>VZTB01017333.1:61346-190357 GCA_013397245.1 Thryothorus ludovicianus
AAATAATTATTTCTTTGTATGCCAGGCTGGGAAAATGTGCACTGTATTTCAGAAAAAATGAATAGTGACCACTACATACAGAACAAATTTAACAAAACTGCAAGGCTTTCAATGTACCCCAAGATCATTTCACAGACTTCTGAGGAACCTTATTGGCTCCTGACAGACTCCTAAGGTTTAGAAACAGTTTTCAGTCTAAAAGGTGAGGCAGTGTCAGGTTAATATTGTATATTTATTAGAAAAGACTGATTCCTGATGTAGCCTTAAATTATTAGTATTAAAATAGTGGTGTTAACACAGTTTACTGACCAGGAAAAAGAGCTTTGGTTAAGAAACAAAATGCAGAGTCAGAAAATCAAATTTCATTTCTTGCCTCTGGTACAAATTTTCTATGTGGCTTTGACTGGTTAGGAATGTGTTCTTATATCGAAGCACATATTCAGATTGATTAATTTAGGTTATATATAATATTAAATAGTAAGGGTAGGATATTTTTCTTAGGTACTTAAAAATCTCACTGGAACCTGCCTTCAACACCTTAAAAAGGAATTTATGTAGCTAATTTTATTTCTGTGAGAGCCAGGCAGCTTCTTTTGGTGATCACCCTACTTGGAGTAAATACCCAGAATATGTCTTGTAAAGTCCACTTATGGTGGAACTGGACTTACAACATAATTAGAGAGAAATTTAAACTACTAACAGTTTATTTCCACCTCTTTCTGAGCTTTCTTTAAATCAATCCAATTTAGAGTGGTCTCCATTTCAGGTCGCACTAGTTCTTTCTGCATCAATTAATAAAATATACTCTAGCAAGGAAAGAGATGGATTTTTGCAGTTGGCAGAACAAGAAAATCTTGTGAAAATGAGTATCAAAGCCAATAGCAAAAACATTCAGTTTTGCTCTTCTGATGCATGGTAGAATAGAAGCAAAACCATCTCAATTGGTTTGAATGAGGCATAAGTGGGTTGGAATTGTGAAGGCGAATTCCTTGAACTAGAACCAGAGCTGTCCAAAATTATCTTCACAAGAGACCCTGTCTCTGAGCATTTTGTACTCTATAAACCACCAGGTATTTTTATTTCCTTCTCATCAGCACAATTTGTGCTAGTCTGTACCTACTATATGTCTAAAGAAATCACTTTAATTCATAGTTCAACAAAATATCTATAAATTCAGTGTACAGACAGATAACACAATAAAAAATTTAGGATTTTTTGTGTGTCATTTTTCATAGTTTAAGTAAACAAAAAGTAACAAAATGTTAATATCACAATTACAACTGTCAATATTTCATTTACATGTGAGTGCCTGAGCTTTTTTTATTGTCTGATCATTTTTGGTTTTTGATTGAGCCACAGCAGTAAAAAAAATCACTTGTCATCAACATACAGACATTCATTGAAATCTGCAAAACCACTCACTCACATGGGGTGATAATAGACCTTTAGCTGTCTGAAATGTAGGCACCTTGCCTAAGTTAGTTATCCAGGCTTGCTATACATTTGGTGTTGAATCAGAGATGTTGCCAAGAGAAAATCAACCCTATCTTAAAAAAATCTTCTGAGATAACTTCTAAGATTTGACTTTCTCCTCCTGAATTGCTTTTGTTTCCATTGACTACAGGGAAATTATAGTCTGATATATATAAGACTGAGCCTTGATGGCTTAGATCTGAGATTAGGTCAGATGGATCCCACCTGTCTGCTGGTTTAGTCTCTTAATTATCTTGTGTTTAAGAAGTTAATTATCTTATTAGTTATAACCTCAAAACTATGATTAAAGCCCATAAAAGATGAGCATAAACAATGGATTGAACAGTACAAGTCCAGAGGGACCCTTGACTCCAGGCAACAGTGTGATTGGAAAAAGGAATCCTTCTATATCATCTCCTGCTACAAGAGATGAGTGTAATTAATATTTCCCCTTTTCTGAGCACTCCACTGCAGTTTGTTAACACTAATGGCAGTAAACGAATTATTTTCATATAACAGAAGTAGATGGAAATACCTAAAAACTCTGATCTCATCCTCTGACTTTTCCAAAGAGATTCTCAGATCAGTGGTGCTGGGCTAGGTTATAGATGGGAGTTCTCTATAGCAGAACAATTTAGATTGGCTTGTTTTAGATTGTGCTTTGCAGACTGCACGTTTCCCTCGGATTCTCCATTCAGCAGGGAGTACAACAGGCCAGTTGTTACACGAAAAAAGTTATGCCTGTCCATAAATCATATGTATTCCTCCTCATCAAATAAGATGCCTTGGACTGTGATAATTTCTCTTTTTTTGCCAGTATATTTTTCAGATGACTTATGGCACTTGCACTAAGTGTGTGATCTCCAAGAATCTGGAAAAGAAACCATGTGCTTTTCCCTTTAACTCACAAATATCAATCCCTGTGTTTTCGAGGGTGTGAGTGATTATCAATGTTGTCTTATGCTGGCTTTCTTAACAAAACTCACACTTGTCTAAAATCACAACATAAATGTCTGTGTTTCCTAGCCTCTGATTCCAAAACAGTGCTTTTTCACAAATTTTAGCAATGCCCAAATACCCCATTTTGCTCATTGGACAATGTTGAGCAACATTTATCTAGAAAAATGCATGTATCACACAAAGTAATTTCTCTGTTTGATTCTCTTAAGTTATATCTTTAAAAATTAAACCCTTTATGTACCAATGACTCTTTATGGAGTCCTTGAATAATCATAAGCACCCTAAGAATCGGTTTCTGTTCTTCACAGAGTGAACTTGAAGCTGTGAATCTCCAGGCATTTTCACGTTTTGTGCACCAGCCACCTTTGGAATACCCTGGAATGTTCAGGGATTGCGACTTCACCAAACATGATCAATCCCTCTTTGTCTCACATCTTGTCGTATATTGAAATCCTATTTATTTCTCCAATGCAAATAAGCAAACATAAAAAAGAGATTAAATTCCCCTAATCTGTATCTTTTACATAAACAAAGTCTAAAACATTGTGAACTTTATTAATTGATATGTAAAGATTTCAGTTGATCATCGCCATAATTGTCTTTTCACTGCCTATAGCACTGCAGAGCTTCACAAGCAACATAAAGTTGCTCTTCAGAAATTTCAAAAAGGACTGGCCTCTAGCATTTATTGCTGTAGTTCAACTCAACATTGATTTTTTAGTGTTTCTGCTGTGAGTGATTTCACTTAGGTGTTGAAGGAAACTGAATCTTTTCACGTGCTGAGATCTTTCTGGGAATCTGCACACTACCTTTGACTCTGGGCAGAAGTGTTGCACATTTATAATGTGTCCCAAGATGTTTACCATCTCTCAGACAGCACACATCTTTCTGCTGTCTATGCTCACTGACTGGAAATTGACTGTTAATTGATTCATCTGGGTGCATTCTATTGCTCATTGCTATTGTTTGTAAATCTGTTCTCTTCTGTGTAAAGACAAATAAAAGACGCTCTAGTTCCGGGAAATCTTTTCCCTAAGATATGGTTAGAGAAAGCAGATACTCAGAACTGCTCAACAAATACCTTGTGCAACCAGCTATCTCTGCTTACTTTCTCCTCCTCACTGACACCCTCAAGATTCAGGCACCAAAACTACATGGGTAGGTACCTAAGCTGGTACCTACCCATAGGTCTGAAAAAAATGCAGTGGAAGTTCTTATGTGTATTACATGTATTTTTTTGCTTCTTAGTTTGGGTTTTGGATGTGATTTTCTTCTGCTGCTGCTTTTATTATTTTCTTTCTTTTTTTGTAGCCTTTGAATAGAGATTTGAGGCCACATGTAGGGATATCATTCACATGCCTTCCCACAATGTTCTGTGTTAGTTTTATCATTTTCCTTTGGCATTATTTCTGCCCAATGATAACAGCAATTCTGTATTACCAGAATTATTCTGGAAGTGTGATATTTACTGTTATCCTGAGCACAGAATTTTATTTGCTAAGAAACATGTGTGATCCTTTTGAAGGAAAAATGATTGGTCACTGAACAGCCTTAGAAGGTTGCCAGCATGAGTAGATGAGATGCATTCTGCCATTGGAATCAGCAGATTTTGTTATTTCATTGAGGTATAGTTTTACTCATTAGCAGTTATGCATGCACTAGACTAACATTTGTTATAAATCTTCTCAGCCTGATAATTTGGTCTATTTTGCTGCCATTTTGCTAGCTGAGCTTAAGCCCTAGACTTGAAATTCTGCTTAATTAATTCATGACAAGAAAAGATCTTTAAAATTAAATGAGCTAAAATTGTTACATTGACATTGCAGGGAGGGTAAATCTGATTTTTCTGGGTTTTATTCGAGAGCTACCTTGAATCTTATGGAGGACCAGAGAAATTGAAATTAAACCTCTCATTATACTTTAAAAATTCATATTAGTGTATTTTCCCATGGCTGATGGGTGTTTCAGGTTAACAGGAACACTGGAAAAAAAAACTAGGAGGGAGAATGGCAACTGAAAATCAGAAAGATTTAGCTATGTATAGGAAATAACTAAACCCATGAAACAAGCAAATGGGATCACTCCATAAAACTATCACATAGAAGATTAGCAAACAGAAAAACATTTGTTTTTCTTTCTACAAAGCAAAATTGCAGCCTTCATCTTCATAGTAAATTTTGGATGTCAAAAGCATAGATTAACTAAAAAAAGTGTTAGACAAATATCTGAGTGTCCAGAGACAGGTCTTACAAATAATGGACCTAAAGCAAACTGTTTCAGAACATCATGAAATGCCCCAATTTTGAGATATTGGGAATGTAGAGCTGCAGCTTCTTTGAGCATTTGCTCCTGGGCACCATCTCAGCAAAATACTGCACAAGAGGAAAACTGCTTTGCAAATTATTCTTCCTCAGGCTCATAGAAGGTCTGAAAAGATCTCTAAGATCATTATCCAAACTTCAGCACTACCATCATGGTTAAAATTAAACCATAATTTCAAGTGCCACATCCACATATTTTTAGAATGCTTCCAGGGTTGGTGATTCCACCACTTTCCTTGGAAGTTGGTTCCAATGGTTGACAACTCTTTCCATGAAGAAGCCTTTCTTAATATCCAATTTAAACCTCCCTTCTCCGTTCCTTGTTCCTTGGTAGAAGAGAACAGCCACAACCGCACCACAATTTGCTTTCAGTGAGTTGTAGAGGGCGAAAAGGTCTTCTCTGTGTCTCCTTTTCTCCAGACAAAACAACCCTAGTTCCCTCAGCCTCTCCTCATCAGACTTGTGCTCCAGACTACCCATGCCATCTTCGTTGCCCTGCTTTGGACATTCTAAAATTTATAACTGAAAGGTCTTTAATGTTCACAGGCTGTTTCCCTCTAATTTTCTGTAGTTGGGGTTTGTTCACAAAGAAAAATAATAACCCTCATTCCTCCAAAAACCCAAATGTCTTCTATTTCAATGAAAACTTCAAAGCATCTTGAGGACACTCCTGGTAATGTGAAAGTAGCCTTGAGGTTTAGACCCTTTATTAGTGTTTTTATTCACCATCTGTAGCCATGGGTTACATTACTGCTCAATATCAGATAACAGCCTGTGTTCTGGCACAGCAAGCAACAAAACGTGATGAGCACTGCTTCCTACAACCTGAAACTCTCTGGGAATCTGACCAAAAGATGGCTTCATTACCAAGACTTTTGTTGTGCTGGGATGGGACTCATGTCTGGACTTTATCTGTGAACTGGAGCTGGCAGAAGGATGGACTTGGTTGGCACATGGGAAGTACAATGACTAATTTAATAATTTAATAATAAGGGAATTAGTACCATGTGTAGAATACCCATACTGTTTCTAAACTTGAAAAGAGAGCAGTCAAAACCTCAGATTTAATTCTTCTTCAGGTCAGCACAGCTACTGCCATTAGTTCCTTTTTAAAACCTATTGAAATATTTGTGTAAAGAATATGTGTGGTAACCAACTCTGGTTTTGCTTTATTTCACATGAGGTCACCACTTTACATTTACTATGTGTCTAAAGTGTTTCACCCTGGTTTGAACCTCAGCCTACCACAATTAAAGTGTTAGAGTTCATCTGACTTTTCCCAAAAGTCTTGGTGGGTTATTTTTATTTTACTAATGAAATTGTGGAAATGTCATTGTATTGCTACCGCTGGTTCACTGTTCATGTGTTTGATTTGGTGGCCTAAAAAGCTCACACTACACATCCAAGCAGAGGACAACCACAAAAATTAACTTTGTGTTGCCTCTTTGGAGAAAACGGTTTAAATTATTGGTCTTGGCATGTCTCAGAGGACCCGTGAAATGCATTTGGAGCCAGCCTTCTTCATAAGCTAATTTATGTGTGAGAGCTAAATAAAGGAACCTTAGGGAAAGGTGAAAAAGGAGCAGATAATCAAATATTAGAAAAAGGGGATAATAAAAATCTGATTTATACTATTTTTAATGTTTTTTTTTTAATTGAGTTGACAAATATATCAAGAGGCAGGGGTTAACTAAACAAACCCTGATGAAAACTATACAGAGTAACTTAACATAATAAAATGTAGCATGAAGCAGAACATTCTATGATGTTTGCGGATGTGGGGTATTCCCTCTCTTTCAGTTAGAGGGCCTTTATTACCCACTAACTGTATCTTGATACTCAAGCAAGACGGATGATGTGGTGACAGATATTTAAGATTGTGAACTTAATATTCAGTCTTCTATACAGAACAAGAAAAGCCAGTAGAATTTTTCACCCTAACAGCTTGCCTTTTCTACTGCTCTCTGGGAGTGGAATTGAACAATGGTTCCTGAAAGGCTGGCGTGGGCTTTGGGATGGGAACACAAGAGACTGCAGTCCACACTCTCAATTTTTTTATTTTAGTCTTGGTATGTCTTTGAAACTCAATAACGCTAGTAGGAGTGTTCAAATCCTTTCCTTTCCAGTTGTTATACAGACTTTTAAAGAGATTACCATGCAATTGTCCATCTTCTGTCTCAGTGTGACACAGGATGAGTGTTATGTTCTTTCGGAATTTCAGGATTTGTGAGATTTAAAAGACTCTGAAAAGAAACTTTAATTGTGCATGATAAGTTGAACAGTCAGGCACTCTAAACAGGGTCCACCTTAATATCCACAGATTTATTACAAAGCAAAAGCTGTGATTCTATTGACAGAAAGTTACAGATCAGCTGGAGGATCTGTTTTACAGCAAGGTGAGGCATTCTTAGTGCTGTCAGGTTGTGCTAAATAGGTCTTAATTCATTTTTTCATGTGCAGGCAACTGGCACCTCTGGGTTACATCTGCCACCTAAATCATCTCATTTAACCTCCAGCAATTCCAGAAGGGATCTGCAGTAGCCATGTGCCGTATTCACTGTTTGCAAGAAGATGTCTCAGATGCCTTACACATCCCAAAAAGTATTAGACATTTGGTGGACAGCTGAATCAAATCCTTTCTCCACTTGGAGCCTGAAGCTGATGAAGTCCCAAATTTGACTGTTCTGCTCAGAGGAACAAAAGAAGAAGCAATCTTGTTACATATCACTCTCTGATATATTTCAACAAAAGAGCTTGATTTGTCATAGTAGTTCATTGTTCACAACTTTGTTTTGATTCAACAAGTTTCTTGGATATGTAGCTCATTTAAGTCAAGTTCTTTTGTTGATTTTGATCAGTATTGGGTCATTTCCCCAACAGGGCAAGCCATAAATGACTAACAGCAGAGTTTTGTAGCCTCTAGACATAACATCTCCTGTCCGGCTATTCTCACTATCTGTTTTAAGATTTTGTTTCATATGGCAGCTCAATGTGGGTGAGCACACTGATCAAGATATGGCTGAAATTATAGGTAAAGTTTTAACAATACTTGTTGCTGTATAAAAGATTTCAAAATTTCAACACAAGTTCTGCTTTCCTCTGTCATTCATTCTTGGGCAGATAGAAAAATCACAGAGATGTAAACAGAATGATCTTGGAGGCTTGCTCTGGAAGTAACCTGTAGGATTAATGACATTCATAGTTTCTTTCCTGTCATATCTGTGTAAACATTTAAATCAGTATCACTTCCCAGAGTACATTCATCCCAGATACTGGCTGGCAGAATGGATCTGCATATCCCTGCAGCCACGGCAAGTACTTCATGAGCAGAGCAGTGCTGTGTCCTTTCTTGAGTGATGCAGATTTTTGAGAAGGCTCTCTGTTAGCCCACACCCACCGTAAAGCTCTGTTTTATTACTTGTCTTGTAGCAGTATTCCCAACAGAACTGCTCACCCTGTTGATTGCCAGGTGAAGGACCTGCTCATGCCCTTCAAAGAATTTGCAGCTCAAAGGCTGGCACCAGAGAGCCCTCTCTGCTGAGCACAGTGATCTCCCACAGCTCACTGAGAGGGGAGGTGTGGACTAAAGGAGAGGTGGACTCAAGGAGAGGAAAACCAAACCAGGGATAATATCAAAGAAGAAGAGCAGACAAAGCTGATGTAAGGCTACAGCCTTACATGGATCACCCGAGACCTTTGTTCACTTTTATATTGTTTCAGACGCACAACTAGAATCACATTTTTGTGCATGGACTCAACTCCATTTTCAGTACAAAGGTGATGTTGTTTCTCTAAAACATTATGGATTCCTCTAATGAAGAAGTAAGTAAAAATGATCTGTGCTATCCCTTACCAGGACATCCTAAGATAGAATATTTTGATAACAACATAAGATTCTTGGAGTTGAAGCTAAAAAGAGAAATTCCCAAGAGAAAGCTGGCATACTATTTTTTTTCTCTTTTGGCAGTTTTCTCACTACAAGTAATCAATACTGCTACCAGATTCAACCCATTACTTATGATTTCACATACACACATATTGCACCAAAATCCTGCAGGTCAAAAATTATCTTAGAGATAAATCTGCTTCTCAAACTTAGATTTTTCCTCCAAGTAGTAATCATTTTCCCTCAGGAGTGTGAAGCATTCACATGCTGTTCTGTCTGAAGAGGAGGTGCAGCTGAAACAATTCCCCTGTGAAGACATGAAGATATTCCACATTCCTGGATGCTCGGTCTGAATCATAATGTATATAAAATCAAGGGAAGAGGCTATGCATCCCATGGTGCCTAACCACCATAGGATAAATTATCTGCAAGAAACAAAGTAGGTCTCATCTCATGCCTTTGTGATTACACAAGATGAAGCACAAAGCAAACTTTTACGCCAAAAGTTTATCTCTCTATCTCAACTGACCTTTTCAGACATGATTTGCTGGCTCTTTCCCCTCCTTGAGCATCCCAGGGGTGTTGTCCAGCTAAGAAAGCAGAGAAAAAGAATAACCTTGGGGACAAAATAATCTGTCTATATGGGAACTATGAAAAAGATTGGAACCTCATCCTTAGTCCTCAACATCAAATGTGACTAAGAGTAAAAATACTACTGTTTTCTAGTACTAAACAGGGGTTCTTAACAAATTAGATCTAGCTTCAGCATCTTTTAGCCCAGGTTGAGATCCTGCAAAATAATGCCTTCTATAAATAGCATTAGTCAATCCATTAGTTTGTGTTCGTCCAATAAAAAAGGAAAGAAACTTATATTTAAAGCATGTTTGGTATCATGCTCTGTTGGAAACAGGATTGTGGTCTAGCCATTGATAATAAGCCAAAACAAAGGAAAAATTGATGGCTGAATTCAATCTCAAAGAGAAATGAGTTATACATATTTGAAATTACCCTTTTTTTTTTCCTTCTATACATTTTTCTCTATTTTTTGGACTTAAAACTGCTGTGTTTTTAATTATAGTCTTTCATAAAATATTGTGCTACAAAGTAAACTCTTTACAGTCGTGCCCACCATTTTTATAGGTACTCTTAAGATATTTTTTTTCTTGTAATATGTAAATAAACAGTTGTGCCAAAATTCTCAAGTAATTTTGGAGATCTAGTTTTATAGTTACCTTGCTATCAGACATCTTCAGCCCTTTCATAATCACAAATAGTAAAGTCTGACTTGTGAAACACAGCATACATCTCAGAGGATTTGCAATCTGAAAACCATTGCCTACAGACCAAAAAAGAGTAGAAGCATAGGGAGAGCTTTGGCCTCCTCTTCCCTTTTATAAGATCTATGCAACTGATATGCCACTCAGGAAAGAACAGAATGTTTGGACACCTGTGCCAGCCAAGTACCAGTTCCAAGATGTTTCATAATCATGGTTAATTATGGAATCAGAATAGGATGCCAAGTCAGGTGGGAAAAGAGATAACACTTAAGTCACAGTAAATATTACCCAGTGAGAGGGCAAGGGGAAGAAATGTTGTTGTCAAGTGCAGAGTAGGGGGTGAGAGGGAGGAGGAAATTGCAGAGAGTGGTTAGATCCTACAAATAGCCAGAGGAACCAGCAGGGAGAGGGATGAGGTAGAAGAAAATGCAAGGTTTTTCTGAAAGCCAGGAAAAAGAAATAAACTGAACATCATAAAAACAATTTACAGAACCCCAGTCTCTGAAAGAGGCACTAGCAGTAAGAGAAAACAGTTAAACAGTGTTAGCCTCCCCAAGGGTGGATGGGTGCAACAGGCTGAATGCAAAAAAAACATTAACCTGGCCTTCAGGAAAATGATGAGGTATCTTATCTGCTCCCTGGCCTTCAGGGGATGTTATTCAAAGGTAGGAGAGAGGAAGCATCTGGACACCTGGTTGACTTAAACCATGGAATGTCATTTGCTCAGGAAAAAGTCACTAGCTAGGCAAACCACCAGAGTAATGAATGACGAGCAAATGAGAAGCTGAAATAGGAGGAGCAGACTTGAAATGGTTGATAGGGATGCTTTCAAATTCAGCCGGTCACCTCATATATTCTCCACAAAACTTTCAGTTTCCCCCTTGAGTCCTTCCCATTCAGTCTTTGTTTGACACTCTTACCAATCTACATTTCCTAACAGCTTTTCCAACTTCCATTCCCTTTCCTGATATCCTTGCCAAATCCAGGCAGTATCTTTCACTTTTTCCCTTCCCCACATCACATACCAGAACATAATTTTCACAGCCTGAGGGTGCCAGCTCTGTGCTGTGCATTAAAATGACATTAAGCATTTTGTGGATCAACAGAAGCTAGAATATTTTTTTTGATGGGGTGAGGGTAGAGGGATGGAAGAGAAGGAAAAGGCCTTGTAAGTGGGCCTTCTTTAGCAGAACATCCTATAAGAAACATATGATAATGTAATCACCGCAGATATTTGACAAATGCTGCTCAGCTCATTTTTTCCCTTCCTGATGACATATCCCAGGCTTTACACTGAGCTTCCCAAAGATAGATTGTGCACACAGCAAATATCTAGAGGAATGCAAAAGCAAAAAAACAGAAACACGACATTTGGGAGACATTCCTTCACACTGACTTATTTCTTCAGCAAGATCTGCAAATGAAGTTATTGAGATAGTTAAGATAAACCAAGGTTATCGGAAAGAAAGCATATATTTTATCATGAATAGTAGCATTGTTTAATTTCAGCATTTAAATTACCTTACCCCCAGTAGCTATGTTTTGCCCCTTTGGCAGTATTATTTAGCCTTCATTTAGCTGATTGAAAAAAAAAAAAATCACAAAAGCTAAAAAGAATTATGAAGACCAAAAAAAGATTTTATTTAGAATCATATCATATTGTTTACTATAAAAATCAGATGAGATTTCGCTTTTAATAAATAACATTTTAGAATGTTATCCTAGAAGCATTGTATAAAAGAAAAGGTCAGAGCAATCTTCCAGAGGAAAAAAAATAATAATAAAGCTTGCTACATATGATTATTGTCAATTCAAGAGGGTACTTGGCAGAAAATAAGGCATAGTTGGAAACATAATTTTCATTTTCTGGATTTTGAAGACACATTTTTTGAAGGCAACGCAAAAGTCTGGAGAATTTCCACTTTTCCTTAAAAATCAGTGTTGTTAAGTTATTTTTCTCTGCTTATTTCCTATTTAAGGAATTTTGTTGAATGGAAATCGGTATCAAAATGGGAAAAGCATTTTTTCATATTTTCATATTGTTTAAAACCTGGAAGGCATGGAAAGTAAAGAGTTACAGAACGAGAATGTAAGAGAGGATAAGGAAGGAGTGGCACTTTTCAACCTATCATTGGACAAGATAATCATAGGAAACATGATAAAAATCCAAACTTTTACACGCTTTTTGAAAATTTATGAAAATCTTTCCTCCTGACCAAATTTTCATGTTACTTCTAGTATGTTAAAATTGTCTCACTTGGCAGCAAAGGGGCTGATTGTACTTTACCCTTTAGAGCTCAGATAACAGCTGATCCATCTTGTTGAGTTAAATCTCCTTGGATGATGCTCAAAGTGAGACCAAGGCTTCATGTTCCCCCAATTCTCTACCCATGCTGAGGAGGTCATACTTTGATTCCTGGGCTTTTGTACAGGAAAGAATTTACAGCCTCTGAGATGCTTTTCTTTTCACAGATTTTAATTTCTTAGCTGTGTTTAGCAATGTATTAGTTTTATGTTTGGACCCCAAAATGTCAGATGAGAGGAAGGATATTCAGCAAGTCCTGGTGTTTATTTGACATTCCAGAATGAATACATGTTGTGTGGACAAAAGCAATGTTTTACAAGTTTTCACATTGCATTCTGAAAGGAGTGTTTTCTTTATAATCTATGTATCTTTATGTAGGCTGTAGGCCAGGTTAAGCAGTGTGATGCAAAGGCTGGGCAGAGGGCCTCTATTCACAAAGGAACACTTATTTCACTTCATCTTACATGACTATCTGTACTGCCAAGCTCCCGCTGAGGGATGTTTTACACACCTCACACAGTGTGTGTCGTGCTCCTGACTCACTCCTCTACTTCAGTCCCCTTTGTGCAAACTGGGAGGTGGGACCAACAAATCTAACTATCAGCAGTGGTGATGGGGCAGAGGACAGCTTTTGAAAGGGAGTCTATAATTTCAGCTGTTTGACATATCTTGCCATCAACCCATGTTATTGCCAAACATAATTTCTCTAGTTTCACAGTGTCATGCCCCGAAAGAGATTCCTTGGAAAGTGGTAGCAGAGCAGACCACTCTGAAGGGATGATATAGTGATGCTAACAGCCATAACATGGCATAGTGCCATGCTCCCTCTTTGAAATGTGCAGTGAGAAATGGCCTGTATTTCCATGGCAATATATTATCTGCCTGAAAAGCAAATGTTATAAAGCATAAAAATTCAACCCTGATCCATCAGTAAGACAGATATTTTATCAGAAAGAGAGTTACTGGTAGAGCACTGGCAGAGACATTCAGCAGAAAAAAAAGAGGGGAAAGCACAGCCTCTTTACAGCATTGTTCAATTTGAGATTCTTCTGTAACACTGTAGCTTTTTCATTTGCAGTCAGAGAAAGGGTAAAGGTTCCTGATGACTCCAGGACTTTGGAAGAAGCATATTCAATTCTTGTTGACCTTTCTTTTTGGCCCTTTGGGTAACTTTGAGCCAGTTAAGTTCAGCAGATAAAACTGACATCCAGTACATACAATTAAAGATTTAAGTGTCTTCAAAATCAAAGCAGAAGTTTTAGAAGTTAGGCTCAACATTCTGGTCCAAACTCCACTTACTGAATTACCACTTCAGCAAGTATCTAAACTTATTGCTCCTTCAGGTAGTCTGTAGGTGTTTTATTCTCTCTTCCTGCATATGGCCCATGTGTCTGTGTTGGTGTATCTCTCCTGTCTACCTGTGGCAGGCAGGTTCACTGCTCCCATGGCCACAGACCTTCATACTGTGCTCTGAGCATCTCTCATCTGCATAGATATTGACTGGAACTCCACATAAAACACAACACTGACAATATTTTTCTAAGAACAGTTGCAATTATAGGTTGCAACTATATAGCCTCCATCTCATCCCTCCAAGCTGGAGCTGCTCCTCGGGCTGCAGCATGCACCTGGTCTCCACAAGGTCCTGGCTGAGCCCAGGGATGGCAGGCACCATCTCACCTGCTCAGATACAATCATGGAGCAGAAACAAATGCTACTTTCATGACCCCATGAAAGACAAAATGGAACACACTTCAGAGGTTTAGTGGATAAGGTACTGGCATGGCTGAGGGATAGAATAAATTTTTCTCCTTTTTCCTAGATATTTTTGTTATCCAAGAGACATTGAACAACATATGCAATAACACATAATTAAATATAATTGTCAGTTGGAAGGAGGAACTGAAAGGCAGCTTAATCCTGGCACTCCCAGTGAAGCAGACACATTTTCTGCCTCTCTCTATGGTTCTCATTATCCCTTCTGCATAGTGGCACGGCTCCCACAGAAGGGGTGGAAGCTGCCTTTGATCCCATTTTACCTACAGCTCAACAGAATAAATCAACCTTCTTAGCAGTATAATATTTGAGTGTAAATCACTTTTTCTGAGAAGTGCTTGATGCTCTATTTTCCATGTTTTTGGCACTTCTAGACTATCCCATCAAAGCTGCAGCATGGGTGCTGGCAGTGCCTTAGAAACATCCACTGAGCTCACCAGTCTCCCTGGTAGAACATTGAGCTACCTGCCCGTAAATAAATATTCAGGATTTAAAAACTCTTCAACATTGTTGAGTAATTTGACATTTATATGCACAAGGGTGCTCTGCACAAAACTTCACAGATGCCTTATTAGTTACTAAACTAAGCCTGCTGAGGGACTGATGCATAACTTGCTAAGTCTGGAAAGTTTGGCTTTAGGAGAAACACATCTTAAAATTAATTATGGCTGCAGTCAGACAGTCAACTCTACCAAGCCACCAAAGGAAGAAATTGTATAATTATCTCCCAGATATGCTGTCATTAATTTTAAAATATTTTGCAAGACACAGATAAAGATTATTAGTGAACTGTTGGCTACTAGTGGTCTTTCAAGGTCTACTGCTTTTATTTTTATAGATTGCAGATCATTAAAAAAATATCTGATGGGCCATACTCAAAATAAAAACAATGTATATTTTCTTGGATTGTAGGTATAATTGTTTAGGAATTGTACTCTCCAGTTTAGTGTTCCCTATGAGACTTTCCAAACCACACTGGCACTTGCAACCTTCCCCTTCCCTACTCTCTTTCCCTTCCCCCTGTGGTGTCTGGAGAGGAGAATTGAAGGCACAGAAATTAAAGGTTTGATAAGAACATGTTTCTAGAAACAGCAATTAGATAAAAACAAACAGTAACAACAATGATATTAATGACAGAGGGCACAAGAAAAGAAATGTTATTGCTCACTGTGGAACCCCATGACAACAGACAATACCCAAACCTTTCCTCCATGTGTGCTCAAATCAGTGTTTTAAAATTTTAAAGAATGCTTTGAAAGAGAACCCCAGGGAAGTGTGTAATTTACATACAGAGAGTTTTGTCATCATAATCTACAGACAAAAATTATTTCCTGAATATTTTAGAAAGTGTTGGACTGAGTAAATGTTTGTGTCTTTTCCTTAGCGTTGTTAGAAGGAAAACCATCTTCATCCAACTTCCAATGTGTCCACACAACTGCTCTAAACAAACCACTTGAGTGACCCTGCCATAGCCCATCTCTATTGTTAGAGAAAACCAAACTTAATGAGCTTCAAACAGGAGTCTCCAAGCATTTTACATCGTACACTTCAGTTCTGCTTCATAAACATTATCTTATTACAAAAGTTTTCTGTTTTCTGGTAATACAGCTCCTAGATTACATACAAGTTTACAAAACAGCATCAGTATTATTGAAATATGATGTAAAGTGTTTCTCTGTCAATAAGTATATAGTATATTTTTTTCCATTTAGATTCATATACATTCATATATGTAACTTGTTGCTAGATTTAAGTACAGTTGCAGAAGAATTAATTCCTGAATACTTATAAAAAATTCAGTTAATAGCCAAGGGAAGAAAGGCAGAAAGAGTGAGATAATGGAAATTAATAAGCAAAGCAGGTTGCAATGAGCTCGAACCATTTGGACTTTCAGTCATTTTGCACTTAGTGTCTGAAGTGGTGTGCCTAAAATCAACATTATTATGATCTGAGCTGGGCTTATGGCTGAAGTAATTCAGATATTGAGCTACAAAAGAATCATGGTGAGATTCTCACACTTGCTTTTTTTATAGCCAGGGGGGCCTTAAAGCCCACAATTCCCCTGGCAAAAAAAGATGGTTTTAAAGACGTGTTTCAAGCACCAATTTCAAACCTTGGCTCCAGTGTACTTGGGTTTATCTGCATACCTGAGGTTTATGCATTAAAAACCACTTCGTAGTACTGAAAACCTAGCAATAGAAAAAGTTTTTTATTGTACTGGAAGACAGTAATGTCAGAACTGTTTTTTATTAAATTCACTGATTATTCCCATTAATTTTTTTCTATTGAGAGTTTCCCTAAGAAGAGTAAAAACCTGTGGATTTAATTTTATTTTGTTTGTAAACACATCACCTTTATGCAACAGTGTTCAAAATGCAGAAACATTGACAAAAAAACTTTATTACAAAAATGTAAGAGAATAAAATTTTACTGCTGAAGTCACAGAATTTATGTTTCTTACTTAAAAAAAAAGAAACAAAAAACCCACCAACAAAACAAAATCACCCCAAACTAACCAAATAAAAATAAAATAAATTCCCTTCACATCAGAACTATGGCATTTTTATAGAGGACTTATTTATAGATGAACTTAATGCAAACACAGCAATTGTAGCATACTCATAGACATTAAAGCTTTTCTTTCACATTGATGCAGGTCTCTTTTTACAAAGTTCACTAGTGAGATCAACAACTAAAACTTTTAAAGTTCCACTTCAACTACATACATTAAGAAAATAATGTTATGAATAACTTTGTACTTAAAAGTTCCACTAATTAGGAAAGAGTAGAGGCACCATTGGTAGAAGCTGGGCTGAGGAAATGAATATATGTTTCTTCATTGTTATAAGGAGAAATGTATCTACCATAGCTCCATCCAAAGTTTGAGTTCAGTGCTGACTCAAATGAAGCTATACATTCTGGAAACTCTTCTGTCACAAGAGTTTCACTATTTTTGTCTGAAATTTTATAAGACTAAATCTGAATAAATTGAAGGAAGACTCAAAATATCTGCCTGTCATAGGGCTTGTGTTTGTTTAATTTTCCTACTATGAAAGAGGTATGGATAAGTGGATCATATTTTCTACAACTTCGGCTGGAAAAGACTTCTGTCAGCCTCATTAGATCTTGCCAAGATCTAACTGTTGCAATTACTTTTGAGATATGATGTAGAAGTATGTGTAACCATTGAGATTATTTTGTGTCTTCAAAGTCTGGCAATTGCAAGAGACTCATGAGTTCGATTAATCTCTGTGTAGCCAAGGGATGGAAGCTGTTCCAGAATAATGATGTCCATTCACAACCAATAAACTCTGTGAGGTCCACAAACTACTTCAAAAGCACCTGTGAAAGGTACAAATTAAATTCTAGGGGCTTAAATTCAGCAAATGAGGAATCATAGGTTTACAGAAAATTTTTTGAGTCAATCATTTAAAAAGGATGAAAACCAGTGTTCTGAAATATTTCCATGCCAGTCCACCCAATGAGAGTTAATGGCATACACAGGAGTTCTGCTAAATGTCACAGTAGTTACTATGCTCTAATCCTGATCCCCAGCCTACTGTAGCTGCTATAAAATATATAGTAATAATTTCCTGAGGCAGGGTAATGTATAAGGAATGTCAGACCAGGCTCTGGACATATTTGCCTTAGGTCTGTTTTATTAAAGTGAAACTTTTATTAAGGCATATGGTGAATTGAGCAATCTGCATGATTCATGCAGTTATAAACCTATTGCTATATTCACAATAAATCAATGAGCCATTATTGTCGCATGTTCACTGTAGAGTAGATTAAATAATAAGGGGAAAATCAACGTGGAAGTATTATTCAGCTGTATGAAAGTATTAAAAATGTACTCTGGATGTATTAAAAGCACCAAATTGTAGCTGAACTAAGCTTTATTCCATAAAGAAGTTTCCTTGAATGCAGGTATTTATTTACTTATGGTCTATATAAGAGTCAATATAATTAACCAAGTTAAATTATGTCTTTTGCTGAGTTATTTCTGATTGGAACACACTCTTACAATTCACACTGTAAAACTAAGGGCCAAGGCTTCAACCTGACCTCTGCATACCCTCAGCTGTGCTGCTCAGAGGGAAACATGAGAAGGAACTACTCCTTCAGGACTACAACTGTCATAGGAAGGTGCTGATTCATCACTCCATAGATGCCTGAGTTGCAAAGGGTCATTTTGGGTTGGGACTAAAAGGAATGGCTGTGGTTTCTCTGCGTATATCCACATACCTCTGACTGTCTCTCAGTCCTCTCTGAATTCTTACCTCCTTAGGACAGAGCGAGCCTGTCCGAGGCATTAATGGGATAAGTGAGAGTGAAATACAGTAAAAGATTTCTTTTCTTTTTTCATGAGAGAAGGGTGGAAATAGGTGAAAGACTTCCTGGATGGAATGATGATTGATATTGATTCAAAGTGATCACGTAGAATGCTGTCCATAAGTATTCCTTTTACTTAAAGAAAAAAATAAGCACCTAAATTCATCATGCTTTAGAATTTTCATGTGAATTATTCTGTTTAATAGTAAGAAGCAGAATACAATTATTACAGTGTAAAATTATTATTTCTTCTTCTCTAATAATCTCATTCTCTCAGAGGTTTATTTTGATTTTTTAAAGACTATTCAAATTAAATAATAAAAATTATAGTTGTTTTAATAATTATTTGTTGCCATTGTATTTTCAATGAGCTCCAGGAGCAGAAGCTTGTATCTTTACCATTATAAAATGCCATTCTGAAATGTATTACATTTTCTTTAAAATTACAGTTTTAATCAGTAGATTTTAGATGTAGATTCATTTTCTGTTTTCCCCCCCACAAACTGCCTCTGTTACTGTTGCTAAGCCATTGGAAAGGTCGAACAGACTTCTGATCTGACCTAAGGGACAAGAGCTTACCTTTAAGGAATGGAAAGATCTGTGTGTACAAGGGATTAACAGCTGACTATATGACAACCACAACTCTCAAAAATCATTCCCAAAATATGCTTTAAAATCTACAAACCATATACTTGATAATCCCTATAAGGATAAATAGTCCAGGTACAAAGGGGAGAATTGAGACTTCTGTCCAATTTTTCATATCTTTTAATGTCAAACAATCATTCCCAGAGTATATTTCTTAATTACAAAATTGATCAGTCACAGACTTTCCTTGAATGGGTGAAAAATTGGAAGCAGCCTGGCAGCACGCTTTTTGTTCCATTTCTCAGGAAATTTGGTAGTGAAGTGCACCATCCAGTGCTATGGGTCATCACGTAGATTTTGGGATTTTTCTTGGCAGGACTTTGTATCCACAGATCAACTAATGCTTTTCTAGAAACCATCTTTCTCATTGATTGCTGTAAGAATAAGGGCAATATTTATGATTTATGTAAAGCAGTATACTCTCAAAATCCAGTTCTGAAATGGAGTTTTGGGTGCTGAGTTTTATTTAACAACTAGGTGGTTCCCGTACCAGAGAGAACCCAATATATGATGACTCTTTATGCAAGCTTTAAAAAACTATTGTAGGCATTCCCCATCACCAGTTCTTCTCACAAGCCAAAGTACCATATTCTAGCCCACAAAAGTCTCCAGGTCTTAAGATTACAGGTTAAAAGTTTGTTGAATAAAAGAGAATCATAGAATCATTAGTTTGGAAAAGACCTCCAGCATCATTGAGACCAACATTTGATCAAACACCACCTTATCAACTAAACCATCCACATCCAGTCATCTCTTCAACACTTCCAGGGGTGGAGACTCCACCACTTTTTCTTGGCAGCCTGTTCCTATGCTTGAGAACCCTTTCTGTGAAGAAACTCTTCCTGATGACCAGCCAGAACCCCCTTTGGCACAGCTTGAGGCCATTTCCTCATCCTGTCATTATCACCACACAAAATCACAAACATTTTAAGGATTTCCTCCTGGTGGGAAGAGTTTAAATGCTCATGCAATCTTCTTCCACTTATCCTAGCCAAAGGTGGCCTCTTCATCATGCAGTTGGAATAGCTTGAATACTAAGAAGGGGAATAATAGAAAGAGAGTTTGAATTGCCAGTACCTTGAGATCTATGCAGGACCCTGGAGCCACATTATTGTGGTGCACTTAATAACTGTGAAACATCGAAACAGGTTGGCAGAGAGCTGGACAACATCCTTCTAGCTTCAGTCTCTGCCCAAGTTGGTAGAACAGTAATGTTTTTGACATCAAACTCAAGATTTTTCGGTATGTTTAGATACAATTGACCACTGGCTGTGATTTACATTTAGTAAAGATGTAAAGATTACTCTAACTAAACTTTTAGGATAAAAAGACAAGCTTGCAAGTTCTGTGAATTTTGACAAATTTATGACCTTTGAATAAAGTTTCTTTCTCCATCTCTTAGAGAATTCTTGGAGAAGATAAAAAAAAATCTAGTTTTCTGCTGTTAAATGTGTTAATTACTAGGGAGACACAAATCTGAGCCTGCACTGATACTCTTTTTCTGCTGACATGAAAATTGTCATCAATTTCTTCACAGCTGAATAAAATTAGTGATGGACCTGAACCAAAAGTCATTATAACAATATGCTAAATTTTTTTAAACCAAGATTCTACCCACAAACACTTCAAACATTCATATTTTGGGACAAGTTTCTCATTTTATTGATTTGCAAGTGATTGATATCCCATAAGTTTTCAATGTGACTCAGTCTTTTCAATACCTAAACCACTTTTTACTGTGGAACTTAGGCTCATAATTTATTGGGATGGTTTTGAAACTTACTTTTCAGCTTACTGTCAGTTAGACTTTTTAATTGAGTCTTGGCAAAAATCAGAAGCTGTAAAACTGCACAAAATGTGCACATTTTCTCCTAGGAACTCTGTGAGCTATGGATAGAAAGGCATTTCTGGTAAATACCCTCACTGGACTCTTAATGGATGAAGGAAAAACAAAGACAAAATGGGGAAATGTCTGAAACAAGAACATGAACAATCACTAATTATTCTGAGATAGCAAATTTCACATTTTCATATCTGTGCTGTTTATCTTTGCACAAAGACCTGCTTTCCTCATACCTCCAGTGGAGGCACACAGGCCAGTTGTGAGCAAATAACACTGGAATGAGAAACAGTAGAGTTGTATTAACAGCAACTTGGAGCTTGGAGTTGCTTTACTTTAGAGGGTAAAATAATTTTGAGATGTGGGAATAAACAGATGGAAATATTGTCCCCATTGCACAAGATGAGATAACAAGTCAGTGGTCAAAGCATGTGCAGAATCCATCTCCTGACTCCCTGACTCCTTGGTTTCTCTCTTAGATCAGAGGAATTATGCATTTGTACTACCTCTTTATTTTACTATTTGAGAATCACAGAAACAGGTTTGATTTCAATATAACAAATGCCAAGCAGATAGAAATGTATTAGGGCAAGGGAAAATTAGCAATCATAACTATTGGTAAAACTTTCATCTACAAAGATTTGTGGCTTAAAGCTTTGGTTTTAAGAAGAGCTTATAAAACTCATCCTCTATTTTCCCTTTGCAAAGAATCATTCTTTTTTAACCAACAGGCTTTATCTTGCTGAGGGTCAAACCACATTTTCCCTGGCTTGCACCTGAAATCATAGCTCAGCATAGACTTTCTTCATCCAGCCTCAAATCTTTAGCTGTGAACTCTGACAAACCTTTTAGAGAACCTGATGTAAGTTTCAGATTTGTAATGAAACTGAAGCCTGGGTGGGTTTTGGGTTTCATTACAAAAGTTCTGCACAGCTGCACTAAAAACTCAAACCAGGTTTCATAAAAATACCTGTTGTATTTAAGCCAGGGAGTCACACTGGGAACTATATTTAATAAGTAAGAAGTTGTAGCAGTGCTGATGTAACTGTGTAAAATGTTTTTTAAAATACAGGAGACTTGACATGGAAACTCCTTTTAAGAATAGTGGAATGCTTAATCCAGGACTGTTGTCCCTCTAAACCCAGCACATTACTCAGCCTTGTGTAGTGCCACTTCTGAGAGAAAGGACTAACGATGACCCAAAATTTAGGTGTCAAATATATAATTTTTCTGTAATTTTTAACTATCACAAAAGAAAAAACACCAAACCAGTATTTAGCAACACTGGTAGCTGGACTGCTTCTTTTGTATCAGTTGTAACACTACCATGGAGGAGACAATCACAGCTTTTATCTGGGCTATAATAAAAATTCTTTTGAGCTCTACAGCTGCTTGGTTATAAAAGGTAGTCATTGCAAGAAAAGTCAAATTACCCGAGTATTCTGATAGGAAAGAGTTTCTACATTCTACAAACTAACTGAATTCCTTTCATTTCCAGCTGTTTTCCTTGCCCATTCCTGCAGAGAGTTGCTCCTAGAACTTCCTGTGTGATCTTCAGTCTAGTTCTCTGTGTGAAGTTCTGAGAGAGGAAAGCACCAAGTCTTCTATTCTGTATTTACATCATATTAAACACAACAGGATGCTAGTCTATGGCCAGGACTCTTGTCCGGGGAAGTTTTCCAGAGTAAGAGTAACAATGATAATAGCAATAAGTATCAATTGCAGTAGATCAAGAGTCGCTTCTGAGCTTTGAAGAAACCAGCAAGATTTGTTCTATCAGGGTGTTTAATGCAGGCTTGCTGTAAGCATACAGGTAGGCCAATTCATTCAATTAAAATTGAGGACATGTAGACTGTTTTACAAGTTGCATTCCAAAAAGAAAAGTGGAAATTAAAAAGATGCTATCCTAAATGTAGGAAGTGAGGGAATGCACATAGCAAGACCCAGAGTCTGGCAAGGATCTGAGTTCACTTACAAGTAAAGGGGAAAAAATTGGATTGAATTCCACAGGAGGAACTAACTTAAGAGATGCAAGTATAGATTAAATGCAGGAAGACTAAAGGGAAGCTGAAAGCAATAGTGGATTGTTTAGATAGGGGAAAAGGAACCCTTAAAGAATATAAAAAAGGAAATTAAGAAATGGAAGACAACACCACCTTCAAAATAGAGGATGGACAAGAGATGAACACTGTTAATACCAGAAGTCACCCGAATGGGTTTTTGGGTTTAAAAAAAAAAGTTTCTGATTCTTTACTTACTGACAGGCTTACATTTCAACACTCTGCATACTTCATATAGTTAAAGAACTGGACATTTTAGAACCATTCAACACTGATACTTTTCTCAGTGGATCAGCACAAATATCCAACACAACTGTTTCTGCAATTGTGTGACACTGAGAAAATCCAGTATTTAATGACTCTCTGATGAATTCCTACACCTCTGAAGTGGTATGGTGATGTCGTTGTCTAATGTTATTATATTGGGCAATAACATAAAATATGTCAGAATATTGGCTGGGTCAACACCTGCTAAGCTTTTTTTTCTCACTGACACCATCTGTAATTATTTCTGTGAATGTGTTTGGTTAACGTTTACATTTATTTAAAAAACACCTTTTTTAAAATTTTATTTTAAATAAGCATCTGAGCAAGTTAACTGCCAAAACATCCTTATGACACAAGGGTATACCATGTGATTTATGTATTCTTTTTTTAAAGCATGGTAATAGCATGACTTTTGAAAGCAATTCTTCTTGCTCACTTCATACATTCACATTCCCAAACTGTTTTTTATCTGTTTTAATAAACTATAGATTCTTTAGATCAGAGAATTTATACTTTTGAGTCACCAAGTCTGTCTCATCATGTGATTCCTATTCTCATATAACTCCATCTTGGAGTAAATAGCAAGCAAATCTATAAAGAGCAAATGAAAACTTGGATGAGAATCCACCTCTGTTCACAGCTCTTGAAATTTATGGCTGTGTAAATGGCTACCATTCATTAAACATACAAGTTAAATGTTTAGTCATCTCTGCCTCTGTTAAGCAGGAATTCTTAAAATACATGTCTGCTCTAATGTTATATTTTATATCCAGCATTTAGAAGACACATTTATGTATCTATGTGTGTACATATGCATTTGTAGAGAACAAACTGGCAGAATGTCTCAGAACAGATTTTGTGCATATTCACAGATTTTGCAGCAAAGTATTTACAATATTAACAGATTTTGTGCTCTCTTTCTTCTCTGCCTATCCATAGATGAGTTTAGACTTTATTATGTCACCTAAACTTCCTTCAGAATATGAGATTCTTAGCTGACAGCAGAATTGAGAGTCAAGCCATTCTTTAATTTAAGCCATTTCAGTGGTTCTGAGGTGAGATGCATTGAAGTAAGAAGCTCCTTTAAGCACCAAGTGTGGCCTCTGTGTTGAAAGGCAGAAGTTGTACCTGCAACAATACAGAGCTCTCCCTGCTTTTCACCACTCTCAGAGAGAAAAGGGCTTTAACAGAGACACAGGGTTTTTCACTTAGGATCTTATGACTACCTTCCCCTTTGTACAGGTTAATTAGATGTGGAGGAGTCAAACACTGATCTCCATCTGTTCTGCAGCTGCCACAACTGAGGCTAAAGGTGCTGATTTTTTTCCAGTGTCATACTCAACAGTAGGTGTTCTGGGTGGAAAGCACTATGCTGCTACTATGAGTAGTAGTATGAGACCCACTGCTCTCTTTAAAAATGTTTAGAAGAAGCCCAAGAGGTTTATTTGGCTTTAGAAGCTAAATAACTTTTTATTTATTCTCTTCTGCATTTTAATTTTTTTCACTTTAACCATTTAGTTTACTCTCTTGTTTAATAGCTCTACCACTGTCCAGCTGATTTCAGCCCAGATTTTCTGAGAAATTAAAACTGAAGCCACTGAAAGTTCATACGTTTGATGGGGTTTAATGTAACCTACCAAGTTACTGGGGAAAACTGAGCTGCACCACACAGTCATGAGAGGTTTTTCACTCCTTTTTCTCTGATGTTGGAATAAGAATTTTGCCTTACACTTGGCACAGGCTAAGAGTGGATAAATGTGGGGTTTTATCTCTCAAATGTAGACACCTGAATTCATCACTGACCAGGCTGGTAAATAAAGTCAGAACAAAGCACAGATCATCTCATTCTGTAGTAAATGTCCAAAGAAAGGTTATTCACTCTTATGCCATCTATTTCTCTCCAATGAAGTAAAAGCAGCCTAGAATGATCAGACTGGATGTAGAAACATATATGCAGACATCAAAAGTTAAGTAAAATTACTTCAGCAACATAATTAAGACATAATAATTTGATTCACATTATGAGGCTTAATGCAGTCACTGCCATTGTTATTATTTACATTGCAATGATCTCTAGAGGCACAGAGGATCTGTCTGTGACACACCCTAAATAAATAAAACGTCTTTGTCTTAGTCTTCATAGATCATCCCCTAAGTCTCTGTGTAAAGAAGTCAATCAAAGCAAATATTGAACCACAAGTAGTGGACGAGGATCTAAATAGTGACCTTCTCTACCAGCTCCACTGATACAAGTGTGTTAAACTGGATGGGATGCATCAAAGAATTTTTTTTCATTGTTTCAAAGTCACTGCCTACTATTTCTAAAAGATTCTAGAGTTCAGCTGAAGCCATAGATTACTAGAAAAGGTCAAATATTATGCCCATCTATGAAAAAAGGCAAAAAGAAAGATCTAGGAAAGTGCAGACCAGTCAGCCTCACTTCTGCCTTGGAAAAAATTACAGAAGAGTTCCCCATCATAAGTTTTTCTAGATCACATGGAGTGTGATCAGGAACTCTATTCAACCCTCATTAGGCCATATTTCAAATACTGAATGCATTTTTGCCCCTGCAGTGTGAGAGAGACATTAAAAAATTGAAGATCATTCATTGGGGGGTAACCAAGATGATTAGAGAACTAGTGGATTTTACATATGACAGAGGAGTGACAGAATTATGTTTATTCAGCCTGGAGGAAGTTTAAGGGGGACCTAATCACAGCCTTTAATACCTAAAAGCCAGCTTTAGAGAAGATAAATGTATATCCAAAGGACGCACAGTGACAGGGGACAAGAAACACAAGAAACTGGCTTTAAGGGAAATTCTATCTAGATACTGGACAAAAATCATCATGAGAAAAATTAAATTTAGGGTTAGATTGATCAAAGAAGCATTGTCTTCTTCTCTGAAAACATGCGCAGCCTGGCTTTGTAGTGCTCTGAATACCCAAAGACTAGATTTCGGCAGAAGTTCATTCAAGATGGTCTCCAGAGATCCCATCCAAACTAGATTTTTCTGTGGTTTTATGATACTATAGTAAAGATAACTTCCTTGCCCCTAAGAACCAAGACTATAAAATTATCTTAATTTGTTCCTTAGTTTTAGCATGAACACATATCTGCATTCTTTTGACTGTAATCTCCTTTGATTACAAAGATAATAAAAGCTTCTAGTGATATAAAGACATCAGTATGGAGCTATCTCAACGAGTATCTCCGGAAGAAGCACTAAGACAAAAGGGACTAGAGAAGGCAGAAACCTCTTTGAATAAATCTGTTATTGGAGAAGGTTTCTATTCCCTGACAGCTCTTCTGCTTCACCAGCTCTTACCTTCCCTGGAGAGTAGGTCTCTGCTGTAGCATTCGTGCCAGGTCTAGATCAATTCTGTATTTGGTCTTGCTATAATGAGGGAAGTGGAAATCCCCACTAGAATTTGGGATAGCATGGAAAACTTAAAAATCCATAAAAAAGTGTAAAGTAGCAATCATTTAGGGAATGCTAGTGAGTAAATCAGTCACCTTCCAGCAGGTCAAAAAATGAGACAAGATACCAATAAGAAAGGAACAAAAAGGGGACAATAATTCAGAGGGGTATTATAAGTTAGTGCTGGATAAATATTGCATGTTATAAGGAGTGCTAGTGCTGTAGTTAAAAAAATTTCCACTGACAGGTACATCGATTGTCAGACAGGCTGCCATTCAATTTACAGTGGAGTGGATGGGAGCAGCTGCCATAATCCTTAAGTCTCTGTTACTTTTAACTCAAGGTGCAATGTGTTATAAGAGGTACCACTTTTCACTTGGGACATAAAGTGTGAGGTCTAGAGTTTGACTTTTCATCATTAACGATTGAATGACACTTTTCATAAAAAGAAAGGTGTCAAGTGTAAAGTTCAAGCCAAATTCCAAAATTTGAAATATGGCTTATTTTTAATGACCTGTAACTCAGGTGAGGTTTGGTCACTATTCATCAAAATCCACAGAAGAATTCTCCTTTTCCCTTGAAGTAAAATCTGTACGTATCAGAGCAATTTGTTTTTTTTTTCCAAGTGAAAGTTATAAGGCAAAAATATAGCCTTGCAATGGAAGATGACCACTGTAATTATGGAAAGTCCATTATTTCTCAATAATAAGTTCATAAAGCTGCTTACGTCTTTAGGGCAAAACTGACTAAAAGTTAGTAACTATTAATTACACTAAATGGAAAAAATATATACAATACAAAGGTCTTGACACCCAGAGTGGAGCACTAAAAATTACCATTATTTGGTTCAATATATAAACTATTACTTCCCATTTAGAAAGTCAGATGTGTGTTGGCAGTCTTTCTAGATTAGAATGGAACAAATCTTTCCTTCTGTATTAGTTGCACTGACACTCTACCTCTCAAAATTTTTCATCAGCAGGACTGAGTCTGAAGACCATTGTCAGGGCAAAAAGAATGTTTTGCTCCACATTTCCTACAAAGGTCAAGTAACTTTCCAAGTACCTTGAGACCAGAAGAAGAGTCTTTAAATCACATATGAGGTTTGGACATTGAAATAGTACATCTTAAAGCACAACTGTATAATGTCTCTCATGATCAACCAACAAAAATACAATCTTCAGATATAAAATGTGGCCCAATTCTATTACACAGGAAACAGATGAAGAGTAAGCATAGGGAAGATCATTTCTTAAGACCTTATGGATTATGTTTATAGAAAAGTTTAGTTATTTAATACAAGTTTCATTCTTCGGCCTACTACATTGCTGCAATTGTGTCTTTGTAATGTCATGATTAGAGGAAAGGAGCAACTTTTGTACGATCTCTTAGATGGGCTACACTAGATGTCAAAGTATTTTCCATTGTCGCTTTTATTCCAGAGAATACCCAGGCCAAAGTGCATGAGTATAATGAGCTTGTGTTGAGGCCTGATGAAGTGTAAGTTGATAATGAAATGCTGGCTGGAAGGGACCTCTTGTTGTCCATCCATCCAGCTCAACAATCACATCACTAGATCAGATCAGTCATGGCTCTGTTCAGCTGAGTGTTGAAAATAGCTTAAGGATTGAAATTCCTGCAGTGTTCCTATCTGTCAATTCTTCTATTCCAGGTGAGACCCAAGAGGCAATCCTTCCTCCAAAGCCAGCACGCAGGGCCCCAGGATGCACTCACTGCATCCACTGCCCAGCCCCTATGGAAAATTTTCTGTTTGACAGGGTGATAGTTTCAGAGGGAGCAGGCAAATTTCCTCTTAGTAATGAGAAACAGGGAGAAAGAGAGAGGTAGAGAAAGAGCCTTACTCAGTCTTAGTCTCCTGCTATTTTCTGCAATGAAATTTTTTACACCACACAGAAACTCTGATCAGCTGCTGTTTCTCAAACTATGCAATATTTTCACTGCCCTTTATCAAGTAGTTGAATTGTTTTAAATTATCAATAATGAAGGTGTCCATGATTTAAAGATGAGCTTAGAGAAACTGGTTACTGCTTTAGTGCAAGAAAGCCTGATTCTTGTTTTTACTATGCAATTGGTAGAAGCACTACATGTTCTTGGCAGGAAAAATAGCTAGAAACCTCAGGAATGCATGATTTCTAATTTCAACAGAGTGGTAGTTGATTATAAGTATTAACATAGCTTAACTTTATCCACTATCCAAACTTAATATTATCCTTTGTTTAATACACTGAAAAAGAGCACTCTCCTTTGTATGACTCTATTGTTTTCATTCTCCAAGGCCAAAGTTGGTGTTGACACAAGCAGGCTCAAGTCCACAAAAATGAAGTTAAACCTCATTTTGTCAGCAGTAGAAGTTAGCCTCTGGAGCAATGCTAATTATGGTTTGTTTGTATCAATTAATCAACACAAGGTTAACTTTCAATCAGCACGTGGAAAAAAAAATGCAACACAATTAAGTAAAACACATTACAAAGTCCCTCGATTTACCATTAAGTGAGATTTTTCTATAATCACATGGTACTGGGGCAGGAAGAACTAACCAAAGTAGCTCAGAACAAGCAAATCCCTGATCCACATCAGTGTTGGAGGCAGGGCTTTGCCTGGGACTGCCAAACCTCCAAGCTGCTGCCTTCTCACAGCTGGGCTGGAATCCCATGTGGCACCACACCATTCCCTGTGGACATGCCAGCTCTTTTAGTGCAAGCTGGCATCTCACAAGAACAGAGCTCTCTTGTGAAGTGTAGATATAGCCAAGATGTTAGGTGCACAAAAGGAATCAAACTTCACTTACAAAAATTAGAGTAGCTTGCTTAAAGAATGAAAATAATACTCTGAGTTTCAGAAGCTGTCTGCGAAACGGTTGAGAGCAACATGAAGACACTATCAGAGATACTGGAGAAACTATAAATAGTGAAAACGTATTCATCCACCAAAAATTTCACTATGTAGTCTGTCACTCTCTCTAGCTGTTAGGTGAAGTGAAATCATTGCGGTTTTGGCTAGGTGCAGTGCCCAAGACACATGAGACTGCCAGTGTGAATTCTGGATTTGGAAGGAAAAGTCAGAAGCAAAGCTGACCTTTAGGCCATGGGACAATGTTGAAACAACTGACTCCCCCTTGTCTGCTCTTAAGAAAGAATAAAAGAACATTTGGGCTTCAGAAAACATTGCATAGAAATGTTCTCTCCTTGAGCAATTCATTCTTATACTTCTGATAAAGTAGTTTTGCTACTTGTATATTAAGTGCTAATCAAAGTGCTCTGCAGCTGGATGTGTGGCTGTGATGTGATGGATGAAATATTCAAATGTAGATATGATCTAAATTCCAGCCTCCCCTTTACAGAGAAAAATCTGGATTATAAATAAGGCAGGAATATTATTGGTTAAGGTTATGTAGCAAGCAAGCTGAGAAAAGCAGTCTTCTAAATCTAGGGATCTAAATTAGTATGAAAACCTCTCTTCCTCCTATTTGTTCCCAGCCTTGCAATTTGAGGATCCCCAAAATTACTGAAAGGCCAGTTCAAATTTAAATGACTACAGCAGAACATTCCCCAAATGACTAGCAAGGGAAAAGAGCCAGGGATTACAGTGCTTTTGTTACCAAGTCAGCTATGGAAACCCATGAGAAGAAAGAAAATTTCATATTTTCCAGCGATGGGAGGGTGTGAAAGACCTGACTGAGAAGTAGAATTTTTGTGCAGACTAAATCAGGTTCCTTGAAATGATATGTGGGATTGAGCTACTGGTATTCTGATAGAGAAGGGGCTCCTTAGGAGCTACCAGTAAAACTGATGGAGGGACTACTTTAAAATCCAAGACAATGTATTTCTAAAGAGGATGTAGGACATTGTCATCAGTTCTAATCAGCAACCAGTAAAATGCAGTCTTCTCAAAAGAGAGAAATGCAGCCAGTTTGTCCAGCAAACAGACACTACTGCATTAAGAAATAGCAGGGACATTAGACAAGCACACAGAGCTAGTGGCAAAGGATCCTAAGTGACAGTCACCAACCAAAAGAATGATGGAGAAAGAGAGTTCATCATTTAGCAATTTCAGGCCTTTTAGTGGGACTGAATCACCAAAGGACATCTGTGTAACATTTTCATCAGTCTGACAAGAGAGCCAACATCAACATTTGTCCACAGGAACCAAACTAAATATTTAAAGGTGAACTGCACAGCTAAAATGAAAGTTGAGTTAATCATGGAAATATGCACTGAGTGACCCTACTTACCAGGTTGTTGGAGACAATTCATCACAGAAACCAGTTGAAACTCCTATTTATCAAGTCTTTTTCTGCTTTTCTAAATTTTTCTCTAGAATCTTTGCTTTTCAAAGGATGCTGCAGAAAATACTCTAGCTTAAATATTTGATGTCAAGGATCAACATGTTGTCCAATCTTTTATGAGTGGAGGATGGCCTCAGACAAAAATATAAAGTCACTGATGTCATTATAGGTAGCCTGATTTAACTCCAGGGTGCAATCTAATAGAGGGGCCCATATACCTCTATACTCACTCTTTGGTTTGCCTCTTTGGGCAAAGAAAGAGTTACTACAAACAAGTGGCAAAACAAACAAATTTGCTAAAACTTCACTGAGTCATATTTTAATAGAGAAACTATTTGAGAAAAATTAAGAGTTCTTCCAGCCCTTACGTGATTTTGACTTGGGATTGTGAAAGGGCTGAGCAATAGGAACAAATAGATTATTTATTCCAGGCAATTAAAAGGAAAATGGAAAATTATTTGGTAGAGACTTCAATGTTTTCAAAATGAAATTTCATATTCTGTTTCAAAAGATTGCTGGAATTTCATTCTTGGATTTTCTTGGCACTTTTTTGAGTTACTTTATTCTTACAGCCGTAAAGTTGCCCATAAACCTATTTTCCTTTATTCCAGCAGCAGTGTCCAATCTGTGGCACACACATCAACTGCCACATAGCAAGCACGAAATCCAGCTCATATTCCACCTTCTGCCTCCTTCGGAAACACACAGAAATAGAGACAGACTGAACACTCTGATTCAGAAACATTGGAGTCCAAGAAAGCACGAGGCCATTCCAAAGCATAAAAGTCCTGAACACTTATTCCAAAGCCCAGGGAAAGCAGTGGGAGTCTGGCCACTGAATCCAACAGGCTTTGGAGCACACACATGCAGGCAGGGAGCATTCACCTGCACAGCCAGCTGTAGGAAACTCTGAGCTAAGAGCAGCATCCCTTGGAGGGATCATCCCACTGCTGACTGCTGTCTGGGAGCAGTGGAAGGGTGCCAAGTGTGGGTACACTGCCTTGGGAATTACCACATCAGGCACTGATCTAGCTCTGCACTTGCAGACCCATTTTTCATCTCTTTCACCTGGGCCCTGCTGCAGCAGATGGGCAACACTCTACATCCAACACCAGAAAGTCTCTCTGTGCAGGGTGGACAACTGCACCAGAGTGTAACTACAGGGAAGAACCAGGAAGACCCATCCACCCTTAGAGGTGAGCACTCCTTACTTGTGATTTTCTGGCTATTTTTTCCAATTTAGTTGCTTATTTGTACAAAGAGTTTCTGCTTCCATGCAGTGCTAATAAAATATTGGGACATATTTTACTCACTGAACTTGAGAGCAAGCAGAGACTCCCTTGACATTAACCAAGCCCTGAGTTTTGAGCAGATTTTAGCAAATCAGGCTGGTACTCAAAGTTAATCAGAATTATTGTGGGAATACAAAATCATTAGCAAATAATTAATAATCAATCATTAATCAGAGAAAAAAGAGGCAAAAGAATAAAAATTAACTTTTTTATATCTGATGGGAAAACATAGAAGTGATGGCTTCATCTCAGATTCATTGTTAATTTTTTATTTATTATATTAAATTGATACTCAAAATCATAAAAGAAAGAACTCACATGGGACTAAATAAAGGTTTACATCAGGTATAAAATCTCAAAAAAGTAAATTTATTATTAAGAAATCTGTAAAGTCCTAAAAACATGGGCCTGTTCCAGAACCCAGATGGGAACTCAGCTGCTGATTTCAACAGGCATTGGAACAAACTCCCTCTTAGCTAAGCACACAGCTATCAGTGTGGCACTGAGCCTGGGTTAACATACTCTCATTTTCATCAGGACTCTTTGTTCTGTGCCATGTCTCAAGAAAGCCTCACAGCTCATTAACCAAACATGCTCAGAAATATATGGATGACGACATTTGATGATGGCTTAGAGCATTGTCACAGGAACTTTTAAAGGACTAGACATCCTGCCTCTTGCAAGGCACAAGGACAGCTGTGATGAGCATAATAAGGAGACAAAGCCCAAGAAATTATTTTTCTGCAATCTATAAAAAAGGTTGATAGCATCAGTCAAGGGAATTGTATTTTAGCAGATAAAATGCCTCCCAACAGCTGGGAAGCGGAGCAATACAAGTCAGGCATGAAATTGCAGTGAGGATTGCTAACCAAAAGAACAACACACTAAGAATAGAAGTGGATTCTAAATCTCTGAAAATGTGTTCATCAGATTGTCTTTTTTAGTGAAACATATACTCAGATATCCAGGGAGTTCCTATGGCTTTTGCTAAGTAGGAAGTCAAGTTTGTTCCAATTTATTCATGTTCCAAAGCATTACAATTTGCAGCTCCTTGAAAAGCAAAGTATCATAAAAGACAGTGTCACTTGCAATTATTCATTCACCATTTCTTTCTCTATGATCTGTCTGATTACACTTTAAGTCAAACAGTGCAGAACTAAAGGGAATTCCACCCTCGATCTTCTCCAGTTTTTGGCTTGATCACTGATAATCAAGGAAAGATGAACAAACCAGCTGAAAAACAGCTTGTTGACAAGGTTACACATAACCAGAACAACAGCAGGACAGTCATCTAGGGAAAAATTGACACCTGCTGTACCAGAAATTAAGAGTTTACAGATGTTCCGTTTTGGTAGTCAGTTTCTAATCTACACCCTCATAACTTAAGCCTCCAAAAATCTCAAAACAATTGGAATAAAGAAGAATGCAAGCATTTAGGAAACTGAAGAAAATAGGGTAGAACAGATGTTTTAATTAGTGTTTTGCTTAACTTGAGAACCATATCCCTGTTCATTAGGATCACAAAAATAAATGAAGCTCCACGTGGGTAATGGCATTTTATTTTGCATCTTCCACAGCATCACTGCTAGAGACAAACATGTGAAGACAAAAATTACAATATCTCACCAAACAATCATAAAAATGAAATGAAATTAATTCCAAATCACATACCTGCCTAGCACTAAGACAAGGAACTTTCTAGGCTCATCTTCATCTTATTATCCAATATTTTCATTTCCCATTGAACATCAAAATTTGAAACACAACTGCCCACTGCTATCTTTATTCCTGTAGAGTATTCTACCTAGTTTTACAAAACATAGTTTATGTAGTACGAACAAAGCCATGCATATGTATATGAATGGTTTGTGCAGTCAAGGGGCTCACAGCAAACAACAGGTGGTTATGAGAATGACTCCCAAGCTTGACAGAGTCCAGAAGGTTCAAATGGTATTCTCTGAATCAATCACACTCAGTTCTACTATATAGTACAATAATAAACAGCGTAAGAGCTGTTCTTAAATAGCATATATAAATATATTTTGATGAAATGGGAAAGGATGGCCCCCAACCAGTGGTGCAGAGTTGTGCCATCATAGAGGCCGCAGGGCAGTGGTCAGCAGTCAGCAGCTCCCCCCTGCTGCATTCTCAAACACATCAACAACACCATGGGCAAAGATGAATACAAAATAAGCCTTAAAAGGCAGTTGGGTAGAAAAAATATTTTTGAATGCTTTTTCCATTCTTTGACAACTAGAAACTCCCTTACTTGATTTGAGGAAGAAAACAACTTGCTCAAAGCTGGAAAGTTCTAATATTTTGGAACTCTGTTTTGTTTATGTTTGAGAAAGCTGTGGAACAGCAACAGGCAATGAAAGCATACATTGGCACAATTAAGTCTGGTAACTCAAGAAGCCAGATATTGTTTTCAGTTCTACACAAATTTCGGTTGAAATTTGCCAACCCACTTGAATAGGCTATTTTGGAAACCAGCGGTGACAACATGTGGATAAAGTTCTGCTCTGCTACTTACCAAATAAAGGAGCTTTTGGCTGAAAAAAATTATGATTTGTGAACTGAAATGAAAGGGAGGAAGATGAACCTCTGGAGTAATGTTCTAGAAGAGAAAGACTACATATAGAAATGCTTGTAAGGAAACACTTTTTCCAAAGTAAAATGTAGTTACTTTATGAGTAAAAGGATCTTCACATACTCGTATCATTAAGGGATTGTGTTTGAAGAATTATGAGAATAGAATAGAATAGAATAGAATAGAATAGAATAGAATAGAATAGAATAGAATAGAATAGAATAGAATAGAATAGAATAGAATAGAATAGAATAGAATAGAATAGAATAGAATAGGCCATGTCCTTCTGAAATCTTCCCTGTATATTCTGTGTTTTACTATGTTTCCCTCTTTCCAGAAAAAAATAGACCTTAGAAAACTCGTCTGCGCTGAACAATTGAAAATAAATATATCTCTTGTTTGGGGGAGTTTCATAATCAGAGGAACCAGTATCAGGAGAGGGAATGATATGTTACTAACTAAACTGCAAAAAAAAAACTACATTCAAGAAGTTTTGTAAACCAATTGATATTTTTTCCCTCATATCACAGTTTTTCTGAGGAAGCATAATCGAAGAATGAGATTACATCCAAGGTAGCTCTCAGTCAAGTCGTTTTCAACACAAAGAAGATATTTATCATTATTTCTAGTACTTAATCCACTTAGAGTTGATAGCTGACCATATATCACTGTGCTGTGTCTTGTTTAGACTCAGTTCCTATAATAGGACCACAGGACTTCTGTGTTTGTACCAATTCTTGATATTTCTTTGAAATCTGCCCAGAAAAGAGCCAGAAACTTCACTATTTAGAGTCCTTGAAACAACTCTAGGATTCTTTGTACAGTCTTTTTTACTTTTATATTTGTCATTGTACCTTATTTCACATTTCAATAGTCATTTCTTGAATGACATTGCATTTTTTAAACATGTACATTTTAGGCAGCAGTTAGCATGGTAGGCTATCAAATCAACATTGGATTCCTAGAAATTTTATTAACAAATAGTCAATCAAATACAGCAAACTTAATATCTTAAGCTACATCTGAACTCTGAATTTGACATGGCTCCAAGATAAGATTCATGCTTTTTCCATGATTTGGGTTCAGTTTTATTTATATTGCTGTTCACCTAGATAAAAGCTTAACAGCCTGTCTGATAGATGGCTCAAACCCTGATAACATTACTCATGGAACAGCCTAAAAGCTGATAAGAGTGACAGCTGAACATGTTGGCTCATTATGAAATGTTTTCTTTAAATCTTGTAGACTAGGTTTTAAGTAATTTCTGTTCTATTTAAAATCATATTGTGTATACTTTGCCAAATTAAATTTTGTCACTCCAGGCATGCAAAAGATAGAGAGTTTTTGCCAAAATATCAAAAGGGCAGTTTATTATACAACTGTAGGAAAAAGAAACATTTTCAAAGAGAAGTTACAATGCCTTACCCAAACATGCATGCCTATACATAGGGATTGTGAACTGTGCATGACCAATCTGAGCAATGTAGAACTGCCAAAAGTTCTGACTCTGCTTTCTGTAAAGTCAACTCAGGTCTTACCCTCGGCTGTTCTGTGGGAAGAGGTGGGCCAGCAATGACTGAGAGCCTCAGAATATCCCATATTGCATATCAAATGCTAAACAGTTTAATAACATAACAGTGCTCTTGGGTGGAGGTGAAGGTGCTACCCCATACGATCATTTTTACTGTCGGTAGGATCTGGAAAGGCAGCGTGGTGCATTTCTGTGGCTGCTAAAACTATAACTTCTGGAATGCCATCCTGGAAGTCTTCCAGGTGATTTCCATGAGGAACACTTTGTAAAAGTTGTTACCCTTCTAAGCAGAATAGGTTCCCAGGCCTGCATAGGGGCAGAGATTGGATTATAAAGTGCTAAATGTTTTTTACAACTGTATCAGCAACAATACTGTATGGATAACTATTCAAGGCAAATTATTTTTACAGACAAATTTAATGGATTTGTTCCAGTCCTCAATTAGATTCATATTTCTGGATTCAGAATGTAAGATAACATCCTATGGTCTTCCCTTTGTGAAATCAGGATATCCAATCTGGGACAAACTAGTTTAATTAAACATGACTAGTTTAATTAAATTAGAGGAGAAAAACAGTAAAGAGTAAGGGAGAAAAAGCAAATAGGAAACTGAAGACCTTATACAGTAAGGAGTGACAAGTTTGGGACTGATGTGCGTGGAGACGCTATAAGGAACAACAGAAAAAAGGCTGAGGAGACTAAGGTAACTCAAAAAGTTGCATTTTTTCACAACTGGGTAGCCATGAAAATGAGTCTGAAAATGTTACTCAGCATGTGGTGCTGAAGGAAATATGGCTTAAGTCTGAAAACCATCTCAAAGACAGAGAAACACCCTCACTACTCCTATTCTCATTGTTACACGTCCTGTAAGAACAGTGTTTAGTTAATAGTTTTAGAAGTTCATATCACTGAAGCCAAGAGGAATCTCATAGCAAATGGCACAGCTGAGTTTTCCCTGTGATTTATACCTCTAAAACGATCTACACAAAGGAGTCTTCTGGGTAATGTCTTACACACTTTCCAATTTTTNCCACACTAATGTATGTGATATTATTCACACAGTTGCCATACATATACTGTGATCACAGAAAAAAGTTTTGGGAAAATTATATATTTTCTTTTTGTAGAGTTATAACATTGTATTGTTTAAATCCATTTCTTGATTAAAGAGCTGCAGTCATCAACTGCATCTGCAAATTAGAGAGAATTGTTTCCAGCAAAACATTTTCATGTTGCACATTAATGAAATAAATGGATAAAGAAGAACTGATGGGTTTGTTCAAACACAAATGTTTTCTGCATTTTTTTGCTTTTCAGTAGGAGCATTGCTGGATTATGAAATGTTACAATAAAAGCACCAAGCTAAGATTTTCTTAGTGCAAATCTTACCCCCTTTCAATTGCATTTATGACTGAATGTTTCTTAAAAAATATGTAATTCAAGATACCTTTTGTAATTCCCTGATCACCAAGTAAATAAGACAGTTTTTAATTGTCTTAGTGTTCTGTCTTAGCAGCATCAGAAATAAGCACAATTTGTACAGATTTTCAGCATATTTTTTTGAAAGTCTTCAGCTCAATGCCTTCAATATAAATTATATTTGACACTGCAATTACAGAAGTTCAATGACTTTTGGGTGTAAAGTGTACCATTTAGTCAGGAAACTACTAAATTATTTCTGAAAAAAAAAAACCTGTGAGATCACTTTAGATACTGTTCATCCAAAGTTGTTTTGCTGTTTTGGTTTTTTTTTTAATTTGAAAGGCTCAGGTATGCAACAGCTGTTTCTTTGAGCCTGTTTGTAAGCCTTCTTATTAGAGAAAGTGGAGGAAAACAAGACAACTTTCTCAATAAAAAGTATAAATTTTCTTAAAATAAGAAATAAAATCATTAAAAAAGAGAGGGAAAAATCACTCAAAAGACATTATTTTATAAAGGATGCAACAATTTTTGTAAAGAGTCACCTGTTATAAGTGAGCCAAATCATGGAATTGTCAGCCATAAACCTTTTAGACCAGCAAAAGAAGTGCAAGATTTGTCCTGTCATGAAACAGTACCCACAACCTTTTCTAAATCCATAAGACAGTAGATCCTGGAAGGGTAGAATACCCAGGCATGAAGAACATAATCCCAATTGTTCCCTTTTCCTCCCACAGCTGTACATCTAACCGAAGCAGATATAGAAATTTCATTAGATTGATCCCTTCATGGCTCAGCAAGACTGTTGCAGAATTTATCTCAAGACTCATTATGAACCATGAGTTCCTTGTTTTTGAAGACAATAGGTTTGTAGGCATGATCATCTCTTCCTTCAGTACTCTTTTTACAGGCTTTTTCTTCTGAAAGGGTTATAGCTTGAGGCAGTTTTCTCTCATGCTCTTGCACTGAGGCTCACTGTGCTGGATCAGTCTGCTCATCAAACAAGTGGAAAGAAAAGGGATAAAGTTAAGGAAAGAAAATATTTCAAGATTAGCCCTCCCAGTGTAAATCAGCATGGACCTTCACTGGGTCACATGAAAACCTCACGCTCACATTTAATTTGCCCATCCTGAAGTATTTTTCCTCCTAATGCCAAACACCATAATGCTCTCTGTCAGTGAATTGAAATTATTGTATAAGCTACATATCGGGTACACTATTGTTAATGAAATGCACACAAGATGATGAACAACTTCCTTTTCCTGCTGGAGCCCAGCTGCAACCAGGCCCTGTATCCTTGATGCTGTAAATCAGGGCTTTGTACTCCGGGAGGATTCAATCAGCTGCAGGTGTGGGCCCGCCGAGGCCGCCTGGGATTAGGTAGCAGTATTTGATATGAGATCCCAAACAGCACCAGCAATCTACACACCACATGTGGCCAGTCTTTGGAGAAAGCAAAGGAAAAACGCTGATGAAATGTGGCACAGGACCATGGAATGCAATTTCAAACTTCCACATCTGCAGGAAAGAGAGAAAGAAAGTTCCTAATTTTACAATGATGATGTCATTGAGAATACATGATAGAGAAAATGATGCGCTGGGGCTTTCATAAACTTAACCACTTAGGATGTTGCTAACCAAGGGTCCATATTCATTGTTATGAATGCATCAAAATTCTGAGGGGCTTCTCTGCCAGGCTGCCAAAATGTGTCCAGTGATATAGCTGTGCTGTGAATTTGGCTTTGTGGACTGAGCATTCATTTCTACACATTTGTACAGGCACAAACCTGAACATGTGCTAAGGTTTGTTCACTGAACACTCATTAAGGAGAAGTGATTTGATCAAATTTGCTCCAGCATGAATAGATGAAGCACTTGCCTTCAACATAAAACAATAGAAATTGTTGTTTAGTTCACTCCTTGAGGTAAAAGTTGTGAAGAGTTTATTTTTAATGTAAATCCTTGATATCTAAGGGATAAAGAGACATTAAAACAGGTCTGGTTTTGTTATTACTGTAAAGATAAAGTATATTGAAAAGAGCATGTCCTTGATTTTTTTCTTTAAAAGATCTGTTTTCCATTAGCTTATCTTGATAGCTGAAGTTAATCATTATTTTCAACCATATATGATTTAGATATTATGTCATTAATTCATGTACAATCCATCTGAATAATGATTGTGGTTTTCTGCTTTACAAATTCATCTACTTCACTGAGAAACCAAGAGAGTCAAATTCCATGCAACATCTGGTTTCCATTTTATGTAATTGCTATTTTCAGAGTTATAATCATGTGTTATTGTAAGGACCATAGTGTCAATCATGCTGCTAATGGGGAAAATTCAATGCCTAAATACCTGAGAGAACAAGAAGCTGACTTAAACAGGTGCATTTAGACACTTAGTTTTAAGCATAATTCTAGTCTACCAATTTAAATAAATCATTTTAAGAAGAAACTATATTCTTTCCATACCTTCTACTGAACCAAAATTTAACACAAGCTTTCTACACTGTAAAGCTGATTTTGTTCCCATCAATTAGAAAACAGTGGGATCTGATCCCATGCAAGTTCTATACCAGTAACCCAGTGTAGTTCAATTTAGTCAATGTCAGTAGAAAAAGTGAACTCCCTTTTACAAATAGGAATGGAGGGGAGAAAAACCTTACCTCCCTTTAAAAAATGAATATAAGGTACAGAGCTACTTTAGTTATCACATCCACTAAAAGGTGCAGAAAACAGACACAGAAAAACCATGACAATCCATGTTTTCAAGTGAAACATCATACTAAAAGTGTAAATATATTCTTACTAGCTTAATTTAGAGTTTGATTGTAAGTAGAGTAAGAAGTAGACATCAATATTCAGAGCAGTTACAGCTCAAGGTGCAGATCATGATAGAAGTTCTCTAATCAACCTTTCTTGTGTTTAACACTTCCTCTTTATTGTATTGTTCAGAAAAAATTTCAGGTATAGCTGACTAATCTCTCCTTAAGAATAAACTAAAAAACTAATTTTTTTTTATAATATACATTATTACATATAGTCATGATGCATAGAAAATATATATACAAGCAAAGTAATTTTATATATTTTGGAGGTAAAACAGGATACTTTGAACAACATTGAAAATACATTCATTTTTATTTCAGTACTCACTATGTCAACAAACAGGTTGATAAAGGTAAATCCATTACCTTTGGGTAGCAACAATCAGTGAATACATAAAATATGGTTAATCTCTGCTTTTGAAAATGAGATAAGAACAGTGACAAAACTTGCAATTCCAGCAGCAGAGAATTTCTGTGAAAATTACTTTTATCCGGAGAAGTAAAAGCTCATAAGGCAAAACGTGGAGACATTTATATGTGTACATTTTTGCATTAATGCCTTCTGAAGTTATTCATATTTCATTCCACTTCTTCTCCTCAAAACCTTCAGCTACCCAGTGGTGTAAGTACAGGATGGGAATAAGTTGTGTTCAGGGGCATTAAAACTGTGAATGACTTTTCTGCCCTAACCTTGGAAGCTGATCTCCACCAGTTCTTCTGGTGAATATTTGAAACTCAGACTGAGGTGAGCTGCCAAGTTGGAAGCTGTGGCTGTTATTGCCATGAAGGACACAGTGGGCACACCCTGCCTCTGTTTCCCCAGGGCTTCGGCTGTAAATTCTCTGCACTCACAACCACAAAAGCAGTTTTGCATGTATGCACAACCTCGGCTCCACAGGGTGTGGCTTGATCCCTCCCCAGCTTGGGTAAGTGTCTGCATGCACAGCAAGAGAAGAGCTGCATTTACCCATCTAGAAATTTTATGGCCACATTAATTGACCCAAAGAAAATTTCTGCATTTGCTGATATGCACAAATCAGCTGTGATTACAAAGGATGTTTAAGGTGATTTAAACAGATGTGCAAGACCAAGACATTTGGGAAATTCAGAGCTGCCGTGACATCTGAATTGCAGGCAACAGCTTATTCTTAGTAGAAATATGCAAGTAAAGACAAATCATATTTTAATTTTCCCCAGAAAATAATGTCTGAGGTGACAGTTCATCAGTATGCTTGAAAGACATGTGTAAACATAAAAAGAGACACAATCAATTAGTCCAGAACTCGGTGGAGCACACTGCAACATATTCTGGGGTATTTTCCCATCTGAGTTAATAAATTTATATGGCAAAGATAAATACGCAGTTATGCAAGTGAAATGCACTAGAGGAGTAGTGAGTTAGCACTGGGGACCCTCACAGTTTTCATTTCCTCAAGCAACAGATTGTGTTGGTTTCTGTATTTGGATTTTAATCACTCTTCAGCTTAGTACTATGAAGGAATGTTAGTTTTGTCTTTTTAAGAAGAGCATATCAAGCCTGAGGAAACTCCTGAAGACTTCAAAGCCAACACCCCTGATGATAGAAGGTAAATCTAAAGAATTCCAGATTTATGATTTTTTTTAAACTTGTGATTTTGAAAGGATGCAGCTCATGATTTGTAACGCACAGGGTCAGCTGAAATGCAGGCATACTCTGCATTGCCTATTTCTGCTTAAAGCATAAGATGTATACAATATTAGAGGTAGCTTCTGACTCAGGGCTGACAGCAAAATTTCAGAATCTAATTACATAGTTATTATTGCATGACTATCTGAAATGATGATTTTGTGGGTATAAGTCTTGGTGTATTACATTATTAGTTCTGTTCATAACTGTGTTTCCAAAACATTGTCTTAATCCAGGTAAATCAATGGCAATCTTCCCATATGCAGATAAATATATTTAGTGGATTTTGCTTTTTTATAAGGATTAATGGGACTTTGGAGCTGTGTTTCAGGATCTACAGGAGCCTGCAATAAAAGCAGAAAAAGACATTGCACACAGGCATGTAGTGACAGGACAGGGGGCAATGGCTTTAAACTGAAAGAAAGTAGGTTTAGGTTAGATATTCAGGAGAAATTCTTTCCTGTGAGGGTGGTGAAACACTGGAAATGGTTGCTCAGAAAAGCTGTACATGTTCCATCCCTGGAACTCTTCAAGGCTAATTTAGATGGGGCCCTGAGCACCCTGGTCTAGTGGAAGTTGTCCCCGCCTGTGGCAGGGGGGCTGGAACTCGATAATCTTTAAGGTCTTTTCCAAATCAAATCTATCTATGATTCTGTAATAATTCCCAAATTAAACCAGTAAAAAAGGGTAGCTATCTCTTCTTCCTGAATTTATCATGCATATCAGCTTTACATTCCAAGCATGACATTGAACCAATATGAATATTTACATAATTTTTTAGAGGGAACAAAAAACCTTTACCAAAGAAATCTTCACATCCAACTAGAGCAGAGAATAATTCCTGTCCAAGTGATAACAGTGAAACAAAACTCAGAAAGTTTGACTTTTTTAATCCCAGACATGGAGGCATAGAGAAACTGAATGTTTGAAAATTTTCACAAAAGTTCAAGTAATTACTTGATCCAACAAAAAAAGTAGCACCTTCTAGAATTAAATTTTTTGCAAGATATATCACATAAATAATTGATATGGAATTTTTCTGGTTATATTAGAGTCAAGTTAATGTTGGACAATAAGGAAGTTCCTTGTCTGTGCAAACATCTTAGTTTGTGTTTTAAGTACACAAATATTTTTCTTCTCAGTTATTTATAATGAAACGTTAATCTCAATCCATTTCTCAAGGCTCATGACTATGGTATTGCACTGAGACATCAGAGGATATCTACTTTTCATAAATAAGTATTCAAATCACAGAGTTTCAGAATAAACATTTTGCAACTGCTTTCAGTAGGTGATAGATGCCTGGTTAATTTTATACTTTCAGTTCAGGTGGTACTCAGAGCACACAAGCTTCACATTTGTTTTCCCATATGTTTGGGGGAGAGGAAGACACTTCTAATCCAGATACTCAAGCTTGGTGCCAAGCCAGGTGGTGAAGTAAATATCCAGTGTAATCATATACTTCAAGCCCCATGCTTAGGCTATCATTTTAAAGCATATTTGGATTAGGTATCTATGGAGTACTCTTTATTTTAACTTTTAACCTCTATTCGACCTACCATGAAGTAGAAGCATCAAATGAACCATCAGGCATTAAAACATGACAGTAAAAGGAAGAATCTGTGTGGTTAAACTAGCTGAATAAATACATTTCTTAAAAGCTTTAAGAGAGATCTCAATATTCATCCTCTGGAAATTCAGGATGAGATTCAGTTGTCTACAAGTAAGCACGTAGAAATATTTTAGATGACTTAAAATATCCCATGGTCTGTGTGAGCCTCTCCATATATGTGTGGGTCCATTGCGTGGCCTATGTGATAGTCAAAATATCTTGTGTGGCCAGTTGGTAAATATTGGAGCATTTCAGATGGCAGCAGACACATTCCAGCGCAGATTAATTTTGTTCATGAGATTCCACTTGCAGAGCTAAGAACATTATGTAGGCTACTAAACCCCACTGAGCTGGGTAGCCCCTAGGGTCAGACAGAACCAGGTCCAGGTGACTGCTGTGCTCATTTAGGATCAGCAGCAGGGCAGCCAGAATCCCACACCACTCCTAAAAGGACACAAGGCATGTATGGAGAGCAAGATCAACCCCCAGCTGTGCAGGTTCACAGCACAATTTCTAACACTCCTCAACACTCTGATGATGCCTTAGAAAGACTTTTCTTGTTATTATTATTATTTTCATGGATAAGTATATTAAAATAGATTATAAAGGACAAATAGATCCAAGAAAAAAGGCTAACAGTGGGATCTACTAGTCAGTGGAACATTTTCCCAAGGGAATTCATGGTAGAATTTCTGATTAGTTAAAGCAAGCCAAAACAATATTCTTAACAAAAATACCCTTAAGAGCAAATATTTCTGCCACAAATGATTTTGTATGTGTAGGGAAATCAGCATGATCAATATATAGACATTTTCTTTGAGTGTGTGATTCCAGGTAATGAATGTACAGACTCAGTGTAAAAATTAGCTGGCTTAGGAGGATTTAAAAAGTAAACATGTGGAACACAGTTTGAAATATTCATGTTTTCCTCTCATAGTAGGCCAATGTAAATATTATTCCACATGTTATCAAGTAATTCCAAAGCTAAATGTACTTACCCTAAGAATGGTCATGATCAAAATCTAACAAAGTCCTTTTGAAAGGGCTCATTGTATATAAATAAAGGTAGCCTAAAGAAAGATAGGATTCTACTCCAGCTCCTGGGGAAAGAGCTGAGGAACATTTGCTCTTGCTGGTTCAGTAAGCCAGGTCCAGTGCTAGTCTGAGCTCCAAGCAATCCATATGCAAGTCAAGAAGCAATCTATTTACCCTTCTGCCCCTCAGGAAGGCCTGATTCACAAGGCACAAGTAGAACATGGTGCCTGACCATGGACACTGTCTACGTGCAGAGAGCACAGCAACCCCAGTGGCTTTCATCCAGCCTGAAGAAGGTGATCACTTACAAAATAAGGAATGGTAGGACCATGTTCTGAGCAGATGGAAAATTGAAGTTGATATCATTCCATTTCAGTCATAGGGACTCATATTGTGTCGGTAACAATTGCACTGTGAACTAAGCAGTGGCTCAGCTCCCAGAAAAGACAAACACAATGAGCTCCCTTCATTCATGCAGCCAACCTGCTTAATTGCTGTTGATAAGGATAAGCTTCTCAGAGAAGGACAATTCCATTTCCAAATCCCTCCCACACAGAGCACAATCTTCACTTCTGAACAATTACTCAAATTCATATATAAAGTTCCTGAGATAGGTTCTCTCTTCTCCGTATTGAAATAGATGATACACCCAATCAGTATCCATGATTTCAGAGCTGCAGTTTGAAAGAAAATGCTAATTTCAAGTCCGTGTATGAGACCTATCCTTTTGTAGTTTTAGAGAGCTCCTGCTTAACTTTCGGTAGTAAGGAATGACTCGATAGAGGTCATTCCATTCCTGCAGGGGCTATATAAGAAAATTATATATCTGGAATCCCTGCCTGCCAGATAGACATTTATAGATATCACTCTGCCAGAAAAAGATGCTGAGAGAAAATTCTGAACCTGACCCAATGGGAAATAATAATGATGGGTCTGTCACAAATTAACCATAACACCACAAATGAGCAAAAAAAAAGATATTTTATTGATTTGATTAATTTCTGGCTGTATCTACAGTTTTGGTTTTCAGTGAATTAATGCCTTCTTTAGATAACATATACCAATAGTGACAAAACCAAAGAATTTTTATTGTTCCTGTCTGTACCCTATTTATGGTTGCTGCTCTTCACTCATCAGTCCCTTATCCTGATGATGAGCTTCTTGCAAAGTATTAACTGTAAATAATTATCTCATCTTTTATACAGCTAAGTTTCTTTAATCAGGACATCCTTAAAAATATTCTCCCAGGTTTCCTTCAGAATCTGTTTCTGGTGAATTGTTGGTAGTAAAAATTCTTTGCTACCAGTCACAATACTCTCATCAGCCCCATAAAGAGCAGAGAAGCTGCTTCAGCAGGAATCATTTATGGGTAAAACTTCTACATACATGCAGAGCTTCTGTAAGATGCTGAAAGCCCATCTCTTTTAGTCAATCCAAGATTCAGAAGAAGAAGAAGATGTGACTTCAACATTGCCAACTCTCATAATTTGCATCCTGAATATTATGGTAGTTTGCCGTTTCTTTTCCATCAAACTTCATCTCCCGGGGTTATATGATTAAGATTCTCAGTTTTCCTCCTATAAAATAAATATATTTCTAGTTTCTAGACCACAGCTGCAAGCTGGAAAGAAGGAACCAAAAGAAACCTGGAGTTTCCCACTTTTATTTAGCCATGGGATTTTTTGAGTAACATTTGGACTGCTTGGCAACCAATACAAATTCTGAATGTCAATGACTGTTGGTCTAAAGGCTCTCTCAGCTTACTGCAGAAAGGGAATGAAGGTGCTCCCTGGAAGGTTGTTTTACAGCATGACAAAATCCAGGGAGAATATTTGAAATGCTGGACCAGTTGTTAAATATATATTATCTAAAGGCCTCCTGCCTGGCAGATCAAGGCAACAAGCTCCCCCAGAACCATTGAGGGTGCTGATTTTTGCACTTCCTTGACTTCAGTATGGTTTTAGTTAACACATACACCTGCATAACTGAAATCAATCCAACCACAAGTGATACTCATGAACAAAAAAAATACACAAAACAAAACAGAAAAAATGACAGAGTTTAGAGGACAGGCGCTAGACCAGTAAAAATAGCTGAAGAACCTTGCCAGCTGTTGAAAAACTGTCTGTGGGATCAGTTCCTTTGTTCTTCTCTAATAATAGTTTGGTTTATGTTTCTTTTTTTTTTTCCTATTCTTTTACTTTTACTGTTTTCATTTCGCTTTGATGTTGAAAACAGCCACAGCTGCAACACAAAAATTATTGTTCCTACTTTCATACACAAGTTCATGCACTCAGAGGAAACTTTCTTTATGCCTACACATTTCATGTGCAGAAGCACACACACACATGTAAATATATACAGGGATCAACACATGCAAAATATATATTGCTTGTGAATGTATCCTGGTGTCAAATGACTACAAATAAAAATGAATTAAGCTTTATCTAGCAAAAAGAAAAAAATGAAACTTGAAGATCTTTTTCGTTTTAAAGTTTTAATGATATATAAGAACTTCTTCAACTTGTGAAACTCTACAAGACTCCTCCAAAGTTTTCATATACTTATACAATTATTCCTTAAAAAAAAAATTATTTAAATGTTATTATCCCTACAGATGTCCTGAACACCCTAGAAAACCTTTTAACTTTTAAAGTCCTAAATTGGATTAACAACAATATAAGGATTATAGAAACCTTCCTTCCCAGATACACAATATCAACAGAATCCCTCCTACCCAGCCTAGTTTAATATAAATCCTCATGTGTACCAGAGATAAAATAGACCCTTCAGCGTGCTCTGAAGTTTAGTGCTCTGAGCATATTGAGAACATGAGGTTGTACAGTAACTTCCAAGAGTCAGAACTCTTCTATAAGTTATTAGTCTCTTTTCTTAAGTTGGTCTCACAAACCTCCTGTGTTGTTAGTAGATATAATTATTCCTTTTTTGAAAGGAGGAAAAAGAACTGGAAAATGTAAATGGCTTATTCAAGGTGACACAGGAAGTCTGTGAAGAGCTGCAAATTGAACCCAGGTTCTCCAACTCCCAGTCCAGTTATTACATCAATCAGAAAACCTTCCTTCCTCCACTAGATATTTAAAAACAAAAACATTTATAACTTGACAATCAGCTTTTTCTTCACATGTCGAATTGGATGCCTAAAGTGATTTTTTCCTTTTGAATTTGATTCAGTTTAATATATAGTCTCAATCAGCACAATATTTCTTAAATTACTAAAATGATAACAGAAATTACTATTACTATTACTATTACTATTACTATTACTATTACTATTACTATTACTATTACTATTACTATTACTGTTACTGTTACTGTTACTGTTACTGTTGCTGTTGCTGTTGCTGTTGCTGTTGCTGTTGCTGTTGCTGTTGCTGTTGCTGTTGCTGTTGCTGTTGCTGTTGCTGTTGCTGTTGCTGTTGCTGTTGCTGTTGCTGTTGCTGTTGCTGTTGCTGTTGCTGTTGCTGTTGCTGTTGCTGTTGCTGTTGCTGTTGCTGTTGCTGTTGCTGTTGCTGTTGCTGTTGCTGTTGCTGTTGCTGTTGCTGTTGCTGTTGCTGTTGCTGTTGCTGTTGCTGTTGCTGTTGCTGTTGCTGTTGCTGTTGCTGTTGCTGTTGCTGTTGCTGTTGCTGTTGCTGTTGCTGTTGCTGTTGCTGTTGCTGTTGCTGTTGCTGTTGCTGTTGCTGTTGCTGTTGCTGTTGCTGTTGCTGTTGCTGTTGCTGTTGCTGTTGCTGTTGCTGTTGCTGTTGCTGTTGCTGTTGCTGTTGCTGTTGCTGTTGCTGTTGCTGTTGCTGTTGCTGTTGCTGTTGCTGTTGCTGTTGCTGTTGCTGTTGCTGTTGCTGTTGCTGTTGCTGTTGCTGTTGCTGTTGCTGTTGCTGTTGCTGTTGCTGTTGCTGTTACTATTACTATTACTATTACTATTACTATTACTATTACTATTACTATTACTATTTATTACTATTTATTACTATTATTACTACTGTTACTTTGTAGAGCATTACTGTTTTAGTTCAGGCTCTCATGGCATTTTGTACTTCTTAATGGATATTAAAAAAAATAGAAGTCCTACTTTCAAGAGTTTATGATTGAAAAGATGAGATTATTGCCTCAGAGACCTCAGTGTTATTTGGTAAATTGTATCTATTTTCTAAATCATTTTTCTTCATTGTAAATGGATTATAACTGCTCCTTCCCTAGAAGCTCAATTGCAAGGTCTACAAACATGGTGGGGAGATGATTTTGTCTTTATAAATTATTATAGAGTCACAGGGGGCATTAGCTAGTACTGAACTCCCAAACGAGCTAAGTCTCTAAATAAATATCACCTTTCAGAAGAATGTAAGCAGCTCTGATATTTACAAATATGTTCATGTATTAAGCATATGTATATACATATACAGATAGACATAGAGGAATTGTAATTATCTTGAAATGCAGACACATGCACATACATATTAGTTGAATATACTGCTGTCTCTTGGAAATGTCCCAAAATCAGCTTCAACTGCTCATTAGTTCACTTTACCAGGAAGAAGAAAATAATTTGTTCCAAGTATCTGAATAGAAAAATAGAGTTTAAGGAGGTGACGGGAACAGAGCTAGCACCAGCAACAACTTATTTGAAGTTTTTAACTACTTAGGTATTTCAGTTCTAAATTACTCTCAGTTCATTTTACAGTGCCATGAGCCAGAATGAACTCTCCTTCCTTTCATCCTTCCTGCTTCCTTTGGATACTTCCCATCCCTGCTAAAAACATTTTTAGAATGTTCAGTGGTGTGGTGGATCTACAACAGGAAACAGCTGGTATTGGCAGCTGGCAGGACAGGGCAGGAGTCAAGATGGAACTTCAGTCCCGGCACTGCAGCTCCCGTGACCCAGCGTGTTCTGTGGCTCCAGGTTATCACACCTGAACTCTACCTAGAAACAGTAGCACGGCCACCAGGGAAGTCAGGGCCCTGCTGTGAACCAATGCTCACTGATGGGATGGTCCATTTGATAAGAGAAGAAAAATAAGATATAATTTTGAGCTGAGACAGCCTGTCACAACTGTATATGGTTTGTGATAAGATTTATCAGTGCACTCTGCAGACACTGTGTTCATAATTTGTTATACAGTAGGAAGCAATTTTTTATTATATGATTTGGCAGAGGAGTGGAAGACAGACTTTAATTTGTAGCTGGAGCCATTGTGAGTTCCATGAGAACAGCTCCAGTTTCCTCCTGGATTTTGGTTTTCCTGGAAAAAAAAATCTAGCACTGTTTGCAAATGGGAGGAGGACCCAAAGGAGGCAATCAATTGCTTTCCTTTTCCTCTGAGGTCAACTCTTACAGTAGAATGAGAGGACAGGAAAAGTCCAAATTCTTGAGGTATGAATTCTTCATGCCTAGGCTTCTTGCTCTAGATTAAGCCTCCAACGTTTCTTTTCCTGCTAAACAGAGAAGTTAAAGGAGGAATCATAAGATCACTTACTTAAAGGTGCAGCATAGGAAGATATCTTTATTAAGGATCTTCAAGATGATAAAAAGGACTAAGGATATATGTCTTTGGAGGAGAAAATGTGCTCCATGGGATGAAGAGAAAAATGAGTGGTGACAGAATCAATGAGAAAAATGGGTGGTGACAGAACCAATGAGACTAAGAAAGATAGGAGTGGTCCAGGAATAAGGCACCAAATCATCATATGCTATGCCTCTGTGGGAGCTGGAAATCCAGGGTTACTCTTTAGGGAGCCAGGTACTTTGGGGGTGAAAAAGGAGAAGAATAATTCCAAAGCTTAAAGCCAAGAAGCTCAATGTAGTAGTTTTTAAATAAATCAGGTGAAACATACTGATACTTTGGGAATTAATCGCACAGTTATTGAATCAGTCTTGTGATTTTTGATCCTCTGGAACTGTCAACACTATGTGCAGTGCATAACCACAGATGTGATACAGCTTTTTGTATGGGTACAAGTGAGAGCAATAAAGTGTCTTCCAGAGCATTTACAAGACACAAAATGACTCTATTTTCTTCTCACAGAAACCAGGTTCATGAGGACAGAAGGTCCATCAACAATTCTCTATAGAAAAAGTCCACCTGAAGACTGAAAGTTGAGTTAAAACGTTTTCTCTTCTTGCCAGTTGAATAAAATTTACTTGTTCCGTTTATTTTTCTTCTCTTGTTTTCTTGTCTACTTAGTCTGGGATGTACAGTTTCACTGCCATGATGTATGATGACAACACACTCACATGTTTTTTCTGTCCTAACTCACATCATGCACCAACATCCTCTCATGCTGCGTGGTTCTCTCGTTGGCCATTCCCTTGTCTATACCACTCACAGGGATGGAACTTGGTTTGTGACCTTGGATAAAAACAGACAGTTTTTGAAGGAGACCTTTATGTAAAGGAAAAAAGTACCTTTATTTTTGGTTTTTTATTTACATTGTCAGTTTTCTTATGACTGTTGTAGTATTTTCAAACTTATTTAGTTCTTTTGCTGGAGTAGAATTAAGCAAGTGATTGAAAATATTGTAATTATAGATGCAATGCTCCTCTGAAATTCTACCTAAGTACTAGAATATATTGTATTTTTTTTTTCGATCTTGCTGCTTTCTAGTTGTGGCACTTTTACCTTTGGTCCTCATGTCTGTCACTGTCATCCTGTTAAGTTAATCAAACTACATGTACTGTCTTAGGGTATCCTTTTTTTAATTTCAGAATGGTAGAAATAAGGCCAGTGATTGAAGCAACATGGCTATCAGATTCCCATGAGAAACAATATCTAGTGATCTAGTTAAAACATGCAGTATTGTAACTGGGATTGATAACAAATCCATGGACATGGTTGGGCAAGTGTGCCTACTCCAAGTCAGAAGGAATAATGGTTTGGAATGAATTTTGCTTCATCTCTTCATTTCCACTGTTTTTCATTCAGTAGTACCCTGTGCAGATGGATAAAAGGAAATGGAGTGAGATCTCTGAGATCACTAGGTCTGGAGAGCTGGAACACCAAGACTGTCGAGTACACACTAGTGTACAATCTCATCTGGTACACAGCCCATGTCTACAAAATTATCTTGTCTAAGTTTTTCCACATATAGAGTCGTGAAATATTCCTCTAAGGCAATGTGTTGGGCTTTTACACTACAACTTCCATAAAGGAGCAATTTAAACAGGTGAATAGAAGAGAAGCACAGTAAAAAAAAAAAATAAAAATTCTGGAAGATTTACCAACTAACTGTAAGGCACTGGGTGGTGATCTGGACTAAGCATTGGCTAATATCAACAAGTGACCTTTCACTGCTTGTTTGACTTCTTTGTGCCTTAGCAAGTTCAGCTGGAAATAAAAGCAAGACTTCACTGGAAACCAGACATTGAGTGTAAACTGTGGTTTCCTAGATAAATAAATTACAAAAGAAAGTTTTAAAGGAGTCACACAGCCAGTGTCTAGCACTTTGAACAGACAATGGGTAACAAGAACCTTATGTGCAAATGCTCTGTGGCAACACTGCTGTACTACAGATTCCCCATCCAAATTCACAAATGATCTAAGCAGCTCCTCTTTCTGAGCCTTTGAAACGACAGTGAGCCAAGATAGAATTCCCTTGGGGCAGGACCCTATCACAGCAGCATTACTACCAGTTGCTATATTTCAGAGTTAAGTAAAACTTGATGGCAGAAGTGTGGAAAAATATATCTGTTCATACCATAAATAAGTATGAATCTAATCTTTGTGTTTCCTGATATAACTCTAGCTCCCACTCATAACCATTTACTCAAATGTATTATCCCATTGAATTCAATGGGATTTTCCCTTATAGTATCTTATATGGGAAATTGGAGAACGGCCTTGTATTGGACAGTGACTGAGATTTTGAGCATTTTCTTCCAAATTTGGATATGCATACAGGCATTTAAGTTTGGGTGAAAGGAAAGCTTTGTCTGAGCAATTGGGGAAATCATATGGGGATGGTTGACTCGTCAATTCCTAAAGGAACCACTTATCTCACAGATCTGAACTACAGGCAATTCATTAAACTTTATTTCAGCAGACTTTCTGGAAGCCTAGCATCTCTGATGAGATCTACTTCAGCACTCAGTCTCAGATCACTTACTATCACAAGGGCATTCCCAGTTTTGATAGAGTTAATCACATCTCTTTACTAAGCAAAACTGATATTTGGTGCTGAATACTTCAAAATAATTTGTATTTTCTCAAACTCACAAAGTTGTGGAACTCAGAAGATGCATGTTGTGATGAAGGAAATGTATTGCACTCAGAGTATTTTGACTTCATTCCTAGTACCTCATAAAACTGGCTGCCAAAATTGGGACCTATAGCAATCTAATGGGATTTGTGTGATAATTTGCACCCTTTCTTTTCAGGACTCTACCACTGACCTCTACCACCAGTTATGAACATACTGGACTCCACTCTGATCCCACTTGTTTCACATCTGGTTGACGATATGCAACACCAAGAGAAGGCCATGTATGGCATCTGGGAGCCTACAGATAACCATCACTATGAAAACACTTCAGTCAGAATGGGGTCTCATGCTGAGAGCTCAACTGACCTCCCACTGTACTGAAATCTCTTTCCCCCCTTTATAACTCACATCAAATCCCACCAACCCCATATTTCATCTTTTCACACCAGGGCTTTTCAACAGGATCTCCCTGGAAGAAAGAATGTGACTGTCATCTGCAGTGAGACACTGTCTTCCTGGGAATCTGATTATTTGACAACTAGCATTTCATTGCTTCAGAATTGTTCTGAATTGTTTCCACTCTGGTCAAACCTAGAGAGTGCTGCCAGCAGACACAGATGGGGTTGTCAAGAAAATCTGAAGTGCTGATATAGCCACGTGCAGACTATGACTCACAGTGGAGAAGTATCCTCTGTAGATCAGCGGAGCCATGGTTGACAATTCTGCCACCAAGAATGCTGTGACTTGGCTTGTGCAAACATTAGCAATATTTATGAGACTTACATGATTAAGAGTCAGACAAAAGACCTCTAGACCAATCCTCTTAGAGTGCAGTTTACATGTCACTAATTCAAAGGGATTTTAACTGTTGAATCAGCTAATTCAAGGACAATGCGTAACAAAACTCATTCCTACTTCTGAATTAAAACAGATTTTTATTTTATACACTGAATACAAAAGTGTTTTATGTTTGTAAGAGATTTACATAGGCAGAGCTCTACAAGATACAGGAATAAGACCAGAAGTTGTTTTCAAGTTTGCCAAGAGCTTGACAGGAGCAGGTATTGCAGCATAGGTAGCACCCGGTGTGGTCTGTAATGCCACCTTGCCTTCCTCCATTTAACATTCTCCTCAATTTATTTACAGTTTGGAGAACAGATAGCACAGGCTGTGAGTGCTTCTTGCCCTGGCTGCACATGTGGCTGAAGAAAAAGCAGTTTCTTAATATACACACAGCTCTATCCCTAATTAATTTCACAAGAGCTGATCACAATGCAGCTCTCCAAGCGCGTGTGAGTGAGTTGCATTCCAGACTGCTGGATATCTATTGTTTTCCTCCTTGCTGTGTGAAAAGAGCAATTTTGTATATAAAAAGCCTGTTGGGAGAAACGTGTTTTTTTTCCCCAACAGTGAGCAGATGGCTCACAGATTTTGTGCATCATTTGTAAATTATTTCAAAGTCTACTTATCTATTCCAAAGAGATTACTGGAATCTACATCTGCATTTTCTTGTAATTGTTTCCATGTCACATGAATGAGACATAAGAGAGTTACAAAGGAAAGATGATCACCTATAACATAGCTGGCTGACATCTGCAAGAATTTGGGAATCTATCTACTAAACTCTTCCTAACTGTGCCTCTTTCCTTAGTCCCTATAACATTTTAATAAATTTTTCAGAGCATAACAAGAAATCAGTGTTACTAAAAAGTCTTCAAGATGATTTTGTGGTGAAATCACAGAAATCAGGATAGTGGGGATCTCAAGACATCATTTATTTTAATCCCTGGCAGAAAAGCAAGATCAGTTCTCCCAAAATAGCACTGACAGATATGGTTTACCTTGTTCTAGAAAACCTTGTGAAAAAAAAAATAATTACTGGTTATTAAAACAAAAAAGGAAGGAAGAAATGTTAAGTATTATGAACTCTGAGAGATTTCATCTTAGTTGCAGATCAAGACCTTCCTGGAATTTGAAAAACCAGGAGACTTCTATAATATCATGGTCATAACAATTTTCAGGACCATGACAATCTTTCTCATTCTTCAGTGTAGACTAAGTAACTTGTCAATGTATGGAGACAAGATGCTTTTAAACATCTTTTCAGTTCTTGAGATGAGGTTTCTAGAGACCAGATCTCTTTGGAGGTAACTTCAGAAATAGGTCAGAGGTAGCTAAATCAGTGGACGGAGAATGAGTACAAATAACTCCATGGTATCAAGAAAGTCTCTGGGGTGGTCTTGAACATGTCAGAGCCATAAGACTGCTTTGAAAAAGGTATCAGGAACAGGGTCTGGTCCTGTGATGAAAAGATAGAAACCTGTTGGACTGAACTCATATCTCCTAGGAAAAGACTTGCATGAAGACAGGATGGAGACCTGTTGGGTAGACAAGGTTAGGAGAGCTCTTTCAGGAGGCTGTCTAACCCATATGAGTAACTCGTACTGAAATGCAAGTCACAACCCCCTCATACAATCATTTTATTAAAGAATGGAAGTACTCTCTATATTGTAGATGAAATCATGATGAAATTTGATGGAGAGATGTAGTCAGATTTGAAAACAAGAAAACTTAAACTTCAAATACAGTATCACTTAATTCTGTGTCATAAAGGATGTACTAATTAAAATGTTTGCTTAGTTACAGAATAATACTTGGAAGAAACCATTTCATCAGTTTTGCAAAAGCCCTGAGATTCTCAATAAGACATGATAATTCTACTAAGTGATTTACTTCTAAACATTATTTTTGCATCAGTCTATAGAATAAAGATTTGAGAAAAGTTTTCTGAAGGGCAAAAAGAGAGAATTTTTCTTAATACTTGTTGTTATGAATGGGGACATAGATCTAGTTATCTTGGTCACACCTTTCCAAAATGATATATATGAAATCCAAACCTTAGATAATATTAATGGAATCATAAAATATGCTGAGTTGGAAGGGATTTATCAGGAACATTGGGATCAGCTCCTTTCTCTGAGAATGACATCCCAAGGGTCACACCATATCTGTTCTATGTATTCCAATATCACCCCAAGTCTGCAGTCATTACACACAGGAATTCCTGTCTTGAGAACACAGCCATAGTTAAGAATAGATATCATAGCCACCTTATTAAGGGATAAATAAGGTCATTGGGAGTTCTGTAGAGGATTTCATTTGAATGACAGGAAGGATGCTGTGGTCTCAATATAATTCAAGACATTGGAAAGACAGAGTCCTAAAAAGTTAACACAGGATACAAAGGGCTCCTCATTATTAAAAAATAAAAATAAAGCATTGCAGGAAACCTACACCCACAAATTCTGTCCTTTTGGGGGGTTTTCCTGTTTTGTTTTGTTTTGTTTTGTTTTGTTTTTCCCCTGGGCTCTGAGTGCAAGGTGTGTGAATAGCAGGGAAACAAAGAACATAAATTAGGAGGCTGATCTTTTCATCCTCTTAGAGAAATAGATGGTGAGTTGCATAGTGTGTGGTTTTTAAAGCTTAAGGAACTGATAAAATAATTTCTAATAATTTTCTGTTTTCCTATCTCTTTCCATAGGGATCTTCATCTTCATTGGATCCACACATGAACAGGTAATACATCTTTACCTTTCAGTGCCCTTTATTCCTGTGTTGCCTCTCTTGAGGGGTAAGTGCATAGGTTTCACCTACCTCTGCACTCAATATATGGCTATCTGAGGGCAAAGCAATGAACCTTGGTATACATCAGCAAATGCTCTTTTCTGTACTTAAAGATCTGTTAAATCCTCCTGAAAACATGCCGAACAAAGCAAAATAGGCAAAGTCTCTTTCAAATTCACTTTGAATGTTTGCTTTTAATTTGAATATTTTTCTGGTGTTTAAGGGTGTTCTTGAGAATAGACTTCCCTGTTTTGTGTTTATGCAAGAAAAGGGCATGGATCAGGGCTAAGATGAATAAAGATAAAATAGAAAATTGCTGGACAAGGCTTATTTTACAGAAAGAAAAATGTGTTATTCAGAGATTTATTTATCTCTCTTTACATCTCTGTGTGTCTTTATTATTACAAGAATCACATAGTAATCATAAATATTCATAGTGGTATATGTTTAGCTGGGAGTTTGCAACAGTGCATCTTTCCCTCTTGAACCTGTATTAGCCTTTGCATAAAGACACCCTGATCCCTGGCCAAGGCTGTCACATTTTGCCATCACACAGATGGATTACACTAGTCTGTCACCAGCTCAGAGGCCAGAAGTGGATCTGGAATGTCCTGAAATTGTCCAAATGGAATTTGTTTAGACTATTTTAGCTGGAGAAATGTTTATGAATGTTAAATATTCAGAACTCTAAAGCTACTGAACCAATCTATATTAAACTTGAGTTGAACTCGGACACTCAATGAGAGTTCCAAAGTCAGGCTTAAAGAACAGATTTTATTGCCATAGCTTCTATGAGGAGCATATTGTTTCATACTTGCAACTAAAGAGAAGTGGTTTTGACCAAACATCCCTTAAATATTTCCTTGTGGGTTTAGGCCAAACTGAATACTCCATTTTAGTAATTGTTAATTTGTTAGAAACACCAAGGAAGATGGATTCACCACCTGAGCCAGAACAGACAAGAAGGTTAGACTGGGCAACATATAAAAAAAAACTCCAAGACCACAAATTTAACATTGTCACAGAAATTATAAAGTGTTACAAGAAACTTTTTTGTTTTTTCTGTATAATCTATTGACTGTTTATTATGGATTGGGTGGGGGGGAGGAGTTGTTTGTTTGTTTGTTTTTTCATTTCCAGCTTTAATGATTTTTCCTTAGAGATCTCTTTAGGAAACAGTGTTTCTTAAGAAAGTTCCCAAGTTAGTGTCCCTGGTTGCTTTGATGCAGGACGGTTAGCAATTTGTGTTCACTTGTCTGTGAACTTATAAAACAGGGATTTCACCCTGACAGTGACAGTGTCTCCCAAAAGAACGAAGTCAACGTTTTTATCACTAGCATGTATTTTTCCCCTTTATTATTGCAGTATTGTGAAGAACACTCTGAAATTGGGCTAAGAATACAAAGATCTTAAGGAAAGCCTGTTCTTTGCAGGGGCAGGGAAAAAAAGGAATCTCACGGGAGCCCAGAGGGGACTTTGGCATGGTTACAAAAATGATGCACTTTCACCTAGAAGCAAAATGTACTTCAGGGAAAACTGATGGTGAAAACTTATCCTCTTGAGAATATAATTCAAGCAGAAGAATATAATCAGGTAGAATTTTTATTGTGTCTTTTGAAATTCCTTATATAAATATTTTGTAGATATAGTGTCATGGTACAAATGTTTAGGGTTTAGAAACGTTATTTGCAGTGTAATTTAATAACAAATTGGCATAGAATAGAAAAAAATGGACAAGATATTTGGGGAAATTATTTTTGCAATATTCTTTCCTCTTTTGGTTTTCAACAAAGTCCCAAATGCTCTTTTGAAACACATACTGTGTCTCCAGTCTCCTCTTCAGATATTTTATATCCCAATTTCCTTTACTATAAACTGTTTATGTTGGTATTACATGATGCCAAGCCTTTCTGATGAGTTCTGCATGTGGGACCAGAGAGTCATTCTGATGTCCCAATGAACAGATCCAGGACAATGATAATGGTCAGATCACATCCACAGCTTATGACTTTCAGGGCAATATTCTGGTTTGATGTTCACTCATTAGTCAGAGAAAACTCACTCTGATCAGCATCTGAACACAGAGCAGTGGATTGATTCTTTCCTTTGCAAAATTGTCTGTTTTAAAAGAAGCATTACAAGACTGGACAACCTCCAGTACAAGTTTGTCTTGCTGAGATTTTAAAAATTCTCTTCACCTTTGCCTTTGGACACACATGAAGAGGAAATAATGTTTATTAAATTCTTGCGGTCAGAACCACTGAAGAAAAATGTGGGGCTTTTCTTTCTGTGCATTTAGGTCAAATTTTACGCCTGGATCTATAAACTGACTTGCACTCTTACCAGTGAATTGCTCAGTACTTGCACTTATTAGAACTAATGAATGCTGTTTTTCCTCCTGTCTGTAATAAAAGCTATCAAATGTTTAATGCCTATCTAGCTTCCTTTGCATCATTAACAGGAATGTTGAGGCATAATCTAATTATAGAACCTGTTATTAGGCAAATTCCAAACCATTTTTTACAGTGTGACATTTACCAAATCTGAATGCCATCAGCTTCAAGCAAATTCGTGGCTTCTTCTTTTCTATATAGAGTGATTTTATTTTCCTAATGAAGATCTCATTAACTCCAGGCATTAACATAACTGAGTAAATAAAAATTTCTGACCCTTTAGGGAGACTATGTGGTATGGAGTTTTTCCAGTACTAGCAAATTTTCTGGAAGACATTATGAAAATGAGGGTGGTAGCATTGACAATAGGACTGTCAGTCAAACACATACAGAACAGATAAAGCAATTTTATTTAAATATAGCATGAATTACATGTAAGCATTGTTTAACTTGAAATAAACATAAACATACACATTTTACCTTACTAAAAGCAATTACAAAAAAAAACTTTTGAGAAGAAAGAAACAACTCTGCAATAATCCATTAGACTCACTTCTGTGCTTGAATTTATCACTCTAATAATATGTTTCAACCGTGAATCCTCAAGACCTACTCCCTATCCATTTCATACAATACTTTCTACTGCAAAAGTAAATCAATAAGTTTGTCCTTTTTTCATGGCTTTGACACGTGCTGCTGCACACTTACCCCTGTACACAGTGCTATTGAAATCTCATTGACATGACTGCATAATGTGGTCTCAGGTGGTGTCAGAATGAAAATCCATAGCAAGAATGACCAGGAATGTTACACTTTAAAGAGTTTTCAAAAAAAAATATGTATCTACATTACTTCATCTAATCACGCACTGCAAAACATGCAGACTTGTGCTTTTCTTCTATGTTCCCAAAGACATTTTCAGGCATTTTCTCGGCATTTTCTGGAATCTCAGCTGCTACAGCCACATGACCATTAGTAATGGGTAATTTGACTTCTTGGATTCACCACTGAGATAAAAACAGAACACGTGGCTGATACATAAGGAAGCAGATACTTTAGCAAATTTGTGTAATTTTAGAGGGTCAGGAATACTCACTGCAGTATAATTCATGTGGGGAAGGATGAAATTAAACAACAAAACTCAAAACTTTACTTGGATCTCAAGTTTTGTTAGGGACCTTTCGTATTTTTTGGCACCATTAATATTTGGTAAAGGAAGAAACTGGTAGCCCATTAGAAGCTTAAGTGCTAAGTAACACCATTTCTCAGGCCAGGAACAAAGCAATCAATTACCAGCAAACAGCAGCAGCAACAGCTGGTAGAGAACATTGTATAGGAGTAGTGCTGAATAAGCTGAGAGTAAATGAAATATGTCTTTGATAGAAATCGTATGTCAGGCCTTCACTGATGAAGCTGCAATATTTCCCATGGTTCATACTAATGAAAAACACTCCTCATGTCTTCTGGGAAAAGTTACTCTTTTTCAGCAAAATATTTTTGTTTTAATTTTGTTATTTCTATGGATGTTTTCTGGAAGAGAAAAAAATCATTGTTAATTATCTTCAAAAGTTTCCTATTTATAGCTGAAATCATTTCTCCATCATGCAGAAAGTATGTTCAATTACTGTTTAAAAAATACCAGAATGAAATTATATTTGTCTTCCAGTTCAGGTGCCTTAAAATTAAATGTACTTGCAGCATTAGTCCTACCTAAAATCAATGTCCTTCTTCCTTTTTTTCTATCAAATTCCTTTTATTTTGGTCACCAAGTACAAAGATGGGAGCCTTACATACACATTTTTGATAAGTTTTCCTTGAGTTTATAGTTCAGCCACAACTGTCACTTTGACAAAGTGGTTTAGTTCATGACAAGTTCAAACAATGCACAATTGTTCTTTCTCAGTTTTATCAGCAGATAACATAAACAGTACAGCCTACAAATTGGGTTAAGTTTGGGAATCAGTCATCCCAGGCTACAGACACAGTGGTGAGAGAGGGGGGAACATCCAACTTTCGGGACCCAACTTTCTCCTGACATGGAGAGAGCTCGTGCTGTGTGCAGGTGTAACACTGAGTGACACCAACCCAGGCTGAGGGGTGGCTGTCTCCACATCAGCTGTGAAAGGTACTGGGGGCCACTCTGAGCTCCTTCTGTGCTTGGATTAAGTGCCCATGAAGCTGGCAAAACTCACCTTCTGACAAGGGATGTGGCTCTTCTGCATTAAGACTTCCTTTTTCTTGAAAGGCTGAAACTATTTCAGAAGTCGATTGAGCTGCACATTTTGTGTTGCAGACAAATAGATTTTATACCAAAGCTCAAGGTATAATACTACCTCACAACTCTTGGTAGCAGAGCAAGCAGAGTGCATTTGGATCAAACCAAACTATGAAATCCAATGACATCTCTAAAGCAATAGGTTCAAATCTTGCCTATCTCCCTAACACATGACATATAATACAATTGCAATGCAATATTGAGAGATGTCAGAACAATACCGTGGATAAAGCAGAAAAAGAACCAAGGGCCATTGAGTCACATCTCAATGACCATTTGTAGGTGTGGCCATGCTAGGTAAATTTATTTAGACCTCAAAACCCTCTACATCCAGAAGGTATTTAACAACCCCCATGAAATTAGTGAGGACTCTTCATCCAGCCGAAAACAGAATGCAGATCTCAAAAGGAAATTTTTCTCAAAACGTCATTAGAGAAGCACAATTGCAAGCCTTTTCTTGTGGGCTGAGTTCTGTTCTGCTCACAAAACAGTGATTAAAAACTGTCTTTGCTAAAAATGTAGCAGCAACTCACTCCCCAGTGATGTTTCTAAGGGTCATTAGTTGATGGGCTGCAATTCAGTAAATGTGAGCGCCCTTAAAAAAATTCAGAGTTTGAACTATACTTAACATTAAATATTTCTACTGTTGTTCAAAGAGTCATTATATGATGTCACTGGCAGTGGGGAATTAAGATGGTTTGGGGACTTTTACAGTGAATCTGCATACCATAGAATGTTTGAATTTTTTAAGTACAGCCTTAGAGCTACATGAAGCTTGCTCTCAGTTTGATTTATGTTTCCCTCATTATTGACAGGAATTTCAGCTGTTATTCCAGCTTTGGACACCAGAAGGAATAAAAGCTTTTTCATACAGAATACATCACAGATGTATAAAAGGATGCAGTAGATGCTTCAGAAGAGAAAAGCAAGTACTTTGTTCTAGGCTTCTATTTGTAATAGTCAGAACATGTCATGACAACTAATTTAATGTAAATATATGTGCTTTCATAATGACAGATTGGAAAAAAAAATCTGCCAACTATCATGAAAATATCTAAAAAAAGGCCACCAACTCTTTTTCATCTGCTGAGTAAGCCATGGCTAAAAGGCAACCAGGTGGAATACATTTTACCAAACTGCTGAGCTGCATGTTAAAAACTTTGTCATTTCTCTACTAATAAAAAAAAGAAGAAAAGGATATTCATAAATCTATAGCAATGAGCTGACATTTCAGCCCCACAGATACAATTGCCTGACATCAAGATGTAAAGGTTGCAGCAAGAACTACATCCCCAAAAGTGTTATAAAGTTCAAATCTGCCTGTACTCTTTTTCATGTTGTAAATCTGTGATCCTGGTGTGAGCACCTCCTGTTGCAGGAGGAGTGAGGCTCCAAATGGCAGCCAGTGGGAGGCTTGGAGGCTTTTGCATCTTTAATGACTTCCAAATCAAAAGCATGAAGACCAAAACACATTTCTCAAACAATTTTCCCATTCAGTCTTGGTAGTGTGCATCATTTTCTCCTGTACCATTCCTGTTATTCTCAATAGTGGAGTGTCCGTCTTTCTGGTGCATTTTTTAACATGGAGAGGAAGGGGGTAGGGTGGGAGAAGGGATCTGTCCAATGATCTCGAAGCATATGTTTTTGATTCTAATAAGATTATGGATACCAAAGGAATAAAAATGGAAATCACTACTGCCAAGATATGAAAGAAAGTTTGCATAGTAAAATAATTTAAACCCTAACATTTGGACCCAATAAGGCTAACAGAACGTTTATTCCATATTTTTGGAAAGTATGCTTTTTCTGCACATTAAGTGGTACCAATAAAAAATAATGATTCTCACTCAGTTTATTTCTATAAATTATATTGTTTTATAGTTTTCCAGGGCATGGTTATGTGTCAGATTCTATGGCAAACACCTGGGTGTAAAATGCAATAAGCTTGTTACTTCCAGAGGGGGTTGTGGGGAAGAGAGCAACAGCCCTCTATTCTCCCCAAAATGTACCTATTTCCATGAAAACTGGATCACAGCTCATCTGAAAATGGCCACATTCTTTTTCACACTTTAAGAATTATCATTTACATCTCCTTTTGACTTGCTAGTGACATAAAACTGAACACTTCAGGAATTAGACCCAGCAACAGCCCCAGAGATGAACATGAGTTGGTGGTCTTTGCCCAGTGCCTAATGGGTGATTGCCCATACTGTGGTTTTACCCTTTATTTTAGCATAGGTCAATGTACACAGAATACAAAGCAGTACATTTACATGAATATTTAAAAAGTTATGAACATCACAAAAATTTCATAACTTTAAAAAGTTATGATGTTACAAAGACTAGCACTCAGAAGTTATGGATAGAATACAGTCAGGAATGCCCTTACAGCATCAATTTGGCCTCTTTTATGTATGCACTATAATTACAGCTGGTTGGAAACTTTCCATATAAACATTTTTTTTTTAAAGCTAAAAAAATGGTTTTCTGTGGGAAAATGCTACTTTTTCCAAAAATGCTTCCATTTTCCACAGGGAAAATGTAAGCAAAATACATTCCTTTAGATCAAGTCAACTGGATTCTAAATATTTCAGCTTGTCAAGCTGAACAAAAGGACTTCCTTTCAGGTCAGCATGATATTAATGTATATATGGCAGAAATACTGTGATGCATCACAGAACTTGCAGCTGAAATCAACTCCTCTGCTTCAAGAGAAGGACAGTAGCCCCTTCCTGCCAGTTGGTCCCCCATCATGTAAATGATTAGACACTATGAAAGCAAGACAAGCCAGTAGCAGCTCAGTTGCCACATGAAACTCAAACAAAACATAGGAATCATTTCCTAGCACCTTAGCTATCTCAAAATTAGTCATAAGCAACATGGTTAAAATCTCTAATTAGAGACAGTAAATGCCTTCAGAATACAATTTGTTTTCTCCATAGATAGATAATTAAGGCAGGCAATACTGAAAAGGAATTAATCTCTGCCACTTTCCTCCATTGATGAAGGATGGATCAGAGAAGCCTACCTTAGACTAGATACTAGCTTTGCTGAAAGCAGTGAGATGCTCCCATCCTTTGGGCTGACATCCTCCCTAGTCAGCTCTGTTCTGATTTTTGAGGAAATTTGTGTCTGCCTTCACTCTCAAAGTTAAAAAACCAGGACAAGTCCTTGAACATGTAAAGTGTCTCAGTGATTGCAGTGGAATTTCAGATCAGCAAAGACTTCTCCATTGGCCTGGCAAAGAGACCATCAAAACTTATCAATCACATACCCTAGAAAAAGAGTATTTACCTGTAAGGTAAAGTCGACTGCTATAGGAAAATTGACATAATTTTAGGACACAAGGAATTTTTAGTCAAAAAAGTTAAATCCTTATAAACTATAGATAATAATACATGGCATATATTTAGACAAATATTTATTGTTGGACTGTTTTTTCTGCAAAGTGTCCAAAGAGCATTCAAGAACAATGCACCTACACAGTAATCACTGCTCATAGTCCATGGAGCAGGCATCCCTTTCCCTGCAGAACTTAGTCCGACCTGACAGGACATAAGGAAGGTAAGAGAAGGGAACATAAAACTAGCTCACAATGTCATCTAGTGCCATGTTAGAGTCATGTAAGACATGCTTTTTGTGAAAAAGGAAGGCTATCCAGTGAGGAAAGTCACTGAGGAGAGAGAGGAGGAATGTGAGAGGGACAAGCAGGGAGAGAAGAGGAAGTGAAAGGTGTATATGGTCAATTACACTGGAGAGAGGGAGAGTCCAAAGTGCATGCCTCAATAACTTTTGCATTTCTTGAATTTACAATACTCACTTTTGCAACCTTATAAAATGTTCATAATGTTGTTTTAGAATACAGAATATAAACCATATGTGCCTGTGTCAAACTATATATAATATGCATGTCCTGGGTATTGTGTTTTGCAAATTTAGCAACAGTCTCACACACACGGCTCTCATTAGCATATGTGCAACCACAGTGAAGTTAATAGGATTAGAGCTTGTCAGGAATTTTTCAATTAAACTTTTTTTTTCATAGGAAAATACCACTTCATTGAAATTTAAACTGTGCATGAGAACCTAGAGGTTTGGGTGCAATTTGCTTTAGGAAAAGTTCCCCACGTTCTGGAATTTTGATGAAAACTGGAGAAAATGATAGCTCAGAATAAGGTTGCAGTCACAGTACAAGGCTGGACACTGGAGAAGCAAACATGAGTGCCTGCTGCATTGCTGGTACAGCATCAAGAAGATCCTGACTTAGCCTGCTATTAATCCAGGGGTGAATTCTGTCACCTCTGAAGTCAGCTTATCAAATCCTGGGTTCCCCATAGCGCACAACATAAAATAGTGACATGTCTGTCTAAGCTTCCAGAAATAATCTTATTATCTGGTGGCTCTCTGCAGATGAGCTGTCCATCACCATCTTCTAATCTTCATGTAGGCATTGGGAGGGGCGAGGGGAGGGTGTGTTTCTCTCCCTTGCAAGCACTTCCTTTCGAAGAAAAGTAAAACACCTTGAAATCAGTAAGATTAAGTTTTGCTTGAAATAACTCTTAGTGATGGCACTGTCAGAGTGCGGTATTCCTTTAAAGAGCAGCAGATATGCTGGAAAGGCACCAAAAATACTTCTATGCTTTGTAAAAGCATCTTTAAAACAGCAGCACTAGAACAGAAGAAGAGCTCAAGGGAATGCACAAAGCCACTTACTCTCCAAAAATAAAGTTAGCAATGCTTCACTCTGTTGAAGTTACCAGTGGTCGGTCATTGTTGGTTGAAAACTAAAAATGTATACTTTTACACTCTTAGCATAAGTGCACGGTGCCAGCTGGCTTTCTGGCTTAGATCTGCAACCTAGGGGGCTTGCAGGATCTCGACATCTGCAAAATTATGCTTTGATTTCTGGCACTGTCAGATCTCAAGGGAACAAAACCAAAGCAGTTGCCAGCCAGAACTCACATTTTGACATGTTAAGCAAGGGGCTGCTCCTCAGAGTTTTTGCCATTTGGAAAAAAGCAGTGAGCTATATTCTTGTAGGGGAGAGCAGAAAGAAAGAGAAGCCGGCAGACATCAATGTTACAGTATTTCTGCTACCAGAGAGAGTGGCTATTGGAACTAGAGTGAAGGAACAAATTGTGAGAGAGTTGGGAATGGAAGGCAATTGGCAGGTTTGGTACATTGCGCTCATTTTTCAGTTGTACTGTGTTCATTAAAATCACTGAAAGATTAAAAAAACATGATTATCTTGTATCTAAGCTGATGCTAAAAGACAAAGATGAATTCTAGTGTTACAGAATGTATTATGCACTATCATCTTTCATAAATGCTTTTTAATTCTATTTTTCACCCAACTAACCTGGAAACTTTTTTAAAGACTTATGACCATGCAATCAAAAATGAGACTGTTTTATATTAAAAAACAACATGTGAACCCCCTAGCAGACTGAGAAAATATGGATACTCTACCTGGATGCTTTTAGAGGACAGTATAAGAAAAAATCTGAAAGTTGTGGGTAGGAACTTCAATTTTCCCAAGCACTTCCACACTCAGCACTTTAGAAATTGCTGTTCTGCAGCTCTGAAATTACTGCCTGACACTCATCATGGCAGTGTGCTGATCCCAGGGATTTACAATAGGCCATTGCTGTTTAGTGACCGGTTACTCTTACCACCATTTCTCACAAGAAAATGAACAGATAAAACCACTGGAGCATTTTTTCAGTATGAAAACTGCAGTGATTTCTTTCCTGGGCAACAGCATCATTTCCATTCATATCAGCTCAGAATGTCCCTTGGAAAATTATTTTCCCAATCCATCACTTTAACCATGCCAATTTCTGTCTTTTTTTGTTTGTTTGTCTCCTTCCTTAAATTCCTTTCTTTCCTCTATATTCATGTTCTTTCCTATTTTTTGCCTACCTTCCTCCTCGCATTTCTTATGAGTACAAAAAAGCAATCTTCCTTGGCATTTAGCCTGATCATCCACATTGGCAAAGAAGCATCTTTTACTTTTCCTTCATGGTTGAGAAATTATTTTTTTTTGTAAGTAACTGAAATAAGGAAACTAATAAAAAAGCATTTAAAAATAAAAAGAAAAAGGTGAAAACTGCAACCTGGTGAAGGGTCAGGAGAACAAGTCTTTCAAAAATCAGTTGAGAGACCTGGAGATGTTTAGACCAGAGAACAGGAGGCTGAGAGGAGACCTTATCACTTCCTACAAGTCCCTGAAAGGAGGTTATAGCCAGCTAGGGATCAATCTCTTGTCCAGGATAACAAGTGACAGGACAAGAAGAAAGGGCCTCAAGTTTCACCAGAGTGGGTTTATACTGGTTACTAACAAAATCTTCTTAATGGATGGGATTTTCAATCCATGAAAGAGACTGCCCTGGAAAGTGGCTGAATCACCATCCCTGGAGGGATTTAAAAGCCATGTGTTTCTGAAGGACCCGGTTTGGTGGTGGATACAATGATCTGAGAGGACTTTTCCAACTTAAAAGATTCTACTATAGCTTTGCAATGCTCTTCCTTTGCAAGAAGCATCCTTCAGGCCCTTCTGTTGAAGTCTGCCATGACATCTGTAGGAAAATGGAAAATATGTGTGTACTTGATGTGCTGATGCTGTTGAAGACTAGTAATACATCACAGCTGCCTAGCCCTAGTCTACTTAAAATTGTTTCATGTGTTTCACATACCAGCACTATAAATTCACCATCAACATGGTCCTACTCAGGCAGAAAGGGTCCTCCTGTCCCACCTTTCTGTAACATCTAACACACCTTCTTTGCTAGCTTAGGTTGCTGCACCAATATAAATGAAACTAATAATTTTAAAAAGGCATTGTACTCAGACTAAATTTAGGGTCCACCAAGATGTTACCTCATGCTCAGGAAATCCCAGATTGCTGGAGATTGGGTGAGAGGAGAGAAAAGACAGAAATACCTCTGTATGACCTTTGCTGTCTTTAGACACCTCCCTTAGTGTCTGTCAGAGCCAAGACACTGAGCCAAGGGACCTTTAGTCTGATCCAGTGTAGCTGTTTTCACACACATATTTCCCTTCCCTTTACTTGGTCAGTTGTCTTGCTGATGGTCAGCAGTAAGCACTGAAACCACCTTTTGAAGAAACAAGACATAGATTTAGCATATTTAGGCTTATATGTCTTTCCTGATACCTATAAGACAAGCATGAGACTTTGAGATGTAGAAGGACTGAGGATTGCTGGAGAATCAGAAACTATTTATTTAAGAAAAGGACACACAGGATAAAATGCCTGCAATCATGGATAAAATCCTGTTGTCTCCACAACACTATTGCATCAAAGAGACTCCAAAACTGAAAAATAACAAAAGAATGCAGACTGTTCTCCAGCCACAGCCAACGCCACTGATAGAAAATTGACACCTTTTGTTAATAGGAATTGATTCACCTACAGCATTGCAAAGACAAGAGGTGTCAGCAGTATTCTCTTCCCCATTGCTTTACCTGTTCCATGAGTGGGAAAGACAAATTATTACAGTGCAATACAAAGAGGAAGACAATTATCTCTTTCCATGTTCTATAATTAACTCCCATAAATCATTATGTTTCAAGAGCTGAAACTCCCGTTTCATCCTTGGACTTAAGATAAAATCAAAAATCTGCTCCACAGTATAGGATCTGTAGCTGACTTAATTAGAAAGATCTGAGCCCTGCCAGTAATTAGTTCCTGTAACTCACACAAACCTGAATGAAGTGGAAAACAAACAAACAAACAAAAAAACCCTAAACCAAACCAAAACAAAACAAAAACAAATATCAGAAAAGGGTGAAAAATAAAATGAAAGACATTAAGAATTTAGAAAAGGAAATAGAAAAGAAGGAGCCTCAAACTTCAAGAAGAAGTCAGTTCACAATTCTGGGAAGAAAGGATCTCTTAGACTTGCAGGGGAATAATCTTGGAGGTGACATGCTCTTTTCTAAAATGTGATACTTTTTAGTCCCTAAATGTAAGAGAATACATTTAGCCTACACCTCCCAAAAAAATTGTCAACTTCCAGAGAGTCACACAGAAGCACAAATAGATCTCCTCTTCTTCATTTGGATTTTGGTCCGATTTTGTTCCTACTTCTCCCATCACCCCCAGCATCCCTCTGACACGAGATATGGCTTCACTTTCCAGGAAGACAGGAGTTTAACATCCTTCAGTCTTGCGTAATGCACAAATCTCAACCCACCCACTTCCTCCTGGGGGAACTTCAAGGCAAGAGAAGGGACTGGAGTCCTCCAAGTGACCCTCCCCGAGGGACCCTGGCCAGGACACAGGATGGGAGCCAAGAGGACACTAACAAACAGGATGACCACGTGCAATCCTTGTTGTACCCTTCTTTCCTCTCATCCCCTTCATCAGTAGCCCTAAACACCATGCATTTAGCAGCCAGCCACTCTTGACAGTGGACTGAATATTCATCAGCCATATTCAGCATGCGGGAAAAGACAAAAACATCTGGAAATGGCTTTGATGACTAGGTAGGCACATTGCAGAAGAAAAAGCTCATGGGATAGGGCAGCATTTATTTCCTAGCTCTGATTGACAGAACTTTAATTCCTGTTTCCTGACTGACAGGACCAATAAGGCTGGCCATAAAAGGGGCTGCCAGACAGGATGGAGAGTAGATACTATCAACAAATCCTTCTGTTGTTTTTTTCCCCCATTTTATTTTTAAACTTGCAGGACATTTCCCCTAAGATGGCTTTACCTCAGGCCTTTCGTTATTGTTCTAGAGGAGGAAAGGGCAATATGGTCTCAAAAAGCAGGCTCTGCCTGAGCCGCCTGAACTGTGTTCACAGGTTATTTGCAGCCTGAAGGGCTGCACCTTTCCCATTAAACCAGAGACATGCTAGAGTTACTTTCCAGAAACTGTCTCCATTTCTGCATCAGTAGAAAGAAGATTCTACCACTTTCCAACTTCCTTTTGCCACCGAGTGTAAATATCACAAAGAGTTCTGAGTGTCTGGTTTGGCAAATCAGTATTAAAACTAAGAGAAGGGAGAACAGTATTAGAAGGATCTAATTATTATGCTGTGAACATGTGAACGTGTGAACATGTGAATAGTGCTAAGGACACTATTAAAGCAAATTCTAGAAACCCTAGAAAAGTTGATAAAATAATAAGAAAAAATAGTCTCCTTCCCTGCTGTATATCCCATGGCAGCACTCCAGGTCCTGCCCTCACCAGACCACTTAATAAGCTGGCCCAGCTCTCTAATCAGCAATCAGATTTTTTATTTTATTATTTATACTTCCTAACATCTAATCTAACCAGCCCTCTGTCAGTTTAAAGCCATTCCTTCTCATCCTGTCACTCTAAGGCTTTATTAATGTTCCCATACCCCTTTCTTTACTGGAAGGTGTTCTAAGGTCTCCCCAGAACTTATTCTTCTCCAGGCTGGACAACCTCAGCTCTCTCAGCCTGTCAACATAAGAGAGGTGTTCCAGCTCCCTAACCATCTTCATGGTCTCCTCTGGAACCATTTGAATAGCTCTGTCTTTGTTATCTGGGGACCTCAGAGCTGGATGTGGAAAACCAGGCAAGGTCCCATGAGAGCAGAACAAAGGAGCAGAATCCTCTCTCTTGAGGTGCAGAATGGCCCTCCCATGGTCACAGTTCTTTTGATGCAGACCAGAACTCTGCTGGCTTTCTGGGCTTTGAGCACAAAGTGCTGGCTCAAATTCAGTTTTAACTCCATCAGTAACCCCTAAGTCCTTCTCTGCAGAGCTGCTCTCAAAAAATGTCAATTTTGAAATATTTCAACCGCCTCTGCCACTGGCTGTAGCACATGCCCTACTGGGACAAGGCATCTGAGATCTCTTCCATCTCTCAAGTCATTCTTCTGAAAGTATTCCCCTGCTTTTGATTCTAACATATCCACCATTGCATACACGCAGGCATAGCAGAACTTTCCCCGTTACCCACATGAGATCTACTAGCCCATTTTAAAAGTTTTTCCACCAATGGTGTAGTTTTGTCCAAAATACAAGAGCATATTTACATCTTCATTTAGTTCTTAATACAGAGTATCTGCCTTTAAATTAAAGAGAACTTAGGGTTTCCTGCTTGAGATGTTGGAGAGACTTTGGAGCTATCAATGCATCTTTACCTCTTCTGGTGTCTGAAGATGGCAGGTGCAACTGAGACCTGCAGAACTTGCACATCTATGGAATAATGCTCAAACAGAAACTGACATGCTACTGTCCATGAGTACAAGCTTGAGTGAGGGAAGTTTCAGATCTTTGTCTGTAATGAAATTTTACATCATCAAGTCAAAAGATGTTCTGAGAAACAAGAGTACTTCTGAAAACATCGTCCAAACGCAAAAGACTCACCTTTCTTCTAGGCTATCAAAGAGTTTTGGGTAATATATTTAATCATCTGAATTTTTTTGGAAAAAAATAATTTTCCAAACCAATTTCTCTAATTAAAAATATGGTTCATCTTCCAGACCAATTGCCCAGTGTCTTCACAGCTCTTGATATAACCCTCATCATTCCAAAGGAAAAAAAGAAAATTCCTTTCATCCAACTTCACAGTCTTGTTCCTAAATAATGTTTGAGAACAGTTTCTGGATAAAGAAAAAAATTTATTTTTTTTTTGCATTTGCATTTGCATTTGAATTGGCATATGCTATTATTAAAAAGAAGCTGTTTCTGTACAACTGTATATTCAAAGTGATTGATTTTTTAATAACGAAGCAGTAATTTTATGAAAACTGCAGATGTTACATTTTTGCAAGGCTGCTTAGTGACATTGACATTTCTTTAACCTCCATAACAAACCACACTTATTCAATACCACTCTTTGCATGTCACACTGCCGCAGTGTTATGTGATCACGTAATGAAAGACCTAATCATAAAAAATAATATGCACAATGGGAACAGAATTGGGGTTACCAAAGGAGCCTTAATTCTGAATTTCCTGACTCTTGTGTGTTTAAATCTTGAATTTAACATTGTATTAACATATTTTCAATTGAGCAAGAGGGGAAAGGAAAACACATATTAAAAGCTTTTAATATTTAAAGATGAGGATTTTCCAATAAACATATTTTATCTTTCAACTCCTCAATAAGAAAATTCTCTTTAATTTAAAACTAGTTGCTCTTCTCTCTTTGCAATGAGTTGTCTTAATTTTAAGACCTGTGATGTGACACAATTCATCTTTATTTTCAATTTGTTTGATCTTTCAATATCTGATCTTGTCTAACAAGATCTTATTCCCTAGAAAGCACTCTCCAGCTCCTGTTAGCTGCAAAGAGGAGGACTTTTCCTATTATAATTTAGACACTAATATTAAATCATTTTAAAGAAATAATGGGGGCACAAGAGAAGCAAGTTCTTCTGGAACAAAATCTAATTGGAGTTGGTGTAACTATCTACAAAAAATTTAATTTGTTCAGTTTCTTTAACTTCATAAGAATCAAGAAACAAAAGAAAATAATTGTTTCTTTTTTTATTGTTCTTTTTCTTTTAAAGCAATGAATTTTTACCATAAGACTTCAGGCTTTACAAGACTTTAAATATTATATAACATTTTAAACCACAACAGAGAATTTGGTCATATTTTTTACTATTTTTTCACATCATTCTCTTTTACTCACCCTGTGGAAAAATCAAGCATTTGATGTTGACTATTGTATAGCAATCCTTTGACATGCCTCTGAAAATATGGCAAGTCTGTTGTTTTTGGAGAAAATTCTGCCTAATTTCCTAGTGTAAAAAGCTTTTATAAATAGAAATTTTCAGTATATTCCTCATTTAAAATTAATTAGAGTCAGAAGGAGGGATTTGCTGTTAATCTCAGTTTTTTATTCTTTTTTGCTTCTGTCTTCTCTTCTCTCCTCTTCTCTTCTCTTCTCTTCTCTTCTCTTCTCTTCTCTTCTCTTCTCTTCTCTTCTCTTCTCTTCTCTTCTCTTCTCTTCTCTTCNTCCCTTCCCTTCCCTTCCCTTCCCTTCCCTTCCCTTCTCTTTTTCTCTTAGCTTTAGCTGTTCTAAAAATTAGAGTATTTACTGTAGCTATTTAATAATTTCCTAGGACATCCATTATTTTAAAAAGAGAAAAAAACTTTACCATCTAAGAAAACCCAGAGCAAAATAACAGAAATTCCCATTTTTGTGATTTACTCCCAGAGGTTTTGTCTGTCTTCATAAAAAAAAGAGGAGGCGACGTTGTTAAGAGGCAGGTCTCACAATAAGGAATCCAGCATGAGCTCCTCAAAAGTCCCACTTGATAGAAGAGTGTTCTGCATCCAGGTTCCAAAAGGAAACCAGGGTTATTTTGGTGCCAGAAGTCACTGTGTCATTTAACTGAGCCAAGTGTCCTCCAAGGACCCCACTGGGAAATCAACAGAGTTTTATGAGGTTAGCTGCAGCTTTTGTGTAAACACCATAACCTTTTATGATGGGAAACACAGTCTTTTGTTTTTTATGTAAAAATGGTATTGATTAGGGTTTTTATGTTGCATGTGGCTGAATCATTGGTGGCTGTTCAAAGTGTATCAGCTGCAGATTGAAAGCCTTGAGGTCCAACGTGAGCCAATGTTTATTCAAATATTTTTCTTGTCCATTATACTAGAGGTCTAGTTTATTAAATCACTGAAGTAGTTAAATATTTTTAATGAAAATTAATTCTTAGATAATTTAATTTGATAAATTTACATTTGATAGATTATTTAGATATCAAAAAATAGTTCATTTCACATTCATTTTTATTAAATTCCAAATGTACATCAGGTAAAAACCAGATGGTAATTTCCAGATGACATTGTGGCTAGATTTCTAATCTGGGTTGTTTTCCTTCAGCAAGGTTCAGGATCAGTTTCTGGGTTTTGGTGTTTATTTTGTGTGGCAGAATTTGATTCACACTGACCATCAAATCACAACACGCACATTAAAGATGACTCCAGCCTTCCCTTTGTGAGATGTTTGGATGGGGAATTAGACTATATTTCAAGTGCTTTGCAGAAAATATGTATCTATGTGTGTGTTGGCATGAGATCTAATGGAATTTCAATTATCCCTCACCGACATCCCTGGGTGCCACAAGAGGCTTTGCTGACTCTTTTGGGGAATAGCAGCCCTCCTTGTCTCCTTTGGCAAAGGGGGATTGGCCTCTCTCCCTGGATTGGGGTGGGAGGAGAGAAGATGCTTAGTGTTTTTGCTGGAAAAAAGCTGCTTGTTGAATACTTGCAATTTTGACCAGTCTTTGCATGATCTTTCCAAGATTCTCCAAGACATTCTGAGACTTGTAAGCTCACCCCTATGGCTATTTCTTTCCATAAAGTCAGTAAAAGTTACCTGTGATTCCCAGTGTTGATAAAGCAAAATGCTATATTTAAAACCAGATACACTTTAAATAGCGGAAATATCAACAATGAAAACATTGGAATCTGTGGAAAATTTCATAACCCCTTCAGGAAATATTTCTGACCTAGGTCATGGGTACAGTTATACTTCATCTGGGAAAAAAATATTTCCAGAAAAACAACACCAATGTTCATATAGTGTGAAATAAAACTCACTAAACTTCCTTGTCCATCCAGTACAAAATAAAGCTGCTCCTGGCAGACAGCAGCTCAGAGAAGTAAAATTTTATGGATTGTAAATAAAATCAGTGAAACATTCCTAATGTAAAGGTTATACTTTTCTCTCCTTATTAACAGTGGGATAGTCAAGGTTTGCATGCAACCATCTCACTTGTCATCAAAGTGGCTTCTAAATTATACCACTGACTAAAAACATATCTTCAGATCTCCTGAGGACTTATTTTTTTCTTTAGAACACTTTCAGGATTTTTTTTTTTTTTACCACATTTTATCTGATTATTTAGTTAAAAAATTAGAAACTGAGCCTTTTATTTATCCACACTCCAGACTTTGCAGCTGCAGGACAGGCAGGGTTCCCTGTGCCACCCTGGGGGTGACCCCAGCTCTGACCTACAGGACCACCCTTACCGGAGCCAGGTCCTTTCCCTGGGCAGGATCCCGTGTTTTATGGCACGGCTGCGTGGTGGTGAGAGACAAAGCTGAGGCCACCACGTAAATCCTGGCTCTGGTCGCAAAGGTGGAAAGGCAGCACTTTATCACTGAGCCACTGAAAGTCCTCAGTGTGATTCCTGATTATTTAAGAACATGCATAAAAACCTGTTGGCCAAATTCCTCCCCAGGTCTGAGACCTGCGGGCTCACCGCTTCAATTTGTCTCTTCTCCAAGGAATTGCAAAGACTGCAAGCCAGTGGAGAATCTGATGGACTGTATTTCTTTTAACTCACCCCACAGAATTCTCCTTTGCACAGGAGATTAATTTCTTCTCTACTTAAAAAATCCACTTACCTGTCAAACTTTCCCCCCAGTTATACCACAGAACTGAAATAACATTTTAAAAACCTCAGCATAAGATTCCCATGATGTTGAATAATTTAGACCTTTAGAAGCTGGTTAATTTTTAGGATCTTAGCAAAACCATACATGGTTGCTTTAAATAGCAATGAAAGGCTGATTCAAGCCATTAAATTTTATGTTGTGTGTAATGTTGTAATTGATGTCAAGCCTTTCCCTTATTCTTCATGCTGACATTGGGCAGCCTCCTAGCTGCTTGAAGTGCAGTCACAAGAGTCCAGACAAAGTACCAAGAAATGGGTGGCAGAAGTGGGAATTTGTTACTAAGAACAGGAAGGTTCAAATGTTAAATAATTAAGCACGAGCCAAATTTTGCTAGTTTCTTTCTCATCCATTTATTTCAGAGAATAATTGGGTGCATTCAGTATTTTGCTGCAAACTGGTTCTTCTGTGTATACACATAAAACTTTATTACCCTTGTAAAGAGCATGCTGTGAATTCTGATGCTTCTGTGTGTTTGGGAGCTTATAATTATTCTCTTTACGGGAAAACACTTTTACCTACATCCTAAACTGAACAAACCAACTTCCAAAGCAGCAGCTGCTTGAAAGCGTGTGCTCAACGTCAAGTATCCCTGAGGAAAAAATGCAAATTTAGCTCCAAGTTGAATAAGTCTTCTCTCCTTCCAGCAGACTTCAGTACAGTGTTTTCCTCACCTTTGCTATTTCCCTGGTAATCCTTAAGCAGTTTAAGAAAAGTGGTGGTGACTTAAGGCTTTTATTCTGGCAACACTAGAATGAGCTGAGTAATATCATTTATGTAGTAGTAACGCCTGAGATCAGCAAGAACAATCCACATATAAAGAAAGATATGGAGATGTCACCATCAAATGAAGAGAAAAATCAAGGAAACTTAGAGACATTTCCCTTTGCCACTCTGTTTTTTAGGGCTTATTTCGCACTAGTAAACTGAACAGAAACCATTCCATGTCACAGGTGACACATTAAATCAGAGAGGGAGACTTCCCCAGCAGGCAGTTTTCATGAAGCCACTTTGTTCTGAAGGATGAAGATGTTTGCTAGCACAGAGATGTGCAGAGCTCATAGCTGGTCCAGAAGGGTGTTGGTTTCTATCTCAGCTGTCGTCAGACCTGTTCTGGTCATTGCAGCCCAGAGAGATGCTGTGATCCAGTCCTCAGCCTCTCCACAGCTCCTTCAGTCCTACTGTCCAAAGATGTCTCCTGGAGAGGCACCCGAACAGCTCCAGCTTCTGTCCTGAGCAGCAGCACAGCTCCAGCAGCCAGCACATGATTTGGGGTTGGTTGGTGCCCAAAAATTTACCCAGGAATACCTGAGTATTTAGAGACAGACTTGTTTATCTGGATTTGCTTAAATTTATACAAACTGAAAGCAATCATCCAAACACTGTTGCAACCATACCAAAAAGGTACATGCACCTGGACAGGTTTAGGACTTTTTTTATTTTTTTGTCATGGTCCTCCCTGGTGCAGGTGCTTTATTCAATGAAAGTAAAGTGTGACTACAAACTTTCTCAAGGCTAAACAAACTCCCACAGGGATTAAAGACTGTCACCACTGTCACCTCTCCCTGAGCACAAGCTTCAGTTCTTTACTCTCTATTTCATCTACATTTAAAAGAAAAAGACCAGAACCAGAACATCCAACTCAAAATATTTAATTCTATCACTTCAGAAGAGGATGTAAACATGAAACAGATGTTAGTCACATCAATTAATACATGACTAGATGTGCATTCCCTGTAGGGATAAGAAACACTGGTATAATGAAATTTTTAAAATGCAGTAGAACTTTGGATTAACCCCTACAAATTACACCAGTTATCTTACAATATTTGCCTCGACCAGTGAGGCTAAGCAATAATAGCTGTTATGAAAGGTATTTATATAGCAATGAAAAAAGAGTGGATATGAGACAAAAGGCAGGAACAGTTTTTGAGCAACTAGAGCATTGGTTTGAGCTGCTAAATATAAGTGGGACTCAAACATTTGACTAGGGGTGTTTTCTGTTTACTATCATGGTCTTCCGGTCCCTTAGGAGCAGAGGTCAGGTTACTTTCCTAGATTTAACCCTGTTATGGACTACAAACTAAGAAAAGAAATGCAACTGGAACCTTCCACATCATGATGAGGGAGTGAGAAGGAGGAAAGGACAACCTTTCAGTGATTATGGTGTAAACAGACTCCAAAATCTATCTGCCAAGGGGACAATCCCTTTCCTTTAATGGCCCATACCTCCAGAAATATGAACATGCTGTGGGAGGGAAAAAAGACCAGTTTGATGCAAAACCACAAACCTGCTTTGACAGAGTTATTCCTGTGCAGAGATTTTGTCTTTCACTGTACACCAAGAGCCTCTCCTGGAAAAGAAGTCCACCTCACCAATCATCAGCCACCTAAAACACAAACCTGTCCTCCCACCTGGCATCCTCAATTCCCTTTGCAGCCAGTGACACATCCAAAGGGCCAGTGGCATGGCTTGACCTATCCTGGGACGTGTCAGACAGGTTGTATCATCCTCTGGATATATGTCAACTCCTGTCCTAGAAATTACAACAATTGTTGCTTAGATACCAGACCAGTGTAACATCATTTTATTTTAAATAAAAGAGTACACAATGTACAGACATCATCCTACAAATCCTTGAACACAAAAAAAAATCTTTCAATTGCAGCCAAGGAAGTTATTTTGAGGTATGGGGAGAACTGACATAAGCAGAAGATCTCTAGAAGGAGGCCACACTTTGTCTTCTATCTCAGCCAGATCTGTCCATTTTAAATTGGTCCATACATGACCTTGAACCTTGGCACTGAATTGTGAGTTCTAGGCACTCCTGCCCACTTCTTGGAGGTACCAAAGAGAGGTCAATTATTTTTTACCGTGTTACTTTCCAGATTTCTTCTCACTTAAAGAACTGCAGCTTTTATTTCCTAGAATAGATTCTTCTTATTTTCTATTTGTGCCAAAATAATCCACTTCTGATTCCATAATTCTTTTTCAGAATTAATAAATATCTATAGACAAAACAGAGCAGCTGCTTCTTGACTAGCATAGAAATCTTAAAAAACATCAGACTAGCAGGATGATAACCACTTAGATCTTTAATTTCACCCTAAGCAGATCTGATTTGTTGGAGGAAGTAACAGTTTACACATTGCAAAAATAAATGGTGCAGCAGGCATACATACACAGTAGGAGGTGTGAAAAATGGGGGGGAAGGGGGAAAGGAGACTGATGGAAACAATCAGCTAATGCAGAATGAAAGCCTTTTTCTCTCTCCAAGTGGAACTAATAGGAACATCAAATATGTTAAACTAAAACAGAATCACGAATTATGAAATTGTTTTCCACGTGTTTTTAAGTAACTTCTATTTTCAGGACTGGTCACACAAAGTAGTGAAAGGAAAAAAGCAAAGGCTTTCCCCTAAGCATAAACAGTTTGAAGTGCCATATCTTGAAATTTTTTTTTTGTCCATCGATGTATTGTGTGTCTGCTTAGAGTAAATTGCCTTGGAGGTGGCTGTCCATATTCTGGGGATATTCCCACTGGTGCTGGAAGTCAAACAATATCTTGCCAAGCCTAGCACTAATCAAAAGTAGGAATAAAGAGTAGGACTTGGAGGACCAGTAATTGTGAACATCCCTCAGGCCTTCAGGAGGCAGAGGGAGCAATTTCCAGTGGCTTCAGTGGCTATGTTTTATGTTCATTCTGTTGTAGGTGATGCTGGAAGAAAACAAGAGCAACATCTGGTCCTGCCAAGCATCTGGCCAAGGGAATGGGCATAAAAATGCCAGTTTAACTTTCATCTAATACTGCCCATAAATATTGCTGTCAAACCATCTAGTCATCTGCCATTAAACTCAGTATTTCAAAGGTGTTTTTTCTTTATCAGAAAAGCTGTTAGATTCAGAAATCATTTCATCAATAGCAGTTTGAAGCAAAGATTTTTTCAGAGAGGCAAGGGAAAATTCTTGAAGGAAGCATCTTTGTCTCAGAGATTAAAACAGTAACATAAAGTAAACAGTGAGTGACATATTAGCTATCTAATTCAAAAGCACCCAAATTAAAGTTAATGTCATGGGGTTAAATTATAGATATTTATACATGATGTTATCAAAACTTCCTATATGCTACAAGAAACATGAAACCAATTTTTTTTTTTAAATGTCACACAGAACTAAACTATTCTTCCAGACAAATGTAATTGAATGCCTTATCCTAACAACCATCATGCTCACTATCAATGTTCATCCTTGTAGGGAAGACCAGGTAAGGCAGCAGTTTTCCTGGCCTCAGTCCTGCATGAGCCTCCAGGGCTCTTCCATAAGCCTGGCATTTGTCCAGACTGTCTGGGGGATGGGAGGCCTCCAGTGCAACACTTCTTTTGAAACCCTCATATTTGGACATCTACATTTTAGCTCTCAGTGCAGAAGAATACAAGAGGCAAGGGAGGCTGGCAGCTTAACCACTGCCACCTCTGTTAGACACAGTCACCACCATTGTCTAAAAGAACTCTGAAGAATCTGCCAGTGCTTCCACGTGCAGCTCCTCAGGACCAGGTACTGTGCTTCTTCTGGAGCTTCTGTCATTGGTACAAAAATAATTATCATCTCCCTGTAAATAGCTAAGATCCAGTAAATGGCTAAGATCCCAGGCCTGGAACTTGGTTGTCCGTATCATTTCTTTGCTTAAAGGGTCCTTGCAAAAAATTTCCCAGGTATCACTGAGTATTTCATATTGTACACTCAGCATTCTCCAAGGGGAATTTGGATGCAGAATCCCTGCGTAGAAAGATGAGAGTTTAACAACAGGAACATTGTCAAACTGGGTCCCAACCTCAGAGCTGTGTAACAGCCCTCAGCACTGATTACTGGTGCAGATGAGGCCAGTGGACCATGCCTGGTATGGATGTGGATTGCCTGGTCCAGTATAAGAGCTGTCCCAGTGTGGGCAAGCATTTATATAAATGTCTATTATTTAAATAATAATTTTAGTTTTTTAAAATTTTATTTATTTTTTGTGCCAAAAACCATCTAATGGCTTTGCACCAGTTTTCCTGTTCTAAGCAGCATAAAAGAGCTAGTGATGGATCTGACATGTCTAAATCTGAACCAGGAATGCAAGGTAAGGCAGTAGAGAGATTTGATCCTTTCATATCCAAAGCAGGGCAAAGAAGCAGAACAGGGGTTCAGCCTGTATATTATACCTCAGTACACAGGATGAAAACACTTTATGCTTTCAAGACTTCTTCTTCACATATTAATTGGTGCAGCTATGACTGTCATGACAGCAGCTCAGAAAACTAAGCAAGTGCACTCCAATCATCCTGCTTGTGATCTGACCCACTGCAAGGCACATGAAAATTTAGACTTGGAGTAGAGTACTTTTCTTTAATCATTGTCTGTATTTTTGGGAACAAATTATGAATAAGACACAAGATTCCCTAATACAAAGTCTATATTTAACCAGCTAAACATCAGTTCGATAAATTATCATCTCTGTGTTTTTCCTATTGCTAATAGGTCAAAAAGTAAACAATCCATGGAAATGAAACTCAACTCATAAATTAGTGTAGTTACACGTTAAATGATAAATAATTAAAAGATGAGCTGATGCTTTTAGGGTAAACAGTTCTATAATTAAAATTAAAAAACAAAACAGCAGAAACTCTTTTTGGAGTTATTTTCATTCTGAATTTTTTTCTACTGTAAAACAAAGCTAAATAGAAGTCTGGTTGAAATAGAAGTGTGTATTTGGCCTGGTTTATTCTTTGTATCTACCCATTATCCCCATCTAATTACTTAACTTTTTCTTGTGAACTCCTTCAGAGTAAACAAACTGTGTTAGTGTCCTTTAGTGATGGGCTTCAAAAGACCAATAATTATAAATTTTATTGCTCAGCATTACAAGATGATGGTATCTCAAGAGAAGGTGACAGTGAGTTAACAGATAGGTCCCCAAGGGCAACTGGCCCAGACCTACAGACTCCCTTCTCCAAACAGAGAAACAGGCACAATTAGCAACTTTCAAAATGATAAATCATTTTCCTTCATTCACCAAGCCAAACGTGGTTGACAAGACTGTCTTTCATTCACATTTTGGTGCTAATTTACTCATAACATTTGGTTTTATCTTATAAGAATCCCTAGTTCTTTAGATGCTATTTTACAGGAGAAAAATTCACAAAAATATTGCCAGAAAAAACAATTACAAAATTAACTACTTTGCAACTGTCATTTGGCAAGCTGTTTCAAGGCAGGGTAAATTCATTTCATGTACACATTTTTATTTTTTTTTTCTAGTGTGGCCTTCAGCACAGAATAACAGAACCAGCAACAGCAAGACACAAATAATTACTAGAAGCCTTTGAGGTACCTATTGTTGTATTTCTAATAATCCTACCTCTACATTATCTAATAATTCAAAAATATATTATTAGAAAGTAGAGCATGGGAAAATAAATTACTGGCTGCTTGGGTTTATCTAATAGAACTGGGATTTTCATTTTTCAAAAATATATGTAAACTGAGATGTGGACATTTGGACCTAGATCTCATTAGTATCTGTGTGGGAGTCAGCTTATATATAGGGCTGGCATTTGTGTTTCATAAATGAATAAATCAGCTGCAAATGTATTCAGGAGACTGGAGTTCTTCACTCAAGTCCTTTGATGTTTTGAACATCTCTTGGGTACAACCTAAGTTTTTTTTCAGGAAGCTTAAAAACACTATTTTGAAGAGAATGTTTTTTATGCTGTCTATTTAATTTTCCTCTTCAGCTCATGATATAAGGCAGAACTGTTTAAATATAGTTATTTCCCTATTTGTTACATACTTTGTTCCCTAAATAGAAACATGATTTGTCTCCTGATCCGTGCAAGAAATCTCTTTTCTTAAAGAAACCGTAATTCTTGATTTCTAGAATTGAAGAAGAATCAAAACACTGAATTTGAATCCACAGGACCACTCTTTTATTAACAGGATTAATGATTTACTATTCTATATTTTCTAAGGATTATAAGTAACTGAAAGTGGAAAAATAATTTTATGCCTGATTCTTACAGATTTTCACATTTTCAAATAATAATAAAAAACCCCCATCGATTTCTACAGCTCTTTCTCTCCATTTATGGAGGTCACAGAAGTTCAATGCCCATCCAGCCATAACAGAATTTTCACCAAACCATCTAAAGTTTGCCCATCGCTATTTCGGGCAGAGAGCAAACAGTATGTGTGATGCTTTTGGCACCTGTAGACATAGCAACATAACTAATAGAAAGACATCTGTTTCTGTTATGATGGAAGGATGTTTACCTTACGGCAAATTTGCAAGTTCTGCAGAGCAGAGGCCCTGTATTGGTAAAGGAAGTCATCATTTAGTTTGTTTAGCTCTGAACACTTACCAGGGGCCACCTTGATCAGTAATCTGGAAGCCAGAAAGTGTTGTGGATCTTGGCTTCCCAACGGGCTAAGTGCTTGAGCAGAACTTTTGGCCGGAGAGCAGAATCCATCTTCCTCAATTTTGACAGCAGTGACTTTGGTAAATTGCAGGGGAAGAAGAGGTCTCTTCCTCCAGTAGCTCTGCACTTGATTCTGTCAGGTGCTTTAAAACCAGACCTGTGTGGCAAACTTGGTTTCCACAGTTTAAGAGTTCCAAGATCAACAAACTGATGGTCATGGAAAGTATCTTACACTTCCACTCTGAAAGTAACTATTCAAAGTCAAGGGTTAGGTAATAGTGATGGGAAAAAGGAAAGTTCAGGCTTCTGAACAAAGGAGGAGAAGAGAGAAAAAAAAAAGGCAATAAATATTGTTATCAAACCAGCAAGCAATCCAAATGCAGAAATTAAATGGAAAATAAAGCCGCAGAACAGTTAAAATCACAACAGAAAAAATCAGATGTTCATCAAGACCCACTATGCCGTGTTTGTGCTAAAGCAGCAATAATCAGCAACAGCAATGACCTCCCTCTGAGCTGAAACAAAAAGTGTATGAATATGAATCATGTATGTACATGTATACGAATCACAGCACATAAATCTGGAAGAAACCTCTAGCAGTGCTCCAGTTCTCCTCCCCTTCCAGTACTCACAAAGTTCAGCCTCTGTCAGTCTAAACAGTTGCGTTTTAATTGTTCTTAAAGAATAACTCTTCAACATCCTCAGGGTTTAATCTTTGTGTAGGTAACACCTTTGCATTAAAATTTATTGCCTTTAATTTAAGCCCATTATTCCTTGTGCTATCCTCAATGACATTGAAAAGAGATTGTTCTGTTATTCTTGTAATAATTTTATAATTATATAATTTACAACCTATTTTCATGTGTCCTCTGAGACATCTCTCCTCTGTGTGAAGAAAAACACAGACTTTCAGTCATATGTGCTTCCAAACCTGCTCTATTGTTACCATCAGGATCTTCTCTAACCCTTATCCTTAAATTTGACCCAAACTAGCCACAGAACTTCAACAGATACTCCACAGACTACAGGTAGAAAGCAAAAACTTTGCCATATATCTTACATTCCCATTCCTGTATCACTTAATTTATTCCTCTGCACCCACGTGCCTTTTGTGGTGTTCTAGGGTGGGAGAGAAGAATGTGAAAACAATTTGTGTCAATATCTGATCATACTAAGTTTCAAACTGAGGAAGAAGAGTATGCATAGAAAGAGTCAGTAGAGATAAAGTCAGACCTTGAAGGACAACTGACAGTGTCAGTGTTCTAAGGAAGACAGATTCTAAATAGGAAGGGTCTTTCTGCCCGATGAATCTTGTCTGTAATGCATCATTTTCAGCATTACCGTTAGGAACATCTTTCATGTATTGTCCTCAATATAATTAGAATCCTTGTCAGAGATCAAAATTTTGTCTTAGAATGTAAAACCTCAATGCCATGAACTGCTAACATTGATCTCACTTTTTCTGAAAATGGCACCCAGTGGGACAAGACTGAGCCATAGCCCCCACCAATGACAACTCCCCTACATAACAGTGAAGACGTCTTCTCCATTTCTAGCAATTTCTGTTCTTTCATAGTTCCAGAAACAGAGACCCCACAACCTCATTAGTGATTTTTTTTCAGGGTTTTGCTGCTCTTTGAATATCAGGGGGAAAAAATGCAAGAGGAAACTTTTCTATATGATTTAGTTGAGCATTTTGTCATACATCTTACTGGCCCATAAAATTTCCACCTCCTGTTTTATCTTCCTTTCCTTTCTATTTTCCACTTTTATCTTCTTCCTTGCTCTCATTGTACTGGCTTTGGCTGGGATAGAGTTCATTTTCTTCATAGTAGATATGGTACTGTGTCTTGGATTTTGCTGCAAATGGGATTTAAAACAGAGATATTTTAGTTACTGCTGACCACTTCAAACAGCATAAAGGCCTTTTTTGCTCAACCCCACCAGGATGTCCGGGGGTTCACAAGGAGGTGACACAATTGGGACAACTGATCCCAACTGATTCATAGGATATCTCAAATCATATGACTTCCTGCACAGCAAAAAAAAAAACAAGGGAAGAAGTTAATGTAATATGTCATAGAGCTCCTCCTTCCTGGGAATGGCTGAATATATCCCCACCAATGGGAAACAAGGAATTAATTCCTTATTTTGTTGTGCTTGTGCAAATAGCTTTTTGCCTTACCTATTAAACTGTCTTTATCTTAACCTATGAGTTTTCCCTCTTACTTTTTCTCACCCTTTCCCTCAACCTGTTGGGATGAGTAGCAAGCCTGTGTGAGGCTGAGCTGCCTGCTGGGGTTAAGCCATTATATTAATTTTTGTTGTTGCTGTTGTTGTTGGTTTGTTTGTTTCTGGGGTTTTGGTTTGTCGATTTGCTTTGCTTTGCTTTGCTTGGTTATGAGGAGGATAAAATAACCACCAGAGACATGTATTTCTCCCTGGCCCACCCAGGAAGCAGAGGTTCTGGTGGGCATGAACTCCCCTGCCCCATCCTCTCTCCAGGCAGAGCATTAGCAGTGCCCACCAGCACCCAGGACGTGCTCAGGGAGCAGTGAGCACTGCCTTGCTTGCATCTTTGAATGTTGGAAAATCCCTTGCACCTCTTCTCCTTATTTTAATCATGGCCCCCTGAGATGTGATGCTTTTTGTGTGCTTTGTTTTCCTCATATTTCCCCTTTTTTTTTTTCTGAGAGAGAACTGTGAGATTTTGTCAAGGTTCCACCCAAATATGATAACTTTTAGCTAAAGAAGCAGCTATAAATCATAAATCTGGGCTGCAGATTCCTATTTTATATTTGAAATAAAGTAAAAAGTGCAGCACAGAGTTTTTTTAAAAAGGGTTTTCAGTGTAAAAAACTACAAGAGTGACAGCTTCAGTTTTGGTGACCTGTCTCTCCTGTTTCTTTGGCTTTCTAAAGAACAGTAATAGTGGATTCTTCCATTTTTCTCTAATTTTTACAGCAGGTTCACATGTAAATAAAATATAAACAGATGGTATAACATGGTAACAATCTGGCCAATACGCAGGAAAAGGGAGTTCTCCCACATTTAAATTCAGACAGATTTTAAGGTTAAAGTGGTGAGACAGTAAAGAGGCTTGGTTGAAGGCACAGAAAGGAGGAACAGCCTGATTGCTGAGGACATACTGAAGCTCAGCCATGAAACTGAAGGTTACACATCAAGGTGAAAGCTAAAAATGAGTCTGATAATAAGACATGAAGTTATGCTGATACAGGAATCTCTTACTTTCTTTGCCACAGATGAAATCTGTGACCTATTCAAGCCATTCAGGCTCTCCAAACCTTACTCTCCCGCTGTAAACTGAAACTAGCCCTTAGTCCCTTTAGTAAAGTTCTTTAAGAACTACAGATTGGAAGTGATGCTTTCATAGCACCAGCCAAATGCTGATTCCATTCAAACTCGGCAAAATTCCTCTGGCCTCTTTGGCTATGTCGATATTAATAAATTAAATGTGCCCAGTGCCATTCTCTGGTGTTGCAGCCAGCTGGCAGAGAACAGCCTGTATCTATATCACTAAGTTTTTATGCTCTCTTAAATAGGATGGTCATATCCAAACTGCTGGGAAGTGCTTGTGCAAGATCCTAATCTAGGGATTCCTAGGAATTGTGCACTGTGTGCAAGGTGCCATCTGGCCCCAACCCAGACCATCACAAGGTCCTTGTGACACTTTAAATGTGCAGATATTGAAGTCCCAGTGCCTGAAATTGTTCCCTAGAACCATCCACTAGCTCTGAGTAACTCTTGAAGCAGGCACTGGACCTATTAATCTTAATATGCAATACAGTTAGAAGCATTAACTCCATTAATATTTCTTTCAAGTGCCCAGATCGTTTCATTCTATCATATTTGCAATTATTTCTGTATTCTGAGGGTGCCTGTAAAATACCAGCAGCGTTCAGCTTGGACTTAATCTGATTACTAGTGTGAAATACCAGCCTGTAAGATCTTCATTTTGGTTTCTTTTCATCTGCTCATTTTGCAAAACCACCTTCACATAATTACAGACACATCCTGTGAGATTTGTGAACCACTGTGCGGTTCAGGTGGCTGGTGGATCTTAAAGGTTAATCTCAAGCCTGAGCCACAGCCAAGGTGGGCTGCTAAACTCCAGTGAAGCATAAAGAACCAAATTATTAAGGCAGTGTAAGTTTTTACACAGCATTTCTTAGTGAGTGCAAGCAAAATAGACTAATCCCTGAGCTACCAGAATCAGCTGGCTATTTCCAAAAGCCAATAGCAGCAAGGAAGTTATTGCATGACTCCTTTCTGAACAAGAGAAGGGAAGGTTGGAGAAAGGAGGGGTTGGATGGGAGTGGAGCAATTTGACATCTAATATATCATTTTTATTAGGCTGAGTCTGCCGACATTTGAATTGTGTTTTCCTCACTTTTTAAATGAAATGGAGAACAGTAACACTAACGACATAGTTCCTCATGAGTGATAGAGTAATTTAAACTTCATAGAGCCTGCCATATCAGTTAGTGTTAATTCATGTGTGAAAGAACCTGCAAACACAGAATTTGTTTTAAAAATAGAAAACAAACACAAAATCTTGAGTGGGCTGTAACACATCTGCCTGCAAGCACATGTAAAAGACTTAGCAGGAACATGAAAATAATAATATTGTCCAAGCACACACATGTTTACACACATGCACACGCACAGTGCATGACAGAGAAGACAAAGGGAAGGCAGGGGCTGGGTGCTCCTTGGAAGCTGTTTGCTTAACCTCTGCGCCAGCCCGGCCTCCCTGCTGCCTCCCCCCGCCAGCGCTCCTCGTGTGCTGCACAATGTCATCCCCAGCACCAACAACAGCTTGAGTGAAAACAGCTTTCACTGGGAAAGGGAAAGATAGGAAAGAGATTAGTGCTTTTTATGTAGAAACCTTGTGGCTGGTGACCAAAGCTGAAGACAAACTACAGGAGTGAGGTGAGGGGAGCGAGTATAAGGAGAGGCAAAGTCTAGGTGACTTGGGAGATAGTTTAAATCCATCAACAGGCAGCTAAGATCTGAACAAATCATCTGCAACCAGGGCAGAAATCACAGTCACAGTGTCAACGGCCACAAATCTTACTGCCTTTGAAGTGGCCAGTATTTTACCCCAAAGTTACTACCACAGATTGTTATCGGGCTACTTGCTGGCCTGTGTGAGACAAATTGGCAGTCTTTGGCTAGATCCTGGTAGACTAATTCCACAACACCACATTTGGCATTCATTAACTGTCCTGGCTGTGGGGCTAAGCAGTAAGTCAGAAAGGCTGAACCTCCATTTCACCCCTCAGAGGTGGTCTTTCCAGCCCAGCTTTAAGTCCCATGGATAAATCAATATGAGGCAGTAGGTTCTGTAGTAGGTACATGGATAATTAGATGACTTTGAAGAGCTCTGGATATTTCCTTCAGCCACACTGCATATGATTACATACTGCCTGCAGATTGTTAGCAGTGTAGTGAAACCAGGTAAAAGCAATCTTTCACTTTCCTGCAAGCTTCCTAAGTGTGATTTGTGGAGAAAGGAAAAGAAATAGTTGAGATACCTATTGAGAGAAAGGTGTTTAATGCAAGGAAATGAAAATCTGAATCCTGTAATAGTTTATTAAATATTTTGTTACTGGGCAAATGTAATTTGCTCTTTCATTTTTATTGAAAGTTTTCTTGGCATTCTCAGACAATTTGACATTGCAAAAGATCCTCATTCTTAGGCTCAATCTGAATCCATAGGCTTTATTTAGATTGATTTCTCCTACATGGCAGCAAAGATAAATGTTCTCCTGAAGGGCTCTAACTGTAGATACAATGAAACCCAAGGAAAATCAAGTCAATCAGCACTAAACTTGCATTCGGAATAAGCTACTACAAAGCACTTTTAATGTTTTAAACACCATTTGTCACTGTCACACTGGAAGAAAAATTGCAGTTCACTTCAGTTAAGTGGTAGCTCACTTCAACAACATGAAAATCCTCTGAACTCCTGCTTTTATTCTGACCTCAAAAGCAGCTCTTTGTGAGCTAAAAATTTGGAAGGAGGGGAAGAGCAGGAGTTGCAGTGGGGCTTCATCCCTGTAGACAAATGGAATGACTTGAGGTCAATAAGGAGATACAAGCAGGTGTGCAGGTCCCTAACAGAGTGCTCACTGCAGCTTCCTTGTTCAGCTGGACATCTGTTGTAAAGATGAATTTCACATCTCTACAAAACAAGCAAGCTGTTGTCCGCACTGTAGATAAAACAGTGTGTACCAAAGACTGTTAGCTGCCAAGTAAAGCTCTGACTGTCAAACAGGAAAGGAGGAAAAAAAAAAAAAAAAACCTGAGATAAGTGACTATGGCAAAGCTCATTTTAGACTGATTTTTGGAAAAGCGAAGTTTAATAATAACTGACTTGTAAAATTCACATGGGATCACATTAAGAGGTGTCTGAGGAAAAGCTCTGAGAAGTGAGGAAGCTTAACATCTCAGGGTACCCTCCCTGATTCTGTTTTTTTCTGAATGGAAGTTTTGGGGAATTTTTGCACTGAAACACAGTCCTCCACTACCTCCCAGAATCACAGACTTATGGAATGACTGTGTTTGGAAGGGACCACTGGATATCATCTAGTCCAAGCCCCCTGCTCAAAGCAGGATTGATTAGATCAGGTTGCTCAGAGCCATCTCTAGATAACTTTTGAATTTCTCTGAGGATGGAGACTTCACAGTCATGCTGGGCAGCCAGTTCCAGTGCTTGACTACCCTAACATAAAGATGTGTTTTCTTCTGTTTAAGCAGAGTTTCTTATATTTCCATATGTGCTCTCTCATCCTCACCCTGAGCACTGCTGAAAACCAGCTATGCCTCTCATTATTCCCCCACAAGGTATTTATACATATTAGAAAGATCCCTTCTGAGCCTACACTTCTCTAAACTCAACAGTCCCAGCTCTCAGCCTCTCCCTGATACTTCTTTGTAGTTCATGTTCAAGAATGTGCTCAAAATTTTGCTGGGTCTGCTTTAAGACAGAGGCTGTCTAGCCCTTCGTGCAGTAATATGAGTTCTCAAGTGCACTAAAATGTCCATATTATGTCAAAACTTGAAAGAGCCCCAAAATCCTTTCACCTCCTCTGCTTTCAGCTCTAATTTGTTGAAGCTGTTCTCTGCCACTTTCTTTTTAGGATATGATAGAAGAAAGCCTGTTGCTTTGCTGTGCTCTCAGGCTGCAGGCAGTGCCGGGGTCCCTGATGGAGGCAGCCTGGCTGCTCCATGGGGTGTGCCAAGGGGTGGCCAGAGAGGTGACTCTGCCAGCCACTGCTTCCTCTGCTCAGGGTGCACAGGGACAGGATCTTCCTCTCTGAGCAGGGCTTTCCTCCTGCACAGCACTCTAGAAACTCAGACACCTCTCTTGCTCAAGTGCTTTTTTCTAATGTCCATCTGGTTTTGAGTAGAAAAGTCCTCAGGACACAGAAAGAGAGAGTATGGCTCTACTTCTTTAACCACAATACTCTGATAAGGATATATGAAATTCCCAGCAACAGAGGAGCCAAATACTTCTTTATACTTTATTCATTTGTTGTACATTATATAATCAAGAAAGGATTTTTTCCTACACTTGATTTTCCCCTTTAAAAAAATAGTGTAGCAAGTATTTATGGGTAGGATAGTGACTTCGTTAAAAACCCAGAGTTTATGCATGCATTTTTTGAAAGCCAACAACAAATTCATTATCCCATGCAGATTTAAGAATATTTTTCCAATTTATTTTTCCAAATATTGAACGTTTATTATTCATGCAGTACTTACTAGACACATTTGTAATATGCTTCATTATTTTAAATTATATTTGTGGACTTCAAGAGAATTTTATTTTCAGAATAAGAAAATAGATAACTGTTTTGAAGCAATTTCAGAAAAAATGTCAGTTAAAAATGTGATGAAGAGTCCTCATCATTGAAGTAGAACAAATAGTTCCATCACATTTTTTTTTTATTTTTTTATTTCTTTTTTAGAACTTTGGTTTAGGCAAAACACTCCTTGTACATACTTTTAATGAACAATTTAAGGCAAAATTGAATACACTGGTAAATTAAATAATTCAAGGCCTTAGTGTTGTTTTTCCTTTTGCTTCAAGATAGCTACCTCAGTGTCAAACCCTTCTGGAAACAAATCACAGTAGGTTTCTGTGGGTGTTTTTTGTTTTGTTTTTTCCTTTTTTTTTTTTTTACTGTGATATATAGTGGTGGATAAATAATAATTTAATTCCTGGATGCAGCCCAGAAAAAGTAGACATAGATAATAAAGTAGCTCTCCTCAGCTTTAATTGTTTTTTCAGTTTCTCTTTCTGCTTTTCATAACTTAGAAATTCCCTTTCAATAGTGAAAGGAAATACTTAACAGAACAAACATAAATTAGGATTTTTTGATATGCATTTATTTTGTTGCACACTGTCTGCAACTTCCATTAACTTGTTGGAATGAATCCCAAAATATAAGGAGCTGTTCTTTAGCAGGTTAACACTTTTGCATATTTTACGTGTCCAGTTCATGCTGAATTCAGTAAATTCTGATTATTCTTACAGAATTTAACTTCAGCCCTTCTCTTTTTCAGAGCCAAATGTAAAAGCAATGAGAACTGAAAAGAACTGAGGGAAAGCTAGCTGAGGAAATAAGATTGTTGCATTTTATTGACACGTTGTAAGAAGGAATTCAGAATGGCAGTGATAGATTTTCTGCTCGGCTCAGTTGATTCAGCTTCTCTAGCAAGCGACGTGCAGGAGACAAATATAAGATAGGATAGAAAATAAAAGCATTATGTGTAGATATGACTACAATTCTCATCTCTGAAAATACAAAAAAGGGGAAAAAATTATATCCTTGATTCAAGCAGGATTATTTCCATCCGCTATCATCTCACACAGAATTATAAAAGCTTCTGATAAGGCAAATTACTCTTAGGGAGTTCACTTTCTGGAATATACACTGCTGAGTCCTTGCCAGACTAACAGGTCTGAGTCAGCCCTATCCTAATCATTTTATCCATAGCCTGATTGTCCATGTGCCTTATAATCTTGGATCTTGTTCAAAATAAATAATGGCAGTAACAAGCCAGAGCCTGAACTTTACTCTGAAATTTTTTAAAGACAACATCTTCTTGCATAAGGCAAGCAACATCTGCTGAACCAAATGAGAAGGAATTCTAATGGCTAGGATGGAGGGGAGGAAAACAAGGGAAGATCAAGGAGAAGTCCTATCCCACAGAAACCAGAGGGATTTCTGCCTCATGCTCAAGGCAAACAGGGAATTTGCTCCTTACCTCCATGCTCATATTCATCACAGCTCTAAGCTGGGTAAACTAACACCTCTGTGGCTCTTCTTCTCCAAGCCAAATGTAAACAATACATCCTCTTTAAATACTTCCATTTTCTAATAAAAGTTTTATCCTCTTTGACTCTGAACTTGCATACCAGGCACTTCCCTGTTGATTCCTAGGCATAGGAGCCCTGCTGCTCGCAGATTCCTACTCCAGTCAAAGGCTGGTCATCTGCATTTGGCTTAGTAGAAACCTCAGAATTTTATATTTTCACCAACGTATCGAAAAAGTTCAGCATTAATTCTTCATGTGTGATAACTCAGGTTACTTTTGCCTGAATTTGTTTCAGGTTTTGTCTTGCACTCAGACAAATTATGCTTTGTGACATAGTTTCACTGCTGGTAGGTAGCAAAAGACCTTTTCTGAGAAAAAAGCACATTTTCCAGCCTCTGTGAGAATAACAAAGCACTCAAGAGGTGTTTCTCACAGCTTGGAATTGCCTTTTATATTAGTTTTAGGCTGAGCAATGTCACATTTAATCAGTTTTAATACTTTTCATGTTGCGTTTTCATATATAGAAATATATCAGAAAGTACAATGAGATCCAACTGATGCTGAAGTTAGAGCAAATCAGTGATCCAATTGCACATAATTCAAACTCCCCAGATTTATTTCTTTCCACTAGAGAATGTCTGTCAGAGCCAGGAAAAAATTTTATCACCACGCTAAATTCATATCAACAATTAAATAATCGTTTACAGAAACGGCAATTTTGTTTTGCAAATAGCACAATGATTCCCTGAAGCCCTTTCTTTTTCCTTCCTGAATCCCTCAACCCTTTTCTCTTTTGTGTTTTTGTACATTTTTAGTTCTTTGCAGAAAAGTGGGGTTTTTTGGCCTGGGATTATAACTATCAGTTATCTTTCATATAAAAAGCACACACAAACTGTTCGCATTTGAGGTTGGAGAAGTATTTGTTTTTGTTTGAATTGATTAGCTGTTAGCCATAAAACAAAATGTAAATAACTGCAAGAGAATGATCAGGACAGCAAAATTCCTTTTTGTCTCTGGTATCAGATCTGGATGAGATGACAGAAAAAAAAAATAAGCAAGACTAAATCTTTAATGCTGTTTTGCCTGAGTTTGCTGGATATTTTTGTGAATGTAATGATTTGTTAGGATAGGCTTGGGATCTCCGAAGGGAGATGATATGGGATACAGAAATCGGAGCAGGAGTGATTTGATTTCTGAGGAAAACAGGGGACTGTGTGAACAATTGCAACCGATGAGGTTTCAGCACTAAGTCTCCCAGAGCTGCAGGTACTCTGTCTCTGCCTAAACTGAAGTTACGGGGAAAACTATGTCTGTGAAGGGAGGAACCCTCTGAAGGGAGGGGAAGCTAAAAATGGAAGGCCATTTGTACATGATTATCTATTGTAAACTCATAATCCAGACCATCCTTAATAAAAACATTGAGTTCACACAGACCTTTCTACATCCTCTGGAATGCAGAACTGGAAGGGAGCACTGAATCACTGAGTCAAGTTTCCTGTTACTTTGGGCACCATATTGCAAGATATCTTTCACAAACTTGAAGTATATGCCAAAATCCTTCATGGAGAAGGTGGCTATCTCAGCCTCCCTTTCTTCTTCATGGAGAAGTGAAATAACGAAACCATAATCATTCAGTAGCCCTGCAGAAATACTTGGACCAAACCTCCTTTTCCTGTGCATCTTCTCGATGCTGATCAAGGGATTCTAAAGGTGCTTTCCAGATTTCAAAGATCAGTGTCCCACAGAACTGTTGTTCTTCATGCCTGCAATTCTTTGCCTTGCTGATTTATGTTAAAAAGGTCTCAATGCTCCTCAGTAATATTAGAGAAATCCTTCAGCACACATTTTTTTCTGGCGTTTCTCAGAACACAGAATTGCTCCCAAAGTGACTGGTTTCTGGAAGCTATTGGAAAACAACATGAAGTCTTTGGTTTTTGAATAAAACTTTCCACCTGTCCTTATGGATGCTGAAAATTAAAGTGTGCAATTTTGTCAATTACAATAGAAAATACCAGGGCCATTACTTGAGATGGCTGTGTATTAAATACAGACCACCCCAGAACACCTTTAAACAAGAGCAGGAAACAACTCGCTGTTCATGGGGCTGGGACCTGCCAATCAGACCAAGACTGAATGCCTGTCAGTCTCCCTCATATTTGACTTGGAAGCAACTCATATCAATATGTAGTCAGGAAATGGCTCTTTAATCACTGCAAAGTCTCTCCTGATTTTAAAGATTAAATCAGCCACAGACTGCTTCAGTATTTTTCTTTTTTTTTAACTCCTCCAAGATAACTGATGATAGCATTTGAGAATGATTAGCCATGCTGCACAGCGCGAGCATGCAGCTTGCTCTGATTTCATGCATTGCAGGCCACGCTGTACAGCACCCATCTCAGATAACAGCACATCCAAAGAAACCTGACAGACCCGTCTAGGAGTTATATATGGGGCTAAGACAACCTGAAACACATAAAGAAAACAAATTACCTAATATATTAACAACAATTTTGTTAGAAATGCTACAGAGAGGTAGGCCAGCAAAGGATCAGGGTCTCCAGAGATGGGATTTGAAAGGCACCTCCCGCAAAGTACAGTTAAAAGTGCTACTGCTGCAGGAGCATCCCGTGGTATGGGCATTTCTTTACAAAGGTGTCCTTAAGGCTAGCAAAATGACAATTGGTGCTGGCAGCTGTAGGACTACAAGTGACAGCCAAAGGTATCACATGAATGTGCTTTGGAAAAGCAGCAGAGGTAAGGGAGAGGGCAGAGGGGGAACAAAGCCCCAGGTTACAGGTCCCTGGAGTGGGCCAAAACCAGGATGTCCAGGTGGGGGATGAGAGAAGCAGATGTGGAAGGGGCTGTCTGCCAGGGCTTCAGTGAGAAAGAAAGTGGAGTTTCAGGGGAAAGAGCACTTGAGCCAGATCTGTGACTTTTAAGAGAGAGGACAGCGTGTGTCCTGGGGAGAGGGAGGTGTGAGATGCATGGCAGGGGACATCACAAGTGTATGTGTTTTGTGTAAACACCTGTGCACATCCACAGCAGGAACTCAGACAAGTATGGAGTGAAGGAATGGGAAAGCAAAGCCTAGATATTATCAATACCCTGAATCCACCCTGAGGTGGTTTGAGGCTCCCCTGGATCCTCGGAGCTTGATGATAAGTGGAAAACCAACACAAGGATGGCAGTGCTCCTTCCTCTCTGTCACCAATCAGGTTGTCCCTGGGACCATCAAGTCAGCCCCTGTTCTCACAGTGATCTGGCTCACTTCAAGCAGAGAAATACTCCCCAGCCTGACACACAGCCAAGAAAGTCCTTTTGGAAGCTATTTTTCTCAGGTCCTGTATTTCTCTAATAACATATGTGCCATGTTTCACCCACCCATCTCCACACTTTTTCTTTTTTCCCCCATATTAGATTTACAGTGGCAATAAGGTACTACTGAGGCAGTCCCTAACCCCACTTCTACCAGTAAACTTTTATTCTTTCCATGATGTTTAAGGGAAAAAAAAAAAATGAACTATCAGGTAAAATTTTACAGCAAAAGCTTTTCCTTCTGCTGTGAGGGATTTTTCCCACAGAAACTGCCTGTTTGCAAGTTTTTGTTATTCAAACACATGCTAAAGCTTGCTCACCCACCTCATTTAAACTCAGCAAATGTGCAGCCAAATGGACTATCTTGTTCCACATTTCTGCCACTCAAGCACCAGTACAAAATGAAATGGAGAAAAGGCAGAAGTCATTTGGTTCCTCAAGGCTTCTCAAAGTCAGCAGCATGACTCCTTTTAACACGTGCAGAGTGAGTCAGGCTGTACAACCTCAGCTAGAAACAACAGCAGGACCACATAAGGGTGGGGGTATTACACACAGAAAAGCTGCAACTGCACATGTACAGCCATTTTAGAAGGAAACTGAAAACCCTGAGAACTTCAAAATTACTCAAGAAAAGAATAAAAACAGCTCTGAAATTTTTCTACCTGTTTCCAACTTCATTTCGTTCTTAAATAATCAACTATTAATTTAAAACTTTATCCTCATTTCAGAGATAATTCTTCTTTGTTTTGGAATTGTAAAACTTGAGCTCTTTCTCAAATAACTGGATGACAAGATCAGTCTCAGTCCTGTGACATTGTTCCTAACACAGACTTAAAGATTTCTTCTCAGCAAATCACTCTCACGATAGTATCCAAACTCTAGAGGCAAATTTCCAGAGTCACACAGCAAAAGAATGAGTAGAGGAGGCTGCACTCATCGCTTTTTTTCAGGATGCTCATTGAGCATTCAGGAATCTGAAATATTTCACCTCTTTGATACCCCCTGTTTTATTCCAATTCTTTTCCTTAAAACCATAAAAAAAAGATTACACCAACTCCACAAAATTAGTTCTTCAATATTACTGACTTTATACCATTTGAATAACTGACAATACACTCTGGATAGGTAATTTTTTCCATTAAATACCTCCAGCTGTGATATTGCCTCAGGCCAGATCAAACTAGGCAAACATATGTCAGCTGATGTCCATAGCTGATGATGAATTGAAAGGATTTGATATGGGGAATTAAAAGATAAAGATGAGGGAGTAATCAGGAATGAATAGACAGTAAGGAATAGCCTACTGAACCAAATTTGTTTCCCTGTGTGTACACATGGTTCTGCTTATGAATTGATATTGTTATATCTTCTTCTAGCTTTTATCAGCCAATTTATATGGTTTTTATTTATACGGACCAATCTTGAGTCCTAGATTCTTTTAAAAACTTGTGAGCATTTGTGACTTGGAATCTGCATCAGAAAATAGATTTTATATTGTCTCTACTCTCTTCCTAAATGAATGTGGTTAGTTTATGAATTAACATTGTAAATGGTTCACTTTTAAGATAACATATCATTGTTGAGGGATTAGTGCTTGGGCTTTTGGGTGTTTTTAATAAACTAGTCTCTGGATAGGAGGCGTCTGCTAGAGATTTCAAAAGTGGAATGTTGCTAAGAGCATAAAAGTACCAGTAAATAACTCTTAAACACATATATACATATACAAACTTCTTTACTTATCTGTCAGTTAGAGATTGGATAAAATGTTTGGAATTTTGGCTTTAAATCTCCTGAACCATGCACTTTTCTCACTTCATCCTGCTAAATTTTGTGTTTGATTAGATGTGACAACTGCTGCTAAAAATACTGAAGTTTGTGGACTGACAGTATAACTCCAGTCTGAACAAGAGAGGGTCAAATTCAGCTCCACTTAGAAGATATAAAGCCTGAAATACTTTCCTGGAGTCAGGAGAGCTGGTCCAGATTTGCACCCTATGAGAACAGAAACTGACTCACAAAGTTAAAGATTGCAATTCAGCTGGTAATCCAGCACTGATTTTTCACTTGGGTTGCACTCCTGCCAACAGGCTTTACAACTTTGCTTCTCTTCTGGTATTGACAAGCTCAGAATTTTATGTGAAGATGACTGCCTTCTCCATTTCACCCATATTCACTTCCCTGACCCTTCTGTTCAAGAGGAGTTGATTGGAGAGGTCTGCACCCGAGCCCAGTGCTCAGTAGTTGTGTTGATGAAAAGGCACAGCACATACAGGCAAAAGCCCACTGGTTTTTAAATGTACCAGAGAAGTTTCTTTCTTCTAAGCTGCTTCAGTACAAACCACAGTTTTCTTTTGCCTGGTGGTATCTACTGCTGGGCTTTGTACGAAGCATGCAGATGGGGCCTGTATGAGAAAATGTTTCCTTCTTCCTCCTTCCCTCTTCCCATCTTCTCCACAGCAGCAGAAAATGGAGGTGGCCACAAGAAACACTGTGCAGCACTTTGTTGCTGCTCCATAAAGATCCAAGATATTATCTTTTCAGCATGTCTAGAAGAATTTTTTAGAGCAAAACATGCAGGTGACAGACAGAGTCATGCAAACGGTGTCATCTTCAAGCAGCTGAAATCACACATGCCAAATCTACCATCCTTCCCTCCCCTTTACTCACATAGCTCTTAAACATCCACCCATGGTTGGGTCACCTGTGGATTTATAAATGTAATCACAGAGTTCAGGGATCAATTACCACATTTTTTGTTATCACTCCTCTTTCAGCTCAGAAGTACCTCTCTGTAGGGCAAGCTCAGCAAAACTCAGACTCTCTTCATACTAAGAGTGCCTTGTGCTGGAGAAATACATTTCAGAATTTTAAAAGAAATATTTTACAGGTAAAAGAGAGCGGGGGTGAGAGGCGGAAAGCAGCTAAAAATTACCTTCATTAAGATTTCCAGCTCATATCCTTGTTGCTGCCAGATCAGGATGAAGGAACACCTTCGGGACTGCTATAACAGCAAATTAGCAGCTCATAATTTCTCAAATAGATTCGAATCTCCAATTGGGATAATGCCATGCTCTCTTCAATATAGCATCCCATTTGAGAAACAGAACTATCTGCACTTTACCTTTCTCAATATAATGGAGCCTGGTTTTGTTTTTATGGAAGTTTCATTATTTTTTGTAAAGAAAATCTTTATAACTGTCTACTATGGCTGTACTGGTACATATATAAACAAAATTACTGTTTGTTACCTTCCTTTCAAATGTATTAATACTCCCTAGAGAAGCTTAAATAATATCTCTCAGGACTCGTCAAAATTCAAGGGAAGGAGAAAACAGCAGCATTAAACTTCAGGGTACTTTGAATTTCATGCAATGCCTAGCTTCCATAAGGGTTTCAAGAGCCTCTGGAAGTTCGGTGATAAATATAAGTAGCTGGACTATTCCACAGTTGTCGGCACAATGTGGTATCAAAGTCCTCTATTAAAATGAACAGCCATCAAAATAGAGGAATGAATTTTCAGTTGTAGCCCACAGGAATTTCTGCATCCAGATCCCATTAATCATTGGAGCTCTGCATGGAGTTCCTTGTACAAAACTTTTAACATTCAGCTTAGTATGGTAAGTTATGACAAGCATGGGACCAGGGCCAATTTCTGCCCTCAGTTATATCTCAGCAATACCATTAACTTCTGTCAAGCTGCACAGCCACAGCCAAAGTCAGATCTGGTCATTTGTCTGGTGTGGAGCTCTCACAGCACATCAGTTTCAATGGGCCATTTATATTCTTTAAAACCAAACATATAACTAGTGCTTGGATAAACAGGGAACCAAAATTCAGTTTGAGATGTGTCTTCTTACACTAGGAAGAGTTCAAGATTTAAATTTCTGCCAGAATACACAAGTCTGACACTATCAGATGAAGAATGTAATGGGATATTTAATTAGCAAAATTAGCCAGAGGGATTCAGGTTGTGGGTTTCAACAGAAAAACATGTGAAATATATACTATGTGTTTAAATTTTGTGAACAGCTTCTCTTTATTTTTTTTCATAAGTTTTGATTTTTTAGTGCTTCAGAATAAATACGTGCTAACTTAAAATGGTTTTTTTCCATTCCACATGACAGAAGGAACCATTTAAAGCGTTGTGGTGAGCTTAAATGATGAAATCAAGTTCGTTTTTCTTCCACAGCTGTCTAGAACTAATATTTGCTACCCAGTTTAAGTAGCAGCTTAATTTCAGAAAAAAAAGTTGCACGCAGAACATTTGGGTTTAAGAAAAGTCACAACTATTTTTCTTGGTTTATGTTCCCTGGATGGCAAAAGGGGTGGTTTAAACTTAAAAAGTGGATTTTACAGAACATCTTCATCTGGACCAGTACATTTTACATGGACAGTGGGGAGGACACACCTCTTCACAGTACCACCATGACTTGAAAGCTACAATTTACAGTAAGTGATTGCTAACAAAAGGAAAACATTGCTTCTGCTGCCCTCACCACAAAGGTCCATGCACAGTATTTTCTTGCTGAGTGCTCAAGTTAAAGCTCAACCAATGAATCATCTGCTGTTGCTTCTGTAAATTGTTCAGTTTTAAATGTGCTACTTTTTGGCAGTAAGTTTCCGATGGCTAAAAAAAGAATGCAAACCAGACACACAGAGAGGCCAGATCAGCAAACTTAATAAGAGGTAAGAAAGCTTGTGTTTCTGGGAGGCAAGGCATTTGCAAACTGTGTCAAATTGAAATCTGAAATACAAACCCAATGTTACCTGGCAGGTTTCCATATAAACATTTTATATTTATAAATAAAAATACCTCAAAAGAAGCATGCCAACTTGGATCAAGGCAGGAGATATATATATCTATATTATATATATATGCACATATAGATATGCATTCTTAGTGTAAAACGCCATAAATCTGAAACAGAATTGTATTGGCTTCATTCAAGTACTCACTTGGCACCTAAATTTTAGGCACCTAGTGAGTTAAGTGCTTAAATTCCCTTTACAGTCAGAAGGAGAAACACAGGTGTCTTTGAAGGGCTCCGGAGAGAAGGGGTCTGACCACTTAGACAGACTCTCTTCTGGAAAACTTCAAAGTCACCTGTAGTCTTCTGTTGACTGCAACAGCAAGTGGCACATTTGCTTTAGGAGAGCTACTTCATCAGATTCATAAAATAAAGGAACACGTTAGATGTCTGTGTTATGCTAACTGCATCTACCCTTGATTTCAGATCAAGATACGGAAACTAATTAAGCTGCAGACTCTCACTGAATTGTTTTGTGTAGTACAAGAAAAAGAAAGCAACCCATGAAATAAGGCCAACAAAAGCACCAGTAATCAGTGGACTATTTATCGAGACTATCACGAGGTATGACAGAGGCCAGAAATCTGAGATTCCAGGCAGATTAGAGCTGTATCTCTGGAATAAGAGTATCCATGTCTGTAAACAACAGAAATCCCAACTTAAGTATTTACATTTTCAACCACCAATAGTACCAACGATAATTTGTTTTTCAGCAATTTCCCCACCATAAGTGTTTTCAGTACCTTAGAAAATTATTAAATTAAACCACTTTAGTTGCTTCACACTGAATTTTGAGCTGCCTTTAGCAAAATGTTCTTTCAAAACTTCTTAGCCAAAAACCATCAAGGATTTCCAAGAGTTCAGCCAAAAGAGAATACATATTTTTGTCCATATTAAAAAAAAAATCTGGCAGATTTTATTCTTTCAGTAGTTGACCTCTCCTCCTTGTGAAAAGACATAGTACTGGACAGGGACCCTTTGTTTCAAGAATATGCTTTCAGCTCCCCCTAAGAAAAATCTACCCTCACAAAGCTTTCTGCTAAGGCTAAATTGATTCTAACTTTTAGCTAGGTCAAGTTTGAAAAGCTGGACCACCTATTTCTTTTGCCACCTATTTTCTGTTTGAATTATACTAGAGAAACTAATTGCATGGCTAAAGAAAAGGATAATCTGTAGTAAACAGTGGTAAGAAATTCAGGGCACACTCATTTGGCAACAGTGTTTAGGGTCATAAATTTGAAACTGTGAATCACCTTCCTGGGACTTTCTGGGGCATTTGGGCTCCAAACTTTACCAGCTCAGTGAGGGTGTCTATGCTCAGATTGTCTATGCTCCAATGAAATAGCAAAGTGAATTTTCAGGTTTAGCACGAGTAGAAGTGCAGGCTATACTGGAAAGGTCACTTCTACACCCAAAGGAGTCTCGACATGCTCAGGGTGTGGTTACACCAGCTTAACTTTGTCTATATAACTGGTAAAACTTTCCCATGTCAACAGGGCTTTATCTTCAGGAAATCTAACTGCATAAGGGAATATGAGTTCAAGGGGGTCTAAATTACTGTATGACCATCTTAGATTACATGGAACGATGAATTTGGCTGAAACACATTGAGTACAGGAAGCATTATAGTCCTGCTTAGCTCTGGTGCTGCTTTTGTCCGTGCTCAAGCCTCAGTAGGCTACTGAGGGATAGCACAGACAGCTCAAGTATGCAGCCTTTGGCAGAAGGAAGCCAGACACAAATTGCCTTCAGCAGTGAGGGATAACAGGGCTCTAGCAATGCCTCTCTGGAGTGCCACAAACAGAATCACCAGCTCAGCTCTCAGCTGTCCAGCTTTTACTGCTGCGCCTTGGCCTCTCCCTGGCCATCGTGGGCCCGCAGGTGTGGCGTGTGTGTCCAGCCACAGCCCCCACCCCACATCCCGATTTCCTCCTCTGGTCAGGCTCTGTGCCTAATCTTGTGTTTAGGACACCATGCTCTGTTGCTATGGAAGTTTTTGGGATGTCAGGGGTTTAGCACAATGACTTCACTGTAGGGCTAGAGCTGGGGGCAAGGGAGGAGATTAACCGTGAGAGAAACCAGTGCAGCAGCTGTGACTACTTGATTGCTAGCATAGATGGGAATGTTCTCTGAGCCCAAAGTACAGCCTAAGCAAAGGTTAGAAAGTGGTCTGAGGTGTGTTTTGTGATTCAGTTACTCATTGGATGAGTTTTTCTGGAGGATGCAGAACCTTTTTAAGTTTCTCAGAACATTATACTTTCTTAACTTCTCCCATCCAGCTCCTCACATCCTTCCCCAATGAAATACATTTGTATATATGGTGAAAGAAAGTCAAAGTCCAGAGCACTTTTCTATGGCCAAGACTTCAATTTTCCTCCTTTCTTGCTGGATTCTGGTCTTTAAGTTTTTATTGATAGTCCTGATTTGTAGAAGTGACATCCCTAAGTCCCTATCTTGTTTGGTAATTTTCACTCTAAATCTCAGCTCAAATCATCTCATGATAAATCCCTTTCCCTCATCATTCTCACCCCATCTGCTCTCCCTAGGGAGACCTTTATTTTCCATCTTCCAAGCTCATCTCTTCGAACAGCAAGGAAGCTGTCAACTGCTATGAAGATTTGTAGGGCACTAAATCTTATACATTAAACCTTTAAATACATTTATCCAGGTAAAACATTTTGAAGCAAATATATAAACTCTGAAGGTTTGCTAGCATATGGCATAATGATTAGCAACCAGATAGCAATGAATTTCATCCTCTTTACTATCATTATTTTAACAGTCTAAAATCTATTTTCCATTTACCAGTTCACTTGAAAAATTGTTCTATTCAGTTTATCCTTCATCAGCTGCATCATTCTCTTTACTGTAATGGTCGTATCGGTTGATCCAGAAGTCATCAATTTCATTAGGTTAAACACTCCAGAGTATGGACTCTGATCCTGACCTGTCTACAACAATGTTTCTCATAGAGATTTCTTTCAAAGTAAATACAGCCTCAGATTTATCTTGTAGTATTATCTTCTGATTATGTATTTGTTCTTTTGATGGTTTGGACCTCACTAGTCACCAAAAAAGTACCAAGTGTGAAAAATAGCTAGAATGGATTCTCCTGGATGTCCTGAGTTTCATTTCAAGGGAGGAATCACAACATGGTTCATCCTTTGGTCATCCAACTCCATTCATCCATGGCCTGAGTAGAATATCAATCATTCACCAAATCTGGGTGCTAGCAGTCCTGCCTAGTGAAAGCTTTTAATTTCTTACACTGTATCAAAACAAAAATGTTTGCATTTTTTTCAAATAGACTACTCTTATAATATTTTTTCATTGGTTATAAAAGAAAAGGCTCTGAGACGTTGTGGTATATTGTATGCAGGTGTTGATCCTGCATGACTGAATGCTTTGTGAGCTGCTACTTTTATGTGTCAGTTAGGCACTGGCAGGGTTAACAGGAAGATACAGAGAAAGAATTGCAGGAATCTGTGATAAAAAGGGACCATGGAGTCATCTGGTCCATCTTTTGCCTATATAGGCCTGTTCCCTACAGTATATCAAAGTACAAGCACTTTAAACAGTCACTCTTGAAAGGAAGAGGAAGCATCTGACGTTAACAGGTGCAGGTGTGACCCCAGCAGGAGGAATGGGTGGCTTACTGTGATCCAGGGTAGCCAATGGCCAGAGAACCCCCTAATTACAGCTGGATTACTGCACCCTGGGATGGACAGGCTTTCCCAGACTGTTTGTCCTCTCTCTTCTCCCTTCAGGAGAAACGTGAGGATGTTAGATTGTTCCAGTTTCTGAAATATACTCTTATTTTCAGCCCTTCTTGAAGCTGTAAGATTACGTTGTTGATTCAAGGTTGTTCCACCTGGAGAGACAAATTTGGATCCCTCCTCCACAGCACGAGATTGAACCTGCAGGCTTTGGCTCCCTGGTTGTCTAGTTAGAGTTCTTCCCTGCAGACAGCTTCTCTGTGTGCTCCAGAGCAAGCAAGGGCTGCAGAATGAGGCTTGAGGTACTAAGATTTACCAAACTTAACTGCACAACACATCTCATGTGCAGTGGAATAAATGTGGTAAACCACCAATGATTCATCGTTTACTTATTGCAGAAAACAAACAGGTTTTCTTCTGAGTCACATGCATGTTAAGAATTTTTTCCTTCTCAAGCAAAACAAAAACCAGTGTTATTTCAAGGACAGAAAAAAAAAAAAATCAAAAAACAGTTTAGATAAAATAAAAGCTCCTTGAATCTTTGTTAAAATCAGGGACTTGAATATAAATTCATTTGATGTTCTATGATGTTTGGAAATTTTATTTTCCACCTGCAGGACACGTTATTTTGCAACTAGAGGCCACAGCGGGTTATGGAGTGTGGATAAGCTGGGATCTATTTGAAGGTCATGAGACCCTTTTCCTCTTTCCACTCCCCCTTTTGGAGATTCTGAGTGTGCTGTTAACAATGCAAACACGTTACATAAAAATCTGACCTGAGATCTCTATTCTAGTGAAATGTGTCCAATTGTTTTTCATATAACAAAAGAGATTGCTCAGTTTTTTAGAATCAGTAACCTACCACTGAGCACAGTTCTGGGGAGACAAGAGGACAAGAAAAAAAAAACATGCATGGCTAAATAAAGACACAAGTGAAATGACTGGAAAAAACATTTAGTTTTATCCAGGACTGGAGCAACCTTGGAACATAAAACTGTTTCTTTTTGCAGTGAAGAAACACTATTTTAGATCTATATGCTTTGAGGCTTCAGGCTGTGAAATGTATATGGGTTCTTTTGCCATTAGTTTAAGAAACTAACATCTGTCCTGCCTGTCACAGAATTCAATCTTAAGCAAGAAGTGTGTGATGCATATCAGCCCAGGAAATTCCACGTGGATTTTTCTGAGGGATGCTGAAGAAGAATAGCGGCAAAGGTTGTCAACACATTCATATGACAAATCCTTGAAAAATTACAGACCTCCAAACTCTTGCTAAAATTCAGGATCTTTTTTACTGCCACATTCAATAAATATTGCTGTGAACACAGAGGTCTATAATATAAGCAGCTCAGTGTAGCCTCCAACACTATAAAAATATGTATATTTCTTAACAATGTAAGTTAATTAACAAATTGAATCCTTTTTGGGGGGTATTCAGCACTGAGAAATCTGTCTCTGTCTGTGAGTACCACAGAAGATTTTGAGGATCTATGTTACTGCCTTTGACTACTACCATCTTTCAATATATTATGTTTTCCACATCATGAGTTAACTGACACATTTCCTCATGACAGCTCATATATCTCCTTAACACAGTGCCCTGTTGATGCACAGACTGGGGAGTACATTTGGCAAATGCTGTGGAGGAAGAAGCAGAAACATTCATGGAGGAGAGACCTGAGTGACAGAAAAAGGTGTGAGCCTCTTTCAGTGGTAATGAGGTGAAGTCTGAGACAGCAAATTGTGCTTGAGGCAATGGACAATCCCTGACTAAACCAGGAGAGGTGAATGAGATGACAGATCAAATCACAGGACATGGATCCTCAACATAGAGACAAGTTTTAAAGCTGCTCTAATAATGTTTTGCTGCATCTTGGGAGTCTCCAGTGATGTCTTCAATTGAAAGGAGAAAGGAAAAGGGCAGTGTAAGATAAGAACATGACAATGTCTTCCAAGAACTTGACAATATCTTCCAAGAAGTTTCAAGAGAAATAAGGATACTAAAGATCAAGTGCTTTGAAGGTGAAAAAGAACCAAGATGATGGAAGATAAAGAGGAGCATATGTCAAGAGAGGCTATCAACAACAGTAAAACATTGAAGAAAGTTTAAAAAGAGCTCAGATGCTCAAGAGTTCCCCAAGGAAAGCGTTTTGAAGAATTGAATGTTTAAAGAGTAGAAACGGGCAAGGAAGGGCTATGGATTATAGTCAGACTTCCTGAATCAAGGTAGTAAGAAGTGTGTTTAGAAAGGAGCTTGTGGGGCAGGAGGTTACAGGGAAGTTACAAGAAGAGATTATTGCAGAGGAAAATGGAAAATTGAGAACGAACAATGGGCTATGTGTAGCCTACTGAGAAGATCTGTGGAGCAAGCAGAATTTGAACAAGATACCTCCAGGAGGTTATGCAATAGTAAGAGAGCCTGAGGATTTGGTAGCTGAAAATGAAGAGCCACAGTGAAGGCCAAGGAGGTTGAATTAGATGACAAGGTTGAGATTTATCTCAGAAAACATAGAGTTCTAAGACACAATTAATCTCATTCTAATGCAAACAGTTGAAGGAAGGTGTGATGAGCCCCACACTAAAAGTCCCAGTTTTCTTCCTTTAACTGCTAAAGGAGTCCAGATGGGGTCATCCATACTGTCAGTATCAAAACATTAACTTGGGAGGAAGGGGAGAAGGAATGACTATTTGAAGAGAAACATGGAAAAAGTTAGGATTTGAGATCAAGGAAGATGCTAACACTGAGTGGAGAAGAAAGGGGACAAGTGGGATGTAGAAGACACCTTAAGATTACTCTAAGACTGCTACCAGACAAAGAAAAATAATCTGTAAATTATAACCAGGATATGCTCTCCAATATCCACAGATCCAGCTGCACCCCCAGGAGCCTAGGAGAAGAGGGGCAGTAGCAGATAAATCCAATTTGTTCTATTCATGCTGATGCCAGAACCATGAGTGGGGTGGTGTGTAGTGAAGAGACACAGAAGCTCATCAGACATAAACCATTTTTACTCCTATTTTTGCACTGCTGTGCCCAAGAAAATCAAGCCTAGCAGAGATATTACATAGCTCAAACGCAGCACCCCAGACTCCAGCTTATAAGTCCCTATTGAGCTTATGGGCTGGAACATGTAGGTTCAATATTTGAGTCTTTGCTAGTTCAGGAGTCTCTGCATCTGATTGACGTGACTTAAACTGCACCATCTGGATGCTTGAGAAAGCAGTGCCTCCCCATTCATAAGTGATATTTTTAAACAAACAGGGCTTTCTTGGGGGGGCAGGCCAAAGAAGAGGAGCATAACACTAGTTTGGAAAAGCTGAATAATTAACAGTTGAAAAAACTCTCATCTTTCAGGATGCTGTGGCAGCAACTCTGAGCCTTTCCTTTTCTTGTAGTTAGGACTGGCTACTGAGGAAGTCATGATTATACCTTCCTTGTTGTACTGCTTCCAGCTTAGTATCCAAGCTTGGAGGCATTCAGGGACATGCAATTTCCATGACTTCTACTACTGAGCTTAGCTAAAATCACCAGACAGGAGACACAAGCAAGGACCAAGAAAACAGAGCAGCTCCATTTCCTGCCGTCACTGGGCTGCCGAGGGTTTAGCAGCTTTTCAGACGGGGTGTAGCTCAACATCACCAGTCAGGCATAAGAAAACATGGCAATAGTTTCACCAGAGACTAAAAGTCCCCTACACTGCTTGTTTAGGGAGTCTCATGCCTCAGCTCCTGAACAGGACTCTTCTGGTCTCCATCTCACATCTCTTCTTCCCCCTGACACTTTGGCAGCGCCTGGGCAATGCAGTGGAAGGCTGTAGCACAGTGAAACACTCACCCCTCTCTGATAAATGCAGGATCCTCCCGTGCCTCCTTCCCTCCCCTCCTCCTTCTGCTCTGTGTCTTTTCTGAGTTGCTCTCCACGCTGCAGGGTTTATTGTCCAGGCATTTTGAAAAGTTATGTTCTGCTCTGCCATCACAAAAATCATATTAAAGCAAAATTAAAAGTTTCCAACTGTTATGTGGAAGAAATTCAAATGAAGGCTTGGCTGACTAATAAATTGTTACTCTTCTAGAAGATACTAGGGGCTTACTCCTTCCCTTGGAGGCATCTCTGCCTATTTTGACTTTCTCAAGAGAGGGTCTGCTTTTTGCCTCCTCCACTCCTTTTTACTGTACAACAAGCCTTGAAGGACACATTCAAAATTACTGTCATTATCTTTCAGTTACTTTTAGCAACTTGTACAGGCAGTGTGAAAAGTCCATTTCATCCCTCCAGACAGACAAATGGATGGCATGTGCAGTGGCTTGCCTGTGAGAGACTTTAGCAAGCCCAGCAACTGCACTGCAATGTCACAGGTGGTAAACTCTCTGGATTTTAATGGGAATCACGGATAAACAGTATTTGCTGGAGCCACAGATAAATAACATTTGCAGGACTCAGCAGCTGGGATACAGCAGTGTTTGCATCCATAAGCAGAGAGCACCTATACTTAGGGGCAGGTATGCTGGGTGTAAAGCACAAGCCAGCTCCTGCAAGTGTCCAGATGTCACAGGAGCAGCTGGGAGGGCGGACAGGGAGGTCAGTGGGGCCCATCCCAGGTGCCAGAGCCCCTGCTGACGTCAGTGGAAGTTCAAGGCACTTAACACCTCCCAGAACTGGCCTGTGAGAACGACTTCCAGAAGGAAACGGTCTTGAAAACAGATCATGTGCTGTTAAATGTAGCATAGATGCAAAAAGGGCAGAGCAGTGTGTCTTGCAAAATGTATCTTCTTTAGTGCAGTATCCCCAAGCTGTGAGCTTATTCACTCTTGGCTCTCTCTTCCTGCTGTCTTATCTGTTATGGTGTTGGCACAGAGCTGAGTCCAGGGGGACTGCAGAGCTGGAAAAAAACAGCAAATGTTCTCCAGGTTTTCTTTCCTTACAGAATTCCCTAACTCCCAACCTACTTAAGGGGGAGCCATGAGCTAAAGTAAAATTATAGTTTTGTCTTCTTCTCAAGCCAGTTATCTCCAGAGGGAATTGTGCTCTCAGTGTACTTTTCTTCCAGATCTACTACCACCCTTACCACAACACCTTGCAATGAAAACAGATTTTTTCTGTTCCTTGATGAAGTTTTCAATTAATAAAGGTAGATTAAAGAACAGCCTTTAGTCAGTTCAGTTTCATTGTTCTTTATACCAGTTGTTCTATACACTGGAATTTTATGTTTAATCTTTTATAGCCAGTCTGAACATTTATATAATGTTATAAAGTCTGCAGCTGTTAGATGTGATTTGGCAAAGAAAAGATACAGTACGTTTGGGGAAAAAAAAAGCTTCCAGGTCCCCTTACTTATTTTTAGAAATGTTACATTTCTATTAAAAATATAGATCAATCAATTAAAAATAGCACTAAGTGTAGGACCTTTGATTTCAAACTTTTGAAGATTTTTAAATTATTTCAAAGAAAAGTTTTAGGTTTTTTTCTAGCAGGAAAATTGAGCAAGCGTCACTTTCTGTACCAGGTATAGTAGAAATATTTAGTAGGCATATTCAATAATTCAGTGGCTTTCAGAAATCTGTTCTCTCTCTTGTGTTTCGATATCATGGACATTCTGAATATCAGACAAAACAATGCTTAAATCAGCAAAGAGGACTTAAATACATCAGCATATAAATATAATCCACCCAAAGGATAGAGGATAGATCTATATATGAACAATTATACTATATCCNTGATCCAGACTGAATGTCCAGACCTTGATAATTTACCATTACATTTTATATTTGTACATGAGGAAAATCCCAAAGGATGTTGCCTTCTTTTTTACCTGATTATAATATCCAGAATAAAAACCAAACAAAACAAAATCAGCATTTATTTTTCTTCTGAGATATCTCTCATTTGCAGCCTGGAAAGTCAGGTTTTAGTAGAGGTCAAAGATGCTCAGTATAATACAGGGTTGCTGCCCTCTGGAATGAATGCAGAAATCCCTTTTGAGAAGTAGGAAAAGATCTCTGGCTCCAGCACAAAAGGTGAGATGACAGGATATGACTACACTGGGCCACACCCCTGGTCCTACAAAATCAAAAAAATAAAAGCCCTAACAACTGCTCTTTATCAGAAGGAATAATAGGTCACCATGCCATGGTCTATCCAGCTGGCCAAAACAAGAACGCAAGACAGCTTAAGGGTCCTTTAGCCTTGTGGACATATTTTGTGAGGACAGGAATCCATGACATCAAATATGAAAGCTGTCAAAGAGGGGGGCATTGCTTCAAGAAGCTCCTCAATCTCTATTGTCTTTGCCCTCCTGGAAAAATGCACAAAAGTGGAGCAAAGAACAGGACAAGAGAGTCATATACAGTCAGCAAACAAATTGTTTAGCACAGCAGAAAATACAATCTGAGCTCTGGTGTCAATAATGCTGGCAAGGATTACCACAGATATTGAGTGTTTTCTGACCAATATTACAGGAGTAGCCTAGAGGTGAGAGGGAGTATTCCAGCAGAGGTCGAGAGTATTGCATAATTATTTATTTATTTATGATGTTGTAGCTGTAGTCTGATCTCATGGGAAGCACAATGGAAGATTATATGGCAACAAAGATTGTGCTACATCCCTATCTGCTCATGTCCAGATTTCTTTCACATATGAGTCTCTTGTAACATGCTGAACTTTTTATTAAAAAAAAAAAGTAAAAACTCAAGTGCAAGGAGAAACAAAAAGGGGTCAGCTGGACTCAGCTTGACCTTTTTTTTTTTTTTTCCCATAAAATAACACTTGTGTGTTTGGGAGTAATGAGCTAAATATGGACCTAGCTCAAATGAAGACAGATTCAAGGTTAATGGGGAGATTTTGTTGTATTACACAATGCTCTGGGATAGACTATTGTTGGTCCTTGCTGTGCAGATGTAGCCATGGCTGATTATCCCCACTCCCAAGCCTCTTTACTCACCCGCAGTGTTTGGTTTCCAAGAGAATGATTCTCTAGTGACTGATTTATTTCTGAAGAAAGGCATATGTAAAACTAACTTGTTTTACAACTGTTCACTGCGCATCCTCTACCCATAGCAACAGGCAAAAATGATTCTACAAAACATATAGTATTCCACAGTAGTGATTTTTGTTGTTTGATTAGTTTTTTTAAAATAGTGTATGATGTGAAGATTTTATGTCTTGTAACAGTAGTTCAGTGGACATGAGGATACAACCCAGAATTAAGGTTATGGAAGGAAAATTGGCAGTGGGACATCTCCCACTAACACCAAAACTAAACAACAAAAAGAAGTTTTAGAAAGAAATATTCTTGAGTTTCTGTACTGCCAATAAAATTCTACATTCAATTACAAATTTGTTCTTGCTTGTGCTGTAGGCACCAAGAAACTATCTTTAGAGTAATGTAAGGAAAATACTAACACTGTATATATGCTATGCGCAGTTGGATAGAGGAGGGAAAAGAGGTGGATCAGCAAAAACATAGGTAACAGACAGTATAAAAAGAGAGACATACTTTGTCATCCTTCTGGAAAAAGATGCAGCTCTGTGTTTCTTTATAATGAACTGAATAGTTCCGAAATAAATTACCTGACCACCAGAAGTGTTTTGTGTTTGCAGAATGCTCCTTGATAATAATAAAATTGAAACTTCCTAACAGAAAATGACATTGCATAGGTACATCAGAAGGAACAGTGTTTTAAATCAGAGCAAGATCTCAATACTTCAGAAAAAAAAAAATTAAAAATTAGGGAAGTTCTTTTTTTTATGCAAAGAATAAGCAAAAAGCAATATCTGGAACCCAGGAGAAGGCCAGAAACAGGTCTGAGTGTTTCCCGGTGAAAAGAAAGGAAGCAAAAAGGGAGGATGTTAATACCAGAACATACTATCAACAGATAGTGAGGACGAAGAGGGGAATGATACTTTCTGACAGCAAAGTTCTAAAGTTTTCAAAGAGCAGCATCTCCTAGACATCAGTGACTTAATTTGAAAGTCAGTTGGAATGGGGATACATGTTTGCAGAATAACTGGAGGGCAGAAAGGAGGAAGTTGTTTTAGTTTATTATGAGAAGAGCAGATCAGAAAAAATTGAGTTTTCTTTAACAGGAATATCATGATAAGGATCTACACAGAATGGTTTGGGTTGAAAAGGACCTTAAAAATCATCTAGTTCCAAACTCCCCTGCCATATCAGGGATACATTCCACTAGACCATGGGGCTGAGAGTCCTATCCAGCCTGGCCTTGAACACTTCTGGGGATGGGGCACCCACAGCTTCTCTGGGCAACATATTCCAGTACCTCACCACTCTCACAGTAAAGAATTTCTTCCTAATATCTAATCTAAACATATTCTCTTTCAGTTTGAAGGCATTCCCACTTGTCCTGTCACTCTTGGTGTCCACAAAGAGCCCCTCTCCATTTTCCTTGTCAGATCTCTTTAAGAACTGGAAGGACACAATTAGACCATTTTGGATCACTCAACTCTTTTCCAGGTTGAACAATCCCAATTCTCTCAGCCTGTCCTCATAGCAAAGGTGATCCATCCCTCTGAAGACCTTGGTGGCTTCTTTGGACTCACTCCAGCAAGTCCATGTCCTTCCTGTGTTGGGACCCCAGAGCTGGATGGAATAGCCCAGCTGGGGTCACACGAGAGTGAATCATGAGCTACACAAAAGCTCAAGGAACTGGAAAATGATTTCAGGAAAAGGAACAGGGAAAAAATAATGAGACGGAGAATTTCTAAATGAGAGAAATTAAAAGGGAAAGAATTCAAGATCAGGGTGAAAAGTTGATATGGCTCCATTAGGAACCCTTTAAGGATGTGAGACTGAAAAGGAACAGAGAAAGATGAGAAGAAAACTGAGATCCAGGAAAAGCAACTAAGGATGAGAAGAAAACGCATGGATGAAACTAGAAAAGCTACCACAAGAATGTATGAAAAATGAGAACAGAATGCAGCTACATGTTATAAATCAAAAGAGCACAGAGCCTCATTCTTTACTAAGAGAAAAATTATACAGAAAAGGCTGTTAGTTCTTTCACTGTTTGCATTAATTTCTAAAAATGTCAGGATTAATCCCACAATGAATCAGAAAGTTATATTTTTTTAATTGAGGGATCAGAAAGGGAAGAATATGATTAGAAAATTAATGTTTCATACCATTAAATACACTTTGAAACACTTACCTAGAGCAACCTGAACCAGCTATGATTATTTTTGAAGATTTATGGATGACTGTATAATCTCAGAAAAATCGATGTCAGCATACTGTAAAAGCAGGAATTAGAAGACCAAGAAGGGTAATTTTCAGATATTAATTAAAATAATTTAAAAACATAGAGAAAAATAATTAAAATATTAAAAAGGCAATTCTGTAGGTACATCAAAAAGAACTCATGTCAAGACCTTTAAATTTTCTTTTTGGACATGAATGTCAGCCTCCTGGATATAGGGATTGCAGAAACAGTCCTTGCAAGGTGTCCTGACACTGGCACTACTTTTTATAAACAAACTACAGAAGTAGAATTTAGGCAAAGGACGCATAATGTTCTCTCTCTACACCTGATTTGAAACCCTACTCTTAGCATACCTATCAATAAAGGTAATTATTGCTATTTGAAGACAGGCACTATAAATAGGATATTTATATTCTGCATGTATAACATCAGGATTAAAAGGTTGAAAAATACTTGAACTACAGTCTCTGAAATCAATGTGATCTTGGGAGATGAAATAGTCTAACAGGACGATATTCTTGAAAGACAATTTGCAATAGTTCATGTGAAATCCAGGCATCTGGGACAGATGGGGTGAATTGCCCCCCAGAGATCCCTGTGTCTCTGCTTTGCAATTAAGTGAAGCCCTGGGAACTGCATAGACAGAATGCTTATTTTGTGAATGTCTTTTGTAAGGTAAGATAAACTCCAGTACAGAAGAACTAAAATGCAGATACAGAGTGGAGAATATTTGTGGTTGGGCAACAGTTCAGCAGGAAAGATCTCAGAGGTACTTCAGATCTCAAACTTATGATGAGTCAAACGTGGTGTTTTGCAGAAGAAAAAATTTTCATTCTGGGCTATATTAAGATGATTGTTCCATAAAAGTCATTGAGTATTTATTCATCCCTTCTCAGAATTGACAAGGCCACATCTTGTATCCCATGACCAGTTTTGGAGGGATAGCAAAAAGAATCCATAAGGGAGGGCTTCAGAAAACATAACCCATTGATATTCCTCTCACCTTACAGCTGTACAATTCTTTAGTACAAAAACCTTCTGTCAGCTGCATGATTCACTTAATAAAATATTACTGGATATTAAAGTGTTCTAGTAAAATAATTTATGTAACAGAGAAAACTGGTGTTTGAACTGTGGAAATCAGTTGTAAAGAGGCAACCTTGGCTTCCCTACACAGGAAAACTTCCTCCAAAGGCTAAATTTACCCTGTTTGAAAACTCTCTGGCTGGCTCCAGAGCAGATCACTCCAGCTCGGGGAAAGTCTGTGTATGCAGATGTTGCAGATAGGGATGGGATCAAATTCTTGTTTCGTGTTCTCATAAAAGTGAAAAATGAGGCAGAGGCTGCAGCTCTCTAGATGTGTCAAACTGGCATCTCTTGCCATCATTACACTTACATTACAAACGCTGTTCAAAATTATTTATTCCAGGGTGTGAATTCTGGGGGTGAAAACAGAATTCCAGGGATGCTCAGTGATGTATCCAAATCTACTCACAGCAACAATGAGCAGTCTCACAGCTGGCCCCTTAGTGGGGTCAGCCTAAGGCCAGGGATATGATCTGTCCAAAATTCTCCATTCATCCTGCTAGGAAAAAAAGAGGGAACAAGACATCTAAACAAGGTAAGGTTTTTAGTATCCCAAATAGAGTTCAGCATGTGGACTGTTGCCTGTGCTGGAAAAGTTAAAGAGAAAAGCAGCAACTGAGAGGAGGATGCCTGATGCTGATGACATTGCATATGTCATCTTGAGGAGCTGATGAGGGAATATTAATCGTCTTGACACATAAAAAAATGCTGAAGAGTTTTAGATGTGAAATACTAGAATTGGGTGGGAATCTGACCAGAAGTTGTCATACTTTAGGCTTGTTTGGATTTCTTCCAAGGAGCATTTGAAAATTTTGCAATCAAAGTAAGGAATCTTTGAAACATCTCTCTCAACACAGCAATGGTAGTCATTCCCTCTGTGAGGCACAACTACCATTCAAAGCACTGGAATTTTGAATTATTCTTTAATTATCCTATAAAAGCTGCAGAGAATACATACTGTGCCAGCTCATCAGCTGGTGTAAATCAGTACAAATCCAGTGTCTCCCATGTGAAACCCACTAAAAGCACTACAAGTCACTTAACTGACATTTCTGCAGTACAGATTTGTTTATTTTATAGAGCCAAAATACTGGCTAAATAAAATGTTTGTTCAGTATATAAAGACAGAGATGAAATGCTGGGCTGTGACTTTTAGCTCCCCTTTTTCTCACCAACATTTGAGACACAATGGAGAATGTCTGGAATCACATTTTGGGGCTAATCTTTCTTCCTTGATGCAGGGTGCTGCAGATCTGCACAGGTTCTCTGGCCACCCTGGGCTCTGACAGGTCTCCTGCACACTGAGAGGAGTGAGAAGCCACAGGGCTCTGGGAGTTCCACCTTCTCCCTTCCCTCTGCTCTCCCAGGCATAAGAGGTATTTTGTCCTTCAGATGAGCTCTTTATACTTCAAAGCACAAGCCTTCAAATAGACAGAGCTTTTTCCTCTGTCGAAAAGAGAAATAAATAAACAAGGGTCTCCACAAAAATTTCCATGCATTTTTTCTCTCAAAATTCTGCTAGCTGAATACCTCCCCAAGGCTCAAACAGGAGAATAGAAATATATGTAAAGATAAAATAATTAATTTCTGCTTCACCAAGGCATTCAGTCACATGCCAGACTCAAAATGCAATATACTACTGTGCTTTTTACAATTTTGAAGACAAATTCCTGCATTTGAAACACAGACATTTAACCAAGAACTTGTAGGAAACTTGCAATGACAGTATTAGGAGACTGCTAGGTACATAGTGGAGTTTAATCCTCATCTAAATCTAAAACATGTCTCCACCCTAAAACTGAATTACTCATTTTATGCCATGGGTCACGATTTTAATGCAATCAATATGCAAAGTTAGCAGCCCCTCAGTGGATGTAGATCAGTTTCCCACACATCAGTTGCCCTTTTCTGAAGCCTTTTCAGCTGGGCTGACCTTCCTACTAGAACATAAACTGTTATATATTTAAATATTCATTTTGTAAAGGCTTCTATAAACAAATATTTTCCCTGTAATACTTGTCAAAGATGTAAGAACATAAGTTCAATATTTTATAAAACAGCTGTTCTTTTAACGCTGTACTTTATACACTTCAGGTATTTAACAGAACACCCAGTAGTAGCCAAAGAAAAGAAAAGAAAAAATAGTTAATATTCACTTTCTGTTGCCACAGACTTGTACAACATAAATTTTCAGTCTTATGGGAAGCTTTTTCAACAACATTTTTTTAGCTAATAGTTAATAGCAATGATTTTTGCAGAGCTCTCAGTAACATAGCATTTCCTAGAGTGCAAGTAGATAAATTAAATGGCAAAAGATGAACTGATGAAAAATTTGTGGCTATGGATGTGATAATAAGGACAAAAAATATAAAGGATGATCTGATTTTTTTCTTCCTTTTTCATGACATTTTATAGTGACCTGGGATGTAGGAGCTGCAGTTGTTTTGCACATTTCTGAGTAAGTTTTTCTGCTTCATCACAGAAATATGCAACTATCATTTTAGAAGCCTATGACCCCTGCAACAAGAGGTTATAGAATTGAATATTACCTGACTAGAAAATAAGCGAAGGGTCTGTGGCAGACCCTGAGCCCTGATTGTTACCAGAAGGAGGAAAGTGTGGCTCTGTGGGAATGCTCAGGATCACACGGACAAAAATATTCCTTGAAATTACCCACCCTGTCACATCTTTGTTGGCCTTTTTATATATTGTTCTTTTCTTTCATTTCTCACTTAGAATACCAGCCTAAAGCAAATCAGGCATCAACATGATCATATGCAAATTTAGATGAACTACTGAATATCAGCTGAAACAAAAATTTTCTTTGATTATGTTTATTCTAATTTCATGCCATGGAGAGTGACAATAAATTCACAATCAATCATGAAAGATTCATGGACTTTCATTACTTTCTTCAGTATTGTTAACTCAAACCATATCTTCCAGAAATGTGGCCAAGGTTCACTTCTTACACCATGGGAGCTGAAGCATTTGTCTTGGCCCTTGGTCACTAACTTGTGTCCCTAAGGCCTGAAGTCACTGGAGCTGGAATGAACAAATCTTTACAGAGACTGTCCCCTTGTCATGAATAGTTTAAGGAGAGTTTGATCTCCTTTCATGTGTCTGTAACTTGACAGAAGCCATCAGCTGGGGAAAGTAGAGCTCTTGCCACGTCAGGAGGTGCCCAGCCACACGTTACACGGCCTCTATGTGGGCAAAGCCGTCTGCTGAAAGATCCAGCTGTGGAAATTTGAGATTAGTAAATTAACTATGCAAAGGAATACGAAGTTCAAAAGTCTTAGAGAAACTGGTAAAATTTTCCCCCACCCACCCTATCTTGTTCATTACTGAAAATCCATGAGAACTGTCTGACTGGAATGCTTTGGTTTAAAGCCTGATTGAATCTTGGACAAGATGCTGCATAAAAAGGGTTTTGTTCCAGCAACTTACCAATCATACTAACAGTTGTTCGTTTCACATTTATCACTTCTCTTTAGAAGTGAAAAACTATCGTTGCAGCTTCCAACCCCAAGAAAATCTGCCAAAGGTAAAAGATATAGTGAAGATAATTAGAATTGAAGGAAATGAATTTTGGTTTTAATGAATTTTGAACATGCATATATATGTTTGTTTCCATACAGTTCTTTCCATTTTATTGACATCAACCTTTGCATGAGAACAAATAACAATCTCATATTTTAATTGTTCTTTTTCCTTATTAGATCAGTTATAAGAGTCACAATTCCTAACAGATTCATAAATAAAATAGCAGTTTATAACCTTCAGTTCTGATACCTTGCCAGATAAGACTGTAAGAAAGGACAGCAATTGTCTACAAGTGCTACATTTCATATGTTTTCAACTATCCTGCCTCTGTAAAATTTCATATATTAATGATGGCATTCTCAAATTTGTTTTAGATGGAAGAAAAAAAGTTGATGATCATTTTCAATTGCGGGTTCAAATATAATCTTTACAAGCTTTTTAAAATTGAAAAACTAATAAAATTGATTATATCCTTGCTTATTCCAGAGTCTAAATTAAAGGAGTTTAGTTATAAAGTTAAAAATGTAGAACAAAATGATCAGATTTCATAAAATATGAATTGGTACAACCCATTAAATGTTAGACTGTAAAGACTTCCTTCCAGCTGTAAAGAAACCTTCATTTCAGTTAAAACTACTCAAAATTTCTATTTCTTTCTGCATGTAGAGATGGACATTGACTTTTCCAACTGCAATTTTGTTTTTTATGAGAAAAAGTACGCTGGTTAGGCAGTGAACTGGAGTTGGGTGTTTGGGACATTATCAAAGTACCATGGGACATTAGCTGCTTCCCAGGCACGACTCATTTAAAGGTACACAAAAGCATAAAAGTAATGATTTCAAAATCAGATTCTCAATCCAGCCTTAATTTCACTGCTCAGAGAAGTGTCCTTCTATTGTAAACAGGCACTTCAGCTCCCTCTTATTTTCATAAACAGCAACTGCTGATTTTCTTTTCGAAGTAAAACTCACGAAATGTCCGCTTTCAGAAGACACAACTGCTAAACAGGACAAATGAAATCATCCCATCTTCCTGATTCTCTCAGGAAAATATCTGCTTTGCCACAACCCCCCCTTCCCCCCCCAAATGGAGAAGCAATAGAGACTCTATAAAACCTTGTTATTAGCTTATTAGTATTGCTTTCCTTGGAAGGCCTTTTGACAGTATAGTGATGGTTACATCACCTTAACCAAGATGTAACCAAGTAGATCTTTGTGTGACCTGAAGTGACCAATTCCCAAGATAATAGCCTCTCAGAGCTACAATTTGCGTTATTTTACTTCGTTTACAGAGGTAGCATTTCAGTAAGATTTTCCAAAGGGAAAAGAGCTATTTTAGCATGCAAAATGTTTTGGGCTAGGCTCATAATTACCTCATCCAACACAGATACAAAAGCAGTTATGATGAGAAGTTTCACAGTACTCCTTGTACATAACTGCATTTTTTTTTTTATGTTGCCATACTTTGTATTTTACTCAAGTACCCCAAAACTCTGAGAACTCCCCTTTCTTGTAGATGGGTTCATTTCATGACATCATTTTTAGAGGGCATCAAGGTCAGTTTGGGCAATTGTGTGATCTTGTAGATCTGCTTGGTAACATGAAGCCTCTTTAACTCATGAGAATCACGTTGGCCCTCAAACTCCTCAAATGAAAAAAAAGGGAGTGGGAGGATTTGATCATCACCTGCAATCAAGTATTGAGCAAATCAGTCTATTTCTCTCTACTCTCTTACTACTTACACCCTGAAGTATTGCCATACACAACTCTGATCCCAAGAGAGAAGTTATTTTCTCTCCCTGACAAGCGATAAAATCATCCTGAGATTCACAGTATCAAATAGAGGGAGATGTAACCAATTCTAATCTCTAAGCACATGCATACAAAGGGCCCAACCCAGGCACTGCTACCAGTGAACAAGTTAGTTTGCTCCTACTTCATGCATTTCCTTTTTGCAGGACTACCAGTGAGGAAGAAAGCCCCTTGCCCCATTGTCCCAAGCTCAATTATCTAGAAAGAGGCAGTGAAAATTAGACTTCAAGCTTTTATTAGCAAATCATCTGACTGCTGGACCTTTCCTCTAAAAAAATGGTACTTAAAAGAAATTCCCCCATGTTTTCTAATCACTTGCAGCAACAATAAATTGAAGATCATTATAAACATCAGGCTTGGCAGCATAGCAAAATCTCTTTCGTCTCTAATATAGCTCATGCTTGAGGCCTGATCCAATGGCTTCTATTTTGGGTGGTGAAAGAAGGTAGTCACTGGGGTGCTATTAAAACCAGAATTTTTTCAAGATATTTGCATCACTTAAATAGATCATAAACAAAGGCAGAAGTAGTATTTACTGTGCTATTAAGGTAAACAAAAATAGCAACCCACAGGTAATTATGAAACAGATTGAGTCTGGCAGGTGAGTTCCAGCAGTCTGGTTTTGATTTCCAAATGAGGGATTAGAGCCAAGCTATAGACCTGCCATAATAAATTAACTATATTCCCATGCTTACATGGCTTGTTTCTTTTCACTTCTACTTTCATTTTACATTAGCAGCATTGGGCATTCTGATGTAGAAACAGGAATTCTCTTTTCTTAATCATCTCTGAGCCTGCAGCTGGTTTTATGGTGGAACTATGTCCACTGCACAGCAAACATTGTGGGGTCATCCTGCTAGTCCCCACCTGTGCAGCATTGTGCCCAGGACCTGGCATCCACACTTAGCTCATGAGAAACAGAGAAGATTCATTTACATGTTTTACAGGAAATGGGTCATCAGTGAAATAAAGGGTCCTATGAGCAGAAACTACAGGGGGAAAAAATAATAGAAAAACACTGTAGAAATATGATGATAGGACCAAGGACTGGCACCACTCAAGTGAATTAACAAGAAGGGTCAAAGAAGAAGGGCTGAAGTAAGTTTGTGGGACATATTTTAAAAATTAATCAATTTGATTTTATTTTCTCTGCAGTCTTGAATATAAGCTGGCAAGTCTCTTCAAGGCATATTTTCAGTGGTGACACTGGCACTAAAGAAGTCTGGCTCTGCTGCAATCCACATCTGGTATACTTGCATGGCCCAGCACCCCTTCAAACAACCTCCCCTCTGGTGTTCCCACCCTACTGACTGCATGAGCTCCATCCTGCATATTCCTCTTGCGCCCTTGTGCCACTGCCTAGCTTCAAACACAGGCAGGGCAGGTGTGAGCACCATGGTGTGAGTACACCACGATCACAGCCCAGCAAATACTCTCCAAAGTGCCAGAGGGGCTTCCCAATATGGGACTTACAGACTTACTGCTGTGCCCTTGAAAATTCCACTCCCTGGCCCTTGGGCTGGCTTCATTTGCTTCTGCATTAGCTCAAAATGCAGTAGGTGGGAAGACAGTCTAAGCCTGAGGTTCAGGGTGAAAATCCTGTCTTTTGCAAAACAGTAGCACTGAGAACAAATGCAAGCTCTTGGATAGTGAGTATCCTGTGCCAAAAGTGGGAACAAAGAAAAGGAGAGTCAGTAAGATCCCTTCAACGAGACAGCACTGTGCTGAAACTCTTGTTGCAACTTAATGTACATCTCCTTTGATTCCTTTTGCCTAGACCAAAATCCATCAAGAGCCAGGAAGCTAGAAATTGACAAATGACAGACCTGAACTACTATTACCAATTTTCAGCAGTAAAACAATTTTTAAGAAATGAAGAAATGGTGATTTTTTAAAATAAAAAAGTTTTATTATATTATTATTTTTAAATAATAAGGTTTTACCACAGAGTCATATTTTAATGGATAAATTAGGCTTTTATGAAGACACTGCCAAACATTTTGTTGCACTTCTACTTTCAGTGCTATTCTTTTTAACACGCAAGTGCCAGAATTCAAAATTGTCTTTTAAAGTACATTTCTTATATAAACTCTTCTCTTGTCAGCAACAACAGACTGTGCCCCATGCAAAGTTCTTGGTTTCAGAAAAAAGGCAGAATTTGGAGAAATGAAAAGTCATACCTGCAGACCTTTCTAACATACAGACCTTACAGCAAGATTAAATGACAAACTCCTATAGGATGTTTTCGAAAATACCCACCAAGACCACTTTCAAAGACTCCTTATTCACACAATCTCTTAATCCCACTTCTTTTTCGGTGAGTACTGCACCAGCAAAGTTCCTGGCTGACTGTGGTATCTCTGAGCAGTGTGTCAGGCTGCCCATCATGCTTGGAAAGACTGTTCTACTTTCCACAGCCTCCCACCTTGCAGTTTGTATCCACCTGCCCTCTCTTGTGCAACCCCTAGGCTGTGAACCCTCTCAGACACGGAGCATTTCTTCTGCTGAGTGTTCCTATGCCTCGAGCACTCTGGGCTGCCAGTCCATAATTACACATCCTAGGTGACATGATACAAATATAGACTGTGGTCAGAGCTGTATTTTCATCAAAAATACGTATCATGCTCCTACTGGATATAAAAGATTAGAGATAGAACTTATTAAATCAATGCCAAAAAATGTTCTTTACAAACTAAAAGTAGACTGATGACCTTACTTTATAAAACCACTTGCTATTTTGTTCCGTTTAATAGGACAAGGTACAATCAGACAAATATGTAAAAAATAACAACATGAATTAAATTACTCCACCTGACATAAACTGGTACAGGTTGTTTATCATCTTCATTAGCTTTGTGGAGTAAGATGAAACTAAGGACACTTCATCTTTGTGCCTGAGAATATTTATGTTTGAGGAATATAATATGAATCATGTTCATTTTCCTTGTAAAATCCAAAGTACTGTGTTAATACATTATCGTTACTTAGCAGTTAAAAGAGTGATAAATAAAAATAAGCAATATAGCACCAAATTGTTCCCCATGAGAGGAAACAGAAATTTTCTTTCCAGAATGGAGCTCTGTGCTAGCACTATCTGTGGATCTCAGCAGCAACAACAGAATAAATGTTGGAAATCTACAGTGTTTCATCAAAGAAAGTTTCATCCTCTCTGGAATAAAGAGAGAAAAGTTCAGATTTTCCACTGCAGTGTAGATGACTGAGAGAGCTTTTGCTTCCTGCTGCTAACAGTGAAAGTAGAATAGGGAATATCATCTCTGCCTTGAAAAAAAATTAGTTCCATTGCAACACATCTTACTAGTGTCACCAAATGTGCCAGGAAAGATGGCTTGAATGCCCAGAAAGGTATCAGAAATAACTAGAGTAAAAAAAGCTAAAGCTGTTGTACAGGATAAAGCAGTAGAACCTTATCTGTAAGTGTTTAATCTCCAAAAGTTTGACACTAAGACACTGTACCATAGGATAAATACCTTACCTCTTCTAAATGTGAGGTTTTTGTATCTCCCTCTGAAGAACTTGGTGCTGATCAGACTCAGCGTGGTGAGCTGAAGCGACCATGGGGCTGAGCCAGCAAGAGAGGCACTATGCTCCCATTTAGAAGCCAGAGCTGTGGAAACCCCACCCCCAAAAATGTGAATTAAGCACAGCAGTTATCTGTTCATGCTCACACCACCACAAGCTTACTGTGGATGACCAGCTTGGAGATGTGAGCTCCCATCATCCATCTCCTTGCTCAGGTGCAGGCATGCACCTCTGCTGACACCTCTGAGGATGTAGAAGCAAAGGTTGTTACACCCTGAAAAGCAGTCTGTCTTAGAGATGCTATTATTTTAACACAAAATATGAGGGTTTGGTCATATATTTTATTCATGTAGTGTTTCAGGTTTTGAACCCTGAGGTATTGCCTATGGTTACACTCTGTGATGAATGACTGTCCTTCAAATGTAGCTAATTCCCTACAGCAGCAGATCAGCATCCTTTCCTCCTTCCTGTGGAAATTCCTATCTGCATATCAGCAAGGCACACCAGCTGTCCTGGGATCATGAAGATCTTTCTTAAGGTTATAGCTGACACTTTTCAAGGCATTTATTCCAAGTGAGGCAAACACTCAAACAAGTGCAAAACAATGTATAGTGCCCCAAAATGTCAAGAAACAGGTTCTCCATTAATGTAAGTATGTAAGAATTCATGAATTAGGATTTCAACAGGACATTCATTATGAAAAGTCCAGGCAAATCCAGTGTTAGCATAATTGGAGAGCAGGATCTATAAATGAATAAGGACATTAAATACTTTTTAACTAACTGGAAATATATTTGTGCTCCTTCACAGTCACTCAGACACAGTCTTACAGATCTCTTTCCTGTCTGAGAGGGAATGGAGTTTTATCTCTTCAGATAAGAAGCTTTAACATTTTTCATCTGATGAACAATGTCAGGCAGCTTCCTAACCTACAGTCAGTCTGCCCCTACAACCCTTTGAGAGAGCAAATCTCATTAAAAATATGTTATGCTAAATTTACTCCTAAAAACCCCCTGATTTATCTTTGGTGATGAAGCCAAAAATAATGATGAAATATTTTAAATTACCTGTAAACTTGTGCTTGGAATCAAGTTTTGTTCTCCCTGACAGCCCTTTTACCTTCATCTGTAACAATTACAAATATAGCTTCCAACTTGTAGCCTAGTCATGTTCAATGTAGTTTCTCTGCTAAATATTCCTCAACAAAAATGTTATTATCAAAACTAATCATTTCTATCTGACAAATCCAAGACCAAATTCCTGATTCTTGCTTTAGAGCAATTTTTCTGGTGTGGAAAAAAAACTGAGTTAAAAGTGTGGGAAACTTAACAAACTTCACTCCTCAGATGAGTAAATGCAATGTATTTCATGGATGCTGCTAGCACAGCTCAGTCAGAAGCCATAGGTGCTACCTCATCACTGGTTGGTGGAGTTGGCATTTAAGTCAGCACATTCTTCCCTGCACTGAGTCTTGATGGATCAAGAGGGCATGCACAGATTTGCAAAATAATTCAACACAAAAAATTATTATTTTCTGTATCTACTTAATGTGATGAGAAAGACTCAATGCCATGCTCAGTATTCCAATTTTATTTTCCATTGAGATGAATTTGGGCAACTTATTTGGTTGTAGAGTTATGATCATAAGAAAAACATTTGTCCTTGAATTGATGATCATTGCTCAGGAACACAAAAACTCATCAAGACTCTTCATCACACTCTGCTGCAAGAGGTCCTTGTCAACATCACACCTCTGGGTCACACCTAGAAGTTTTATAAACCCCTAAAGACATCAGTCTTGTAAATATCACCACAAGAATTGACTTATACACATGATAAATGCTAAACCACACAGTTCAGGATAACATCAGTATTGACTGTTAACAACATATAAACTCTTGAAAACTGATATACAATAGGCACACGGATGTAGCAGTCTGACTTTTTGGAACAAACAAAAATATATCTTGCAATTACAATTTAAGATCCATGTCTATGAATGAGGAACTAGTCATTCAGGTTTGGGACCAATTACTGGATAATTGTGGATTGATGGCTAAATATTGAATAATCCCTGTGATTTTGAGAAAACTTACTTGCTATATTTGATATTTCAAATATCAATTTATGTCTCACATTGTGTCCCATTACACAGTGACAATAAAGACTGACATTATGCTCTAGGAATCAGGCATCAGTGTAGGCATTTTTCCTCCCCAATGTGTTATTACAATAGGCAAAGAAAGTGTTCCCCTCTCTTCTGTGGCAGCCACACTGCACAGATCATCCCTTTGCAGATCAATCGATTGACAGAGATCATCTGTCTTCTGGTATTTCTAGTTATAACAATATCTAAAATTATGCTCTCCACTCCTCAGAACAAGCAATGATCTGTTGGAAGCAGTTCTCTGAAGCTGTAAGTGCATCTGGCAGGGCTCCTACAGACTGTGAACACATCTGCACTGGTAGCAGCCACATCTCTCTGTGAATAAGTGCTGTAGGAAACAGGGCAGGCAAACGAGACCATTTCTGACAAATCATCCTGAAAGCCCAGTGCTTACTGTCCAGTATCTTATTCACCTCATGTCAATTATCAGGAAAGGTAAGTAGGAGAAGGCAAGTGCAGCATAAAATAGATGGTTTGATTATATTTACTGAGCTGTTAAAAAATATGTGATTGCAAGTTTTATACTTTCTAGACCCCAGCTAGTGAGAGAAAGAAAATTAAACCTAGAGTCAGCATCACAAGACAGAAGGAGAGTTGCTGTACTTGCTTCCTTCCTAGCTTCAACTGCATCTAGGGAAACTTTATTTTAAATGTTAAATTTTTAGGAAAGAAACATCTTTCAAGCTTCAATGGATCTAAGTGTTATTTTTTGTAGAGGTGGCAGGGTTGGTTCACCTGCCATTTGGGCAAAACTAAAAAATATCAGTGCTTGAAATCAAAGTTCTGGCTGAAGTTTGGGAAGTTTTCTCAGCAGGACAGTGTGACTATGGGCTTATTTTACTTTCCCCAAAGGTGTACGGTCCCTCAAGAAATGCTGCTGAATTTATATTCTCTTGATGAGCCTTCAGGATCTCAATGCAATGGCCGAGTTGTTCTTTTTGAAATGAGGCAGAAAAGAACAAAGAGCACTCACTAATCACATATGAAATCTGGAAAGAAAAACCCAAATGAAGTCTTGACTGACATTCTGTTCAGTGTCTCAGACTGGGGTTGGAGAGGAAGGAGCAGCTGGACAGCTGGACACAAGCCTGGGAGAAGTGATGCTACACAATGCAGAACTGACTGAGCAGAAGGGTGTTGCACTGGAAGCATTTTTCTCGTCCACATCAATGGCCCATTTTGTCCATGGACATGGATTTGGAGCTTGAGAAAGGAAGGTGGGCAGGGTTGTAATGGGGCATTTGCAGTACCAGTTGGCAAAAGAAGCCAGTCAGGAGTGAGGTATCAAAGAAAGACACAAGGTTAAAAGAATGGCAATGTTTGGTGGTTTTTTTTATCACTGCACACAAAAACACAACACAAAACATCACACCGTTGCCTACATATTTGGCAGAACAAATCTCTGTTCCTCTTCAGCTGTCGGGTTTTCTCTCACTGGTCCGGACTCGGGCTCGTTAATTCAAGCCTCGAGCCCACCTAGGGATGCAAATTGTTGGGTTCGGTGGTTTTTCTGATGTTTTTCCTGGTGATGTAAAGACCTTTTTCCCCAGCCCGAGATGTAAGAAACGAGCAGAAACTCTTCAGGTCTCAGTCTCAAGGTTGTTTATTCAAGCTTATCTAAAACATTCTTTCTCTGCCCTTTCGAGGTTTTTCTGGCAGGATGGTCAAAGGCATTCTCCCCCCTCAGAGGTGGTGTTTATCTTTTATACTAAACGTTACGTACAGATTATTTACTAATTGTCTCCAATACCTATTCTCTACATTAGACTGTCAGTTTCTACTCTAAACAGAAGAAAATGAGAAGGTGAAGAAGAAGGAAGAAACTCAAAAAGCCATGAGGTTCCTCCATCTTGGCAATACCTACCCCCCTGTACCAAAACTCAAAAACTACTTTTACACTCTGTAACAAACTCACTACTGCTCTATTCAAACTCCTGTGACTTGTAATTCTTCTTTCAAGGCTGGCAATCATTCCCATGGGCCAAAATTCAAATCACAGGTGTTTTGGGCTGTGTGTCAGGGTCTCTGAGACCCCTGCCCAGGTCTCTGAGCCTCCAGGGCAGTCAGAGTCAAGCCCTGGTTCCCACATTCAGCTTCTACTTTAAGTAAAGCTCTCATGTTATCATGAGGAGCCATCAAAATCAAGCAGAAGCTGAAGCCTGGGTTTTTCTGGTTTCAGTACAATTATCAGAGCAGAGCTGGCTAAAGTGCAGAGGTAACAAGATAACTGCTTAGAACATCAGGTTACAGGGACTAAAAAAGGGGAAGGGCATTGAGTCAAATTTGTTGCATGAAGCTTAAGTTAGTGCTGAGAGCACGACCATTCAGGGTACTCCTTGGGCTGAGTCTGGCTCCATGGACCAAAGTTCCCTAAACATGGTCTAAAGTTGTGTGAAAGACCCGAGGCAGGTTTGGATCCCTACATTCCCTTAGGAAAACCCTCTAGTACCAGCTTGACAGAAGTTCCAGTCGAGTCTACCCTGAAAGCAAACTTTGTGCACACAAATCCTACTCTGTGGATGGAAAGAACATGCAGCAAATCAGACAGTCCAGGCCATCACTTCCAAAGAAATCTCTTACTTCAAAAATAATGTTAAAGCAGATACAAAAGATCTAAAAGATTAGAAACTTAGCCTTCTCCACAGTGTCTCAGTTGACCTCACAAGTTCCTATAACAATAATCCTGAAGGACTAAAAACTAGAATGCAAATAAAATAAACAAAGGGTTATAATAGTCTAAGATCCTGACCAGAGAAAACATGAAAAGCTACCTTGTGGATCACTGGAAATGCTCTATGAATAGCTAAGATGTGGTGATTAATGATCTCATTTTTCAAGTGTTCATTTTTCATTTCATCTCAAAAATATCTAAGTCATGCTATATTTTTAATCCATCACATTTTCACCATCACCCCTGACACAACCCTCCTCTCTTGACCTTATTTTTTCAACTTCCTGCTAAGATGTGTGTTTAGCAAACAAAAATCTGCCTGATTTTCAAGCTCAGATCCAGCTCTTTCCCTATCACAGTTATCAGCTAGTTTCCTTAAAACTTCATCACGTAATCAAAGGAGACTCTGGGGACAAGTGTCCTAACCCTGTACTGCCTGACAGATGGAAGATTCCTTTCTTAAAAGTCCAAAGCTCAAGGTTGACACGAGTCCTTCAGGGAACAATGCTCATTTTTTCCAAGACAGTACCAACTCCAGGTCAACTATGGCACTAACTATAAAAAG
>VZTB01017333.1:190984-310050 GCA_013397245.1 Thryothorus ludovicianus
TTCTCTACATTAGACTGTCAGTTTCTACTCTAAACCAATCACTTGTGCCATTATCACAGAAGAAATGAAGAAGGTGAAGAAGAAGGAATAAACTCAAAAAGCCACAAGGTTCCTCCATCTTGGCAATACCTATCCCCCTGTACCAAAACCTAAAAACTACTTTTACACTATGTAACAAACTCACTACTGCTCTATTCAAACACCTGTGACTTGTAATTCTTCTTTCAAGGCTGGCAATCATTCCCATAGGCTGTGTGTCAGGGTCTCTGAGACCCCTGCCCAGGTCTCTGAGCCTCCAGGGCAGTCAGAGTCAAGCCCTGGTTCCCACATTCAGCTTCTACTTTAAGTAAAGCTCTCATGTTATCATGAGGAGCCATCAAAATCAAGCAGAAGCTGAAGCCTGGGTTTTTCTGGTTTCAGTACAATTATCAGAGTAGAGCTGGCTAAAGTGCAGAGGTAACAAGATAACTGCTTAGAACATCAGGTTACAGGGACTAAAAAAGGGGAAGGGCATTGAGTTAAATTTGTGGTATGAAGCATAAATCAGTTAGTGCTGAGAGCACAACCATTCAGGGTACTCCTTGGGCTGAGTCTGGCTCCATGGACCAAAGTTCCCTAAACATGGTCTAAAGTTGTGTGAAAGACCCGAGGCAGGTTTGGATCCCTACATTCCCTTAGGAAAACCCTCTAGTACCAGCTTGACAGAAGTTCCAGTCGAGTCTACCCTGAAAGCAAACTTTGTGCACACAAATCCTACTCTGTGGATGGAAAGAACATGCAGCAAATCAGACAGTCCAGACCATCACTTCCAAAGAAATCTCTTACTTCAAAAATAATGTTAAAGCAGATACAAAAGATCTAAAAGATTAGAAACTTAGCCTTCTCCACAGTGTCTCAGTTGACCTCACAAGTTCCTATAACAATAATCCTGAAGGACTAAAAACTAGAATGCAAATAAAATAAACAAAGGGTTATAATAGTCTAAGATCCTGACCAGAGAAAACATGAAAAGCTACCTTGTGGATCACTGGAAATGCTCTATGAATAGCTAAGATGTGGTGATTAATGATCTCATTTTTCAAGTGTTCATTTTTCATTTCATCTCAAAAATATCTAAGTCATGCTATATTTTTAATCCATCACATTTTCACCATCACCCCTGACACAACCCTCCTCTCTTGACCTTATTTTTTCAACTTCCTGCTAAGATGTGTGTTTAGCAAACAAAAATCTGCCTGATTTTCAAGCTCAGATCCAGCTCTTTCCCTATCACAGTTATCAGCTAGTTTCCTTAAAACTTCATCACGTAATCAAAGGAGACTCTGGGGACAAGTGTCCTAACCCTGTACTGCCTGACAGATGGAAGATTCCTTTCTTAAAAGTCCAAAGCTCAAGGCTGACATGAGTCCTTCAGGGAACAATGCTCATTTTTTCCAAGACAGTACCAACTCCAGGTCAACTATAGCACTAACTATAAAAAGCCAAAGACTTTTCCTGTTGCTCTGTCAATGGACTTTAATGTTAACCTGGAGGGTGTACCTATTCCTATTACAACTGAGCAAATCCTCAATGAAAATGAATACATACATGCTATTTCATGAGCTGAACATTTGACCTCCTTTGTTGTTGCCCAGTTTACACTGTACAGAAATATCCAAGTTATTTATGTTTAAGCAGTTACTCCTAGTTCCTTCAATGCTCTAAATAAAAGGTAAAGAACAAACTGGTAACCTTCACTGGTGCAGCTACTTACCTCTAAAATTCAGTAATTAATCCCAAGTGGATGACAAATACTATTCCATTTATTCTCTGCTTGGCTGCAGCTTGAAGGAGCATAGACTCAGAATTAGTGAACTATTTGGGTTCAATCTGGAAAGCATATGTTTCCCTTCCATCATTCAATCCATCAGAATGCAAAAAAAAGGCCTGGGAAAGGCACATGGCACATTTTGATATTGTTCATTAACATTAATGTCCTTGTTATAAAGATATGTTTTATTTGCAGGTAACAACAGCCTTATGGGCATCTGGGAACACTTTGATTGCCAAGAAAAAAGAAATTTGGGTCATAACATAATGACCAACATCCCCTTTTAATCAAATGAAGCCATCATAAAGTGTCAGTCCTCTGGGGAAACAAGAACCTTTCACCTTGCTGGGGCCTGCTGAGGCCAGCAGTAGCTGTAAGCAACCTTCACAAGTGGTCTTTTACTTTGGAGAGAGAAAATATGGAATCTATCCATCAACACACTCACTTCTGACACAGAATGCATAAAAGAAACTAATTCTGATCAATGGGGTAGTGATGCTGCCTTGAAGTTAACCCATGCATTATGGAGCTCCCATTTAGGGCTCTCCTGACACCACCACAGCTTTCCCTGGCACCTGCACTGGGTGGCCATGGCTTTAATGCTGAGGAGCCTTTGGGGATAAAACTCCAGTAAAAATATGGAATTCTGACTCCCTAACACTGCTGCTCTCTGCCTGCCAAACCATTCACTGTGCCTCTATCATCCCACAGAGCTCCTGTTGCCACCAGACTCCATCAGACGCTGTAGGTGCCTCACAGAGGCAGGTAAACCTAGGGCAGACAGCCCACCCTGAGGGAAACTAGAGCACCTGTATGATGTTTTCAAGTGAACAATCCCTCAGTTTTGTGACAAAAATTTTGAAGATTTTCCTTGAAATACAATCTGTATATTTTTACTAATTAACATTTCCTGCTGTCTGATATTTTATTGAAAAGTATGAACCAAATACCCCAGGTGCAAACCACCCCATACTGAACATGCATCTTGTGGAGATGAGAAAGCCTTACTGGAACCACAGAAGTCTCAAATGCTTGCTGTCATTGTCCTGAATACTTTACAGCCATCCCCACAAATTAATGTATAAAGACATATCCCTGATGTCTCAGTGCACACTAAGAAAGGAGCAACTGTCCTACAGGTTCCCCAAAAACTGGCAGAGCAAACTTATTAATTTTGGCTTTTCCTGAGCTATCAAAAGAAAAGGTTAATTAAACATTCTGCTCTGTATTTCATTGTGAGATTTTAGGTAACTGTATTCTGGCTTTTTTCACTGCCACTCAGAGCCCCTTCAGTGAACTATAATATTTAATCTTTAGTTTTGCTCCAACTGAAATGACTCCCCAGATCTGTGTGTGAGCCTAATGTATATCTCAGATTGCTCTCTGGGTAGTCCTTCATCCATCAAAGAAAGCAGCTGGGTGGTGAGAGCTTTCCTATTAACCTACTCTGGGAGGTAGGTACAGGCTTTTAAACCCCACGTTTCTGAGTGGCTCAGTGCCCCTATTCCTGCTCCATCAGAGCACCTCCTGATTTGTGATGTACTCATCTGTGAGGTGAAGCTGGGCTGTCACTGCTGTTAGATATGAGGGAGATCTAAGCACACACGTATTAAATGTGTTGCTCAATGAGCAATTTAAGTCAAGCACTGCTGCCAAAGCCCTTGCTTTGCTGAGGCTGCTCACATCCAGTCCCAGATGCCCCAAACTCCCTATAGTTGTGGGGCAAAAGGGGCTGGCCATGCTTGTGGCAGCAGAAGGGGGGATGTTGGCTGTAGGGAGGAGTTCACCTCTCAGTCGCTGTGACCCCTCTCAACCACTGCTACAAATGCAGCCTTGGGGACTTCCTCAGCATCCCCAGAGGTGCCTGGGAGGAGCTGGCAGTCCTACTCATTGTGTCTAGCAGACAGAGCTACCTTACTAGTCCCAAGGCTTTCCAGGTGTTACATTCACTGAGTATTAATTAGTATTTAACCGGTGAAAATGAAAACAGCTTCCAACATTGCAAGTGATGATGTCTGCCTGAGCCTGGAGTGAGATGAAGCAGAGAGTTCAATGCAGAGACTTCCCCTGCTTCTCTAGCTCACTTTCTGAATAAACTAAGGGGTGAGCAGCACTTTTCCAGGTCTCTTCCCAAGCTATTGCCTTTCGAACCCAAGAATGACGTTCACCATCCTGTCAGCACTGTGTGAGCTCACAGTGTGTTCAGGTAAAGGCCCCCTGCATGACAAGAACAGCAGAGTATGGGACTTTAACATTGGGAAGAAGGGATGAAGTATCAAATGCTGAATTTGATGACTTTGGATTTGGCATCATTTCTCAATAGTGGTGGTTTCTAGCAGTCCCCTAAAACCAGCTGGTTTGGAAAGAGCATAAGCATGCCTGTCCCAACATCCAAGGCACTAAAGCCTGTTGGTAGCCCTGTCCTCAGGGCTATTAGTGCTCTTTACCATGACAAGACTCCTGAGTCAACATATTGCATTTATTTATATCTCCTTTCCAAATTGAAGATGCTTTTGAGCCTTATTTTTGTTTGTGCCTAAATTAGAAAGTTGGAGAATCAATGGAAGAAATATTCATCATTTGCAACACACAGCAGACATGGAAGCCTAACTGAGAAACTACAAGAAGCAGTAACAAAGCTCATATGGTGTTTAAAATCTCCCATCTACCCTTCAAATCTCTACCTTTGCAACATAGTTACAGGTTGCCCACCACACATTTTCAGTGCAAAAAAATACCGCAGGAAAAACTAAACAGACTACAAAATAGCTGCTCTGAAGAGAGAGGAAAAAAAATTCTGACTGAGAAAATCAATAAATATTAAATCACTGCAAATAATTGTAAAATTATGCTGGAGGTTTTTTTAGTTGTTTTTTTTTTTAATTTAAAGTCACTCTTATTTTCTTGGGAATTAGTTCTGCAAATGTTGCTTGTGGAGAAATAAGCTTCCCCATGAGCATCACTGAGGATGATGGACGGGACTAGGAAAGAATGCACAATCATGTTTTCTTCCTCCCAGAGAGAAGGCATTAATCATATGTTTTTCCATAATGCTTCTTCCAAGGTCCCAGAAGGAAAGGGAAGAACCTGTAATAGATCTAAATCTGGGCTTTTCTGGTCTTCAGCATGGTTGTTTCTATGGAGCCTACAAGAAATCTGAATGCATCCCTTAACCATTCCTGAGGACAGCAGAGGAAACGGAGGATGCATTCCTGAGCTGAGTTTATGCATAGACCTAGTTCCTGTGCCCTTCTCCTTCCAGCACTTTCCCCATCCACTTTGGTCACTGCCACATCCATAATTCAGAAAGAAAAGAGCGTTTTAAAGTATTTTGCAACTGCTTTTGTCACCTTCCATTTAAGGCCCCTGGGAGCACTCCTCTTAGGCAAAGGTGGATGCAGGCCAACAGGCAAGGCAAAGTCCTGTCAGAAAGGCCATGCATCTGCAGGACATGTCCCCAAAAGGAGTTGGTTTCTGGGTTAGATGACACTCTAAAGCAGGTCAGCATGTCCTCAGTGCTCCCAGCTGGAGCATTTAGACAAAGGATCAGCTCCAGTCCCAGGATGAAGTAGCACAGCCAGAGTAGTTTTCAAGACCAGAAGGAGGAAAAAGAAAGAGCAAAAGAGAGGTTTTGATCAGTAAAATATTTGAATATTTTTAAGGTCTCTTTTAACAACTGTAGTCTCCCTGCTGTGGCAATTGAGTGGAGGAAATAATAATTGAGATTGAAAGGCATTCACTATTCGACCTCTCACAACCTTGACATTCTTCAGTAGAATATGATTGGAACTGGGCACATCTGCTCTCAATAACAAATATAAAAATGTCTTGCAGCTTTAAGGCCTGAAAACATATAGTTGGGCTAACACAAAGGCATAAATATGTATATCTGTAGACTCAATATAAATTTAAGGGTACAGTTATAAGTCTGTGATCATGGGCGCATCGTGTTTTGGAGGCCCTAATCTCCTGGAAATGCCTGGGAAATGCGTGGAGGTAGAAAGTCAAAGTCTGCTGCAGCTGGGCATAGCCAGTCTCAGGTGACACACAGGGGCAGCCATGCCCAGCTGATGTCCCAGCCACCACCAAAGACAGAAGCACAGACCAGAAGCTGAGCCCTCATCCCTTCAGCCTCAGGGCTGGGGTTGGCATTGTGCAGAGACAGCACTGCCAGAACAAGTCAATTTACTGTGGGAGGCGTGCATTGATACCAGAGACAGCTGAAAACACACCCAGTGGTGGCTTGGCGTGGGTTGTTCTGCACCTCACAATGCAGTGAGCCCCGTGGCTCTGGTGTGAGACAGAGGAAGCCAGTCCTGCCGGGGACGAGACTGCCACACGCCGAAACAGGGAGCGTGTCCAGCCTCTCCAGATGCAGCTGCTCTACGAGAGGCTGTGCTATGAATCAAATGGTGCTGCTGATTCATCCCATTCCCACTAGCACATGTGAGTCATCTGTCCACCCTGGACTGTTCACTGATGAAAAGTTTATTTTTAACAAGTACTGGTTAAAAATAAATGTAAACGTCATGCACATAAGTAAAGCACTCAGCCCCAAATTGGTATGAATGTGAAAAATTAGTTAACTTGAATGCAATAGGAAACCTGAGAACCAGTCCTTCTCTTACACTGGCATAAATCAGGAATAACCCCACAGAGATCAGTTACTGTTTCTATAAGGAAGCATTTTTAAGGCTCTGATTGAGACCATGCTCCATTAACCTAGTAGGACGATCCCTTCAGAGGTTTTATTGTTATCCAGAGTTCACAGAAAGCACTCTGACAGTAAGGGTTTAAATGTGAAGGTCATACCACCCTAGTGCTGTAAAAGTTAGCAATCTAATCCAAGCTTCTTGTTCAACCTCCCTCTAAAATAAGATGAGATAAACTATCATGTTCCAACTCATCCTACTATGGAACTCAACAAGTGGGAAAAAATGCCCTTTGGACCCTCAGATAGCTCTGCATTGACTACAGACAAAATCTGAATAACTGACTTGGACTAGGCACCAGAATTTTGGCAAGATGAGCAACATTTTAAGTGACAACAGCAGACAGAATAACTGAATCCTGCTCCTCTCAGCTCTAATGAGCCCAATGGTTGAAGTGACTGAGGATTTAAAAACCTTGTCTAAAGTTGGTTGCTAATAGAGCATATGGGTAAAAAAGTCTGTAGTGTAAGATGCAATGTAAAGCAGGACAAACCAACAATCTTGCCAGGCCATCAGCTCTGGAAATAGCACATCAAGGGCCCCTATCCTGAACTGCTTTGTGGCTTACAACTGTTAGGAAAGCTGCACAATATCAGCCACTGGGTTTAGCCTGCTTCAAGAGAAAAACACGTTTGCACCACATGGAACCTGACAGTTGCCCTCCCTGGGTTTTGTCATGGACACTGAGGTCCTTTTACATCTGAACAAACAGATGAGCAGAACAGTGCAGGCACATGTGGTCTCCTACCCCAAGGGCTGACATCCCAAGAAGATGTTCAGTGTAAGAAGCATTTGAAGGGTGAGAGACAACTGAACAAGTCTGTTTAAAAATAAAATCAATAATTGGCACATACATACATTTGGATCACAGAAACAAGGCAGAAGCACCAATAATTTCCCTTGCACATTTGTAACAAGCAGATGGCATATGGTAATTTTATGGTGGGACTTTGAAGTGACTTGCCCTTTCAAAACATGAGACTGAAACAAACTTTTAAGAGCACAGCACTTCCTTCCTGTCGTCTGTCGCATGAGGCAGAAGGGAAAGATGTGCTCTCCTTCCTCACTGAGCATTAAAAAGGGCTCAGCTGTGTTGTTCTTTGCCTTAAAGCATCAGTGTGGGGAACTCTTCAGGGCAGGCACTGTCTGCTGTTCTGCCTGTGAGCTCTGTCTCCTCTCTGGGCACAGACCCACAGCACTGCTACACTCAGCCCACTGCAATACCAGCAGCAAACACCTCAGTGTTTCCTGCAGACCCCAGCTGACACTGCTGCCCCAGAGAGCAACCCTTCCTCTCCTGCACCCACCTCTCACTATGCAGGTGGCCCTGTCATCTGTCTCTTCCCCTCCATAGGCTGCTCCACACAACAGGAGGGAGATGATCTTCCTGGGATCAGGATCAGGGATGCAGGGGTTCCCCTTACCACCAGAGCAATGTCCAAGGAAGGAAACTCAGCACATAGGAGCTATAGGAGAGGAAAGGAGAAAGCTTGTGATATAGGCAAGGGTGCCCTTGGATGCCCTCACTAACAGGACATCCTTCTCTGGACAGGGCAAGGGGATCCAAGGGTTTGATGCCTCCTGCACATGCACCCATGGCAGGGAGTTACTGCACATTTGTTTCACTCTTGACAGAGTTTCTCTCTGTTAGACAAAGCCCTCCCACACTTTTTGCTCTTGATTCCCCATGTGCATATCCACAAGGGTCATACAGACATTCTCCTGCTGCAATACTGCAGGTGAGTTTCTCCCACAAAGGATATGATCAGGATAGCTTTTTATCAAGAGAAAATAAACCCCTCTCCAGCATACAAGGTGGTCAGTAAAGACATATGTCCTTCATTTGCAGTAGACCAAAGCATTAATTTGCTGTTGTTAATTATTTAATGCAATATTTTGTCCTTAATGGCCTACAAAGAGTAATAGGCAGTAACTGCAACTTAAAAGGGGCAACTTTGGGTGCAGAAAAAATGTTCTTTATGAAGCATTTCCTGTGTCCTTCTGATTGCCTTATCAGACCAGCATCTTCCACTGTTATTTACATTTTATCTTCTTTAAGAACACTTGTGGTATGGACTGAGTCATCAATAAGGGAACAACATGAAAGGAGGGATGAAAAATAAGCTGTCTTAAGAGCACTACTCTGCAGGAAACTTATTAGCATTTATTGTGCAGTATCAGGTTACCAGAGTTGAATGGAAAGAACAGAGTTTATTTAAGTGGCACAAAGCACAACTCTCTGGAAGTCACATTCAGTATTTCAAAAGTACATGATGGAGAAGGACATAGAAGAAATCTCTTCGATTTTGCAGAAGCCAATAACAGGTACAAGTTGTGAGGGATGGCTATTAAGGCTCACAAGAGGCTTAAGAAACAGCTCTTGGATAAGGGAAATGCCACAGAATTAGGGAAGAAGGTGTAATTTACACTGGGGGAAGTCCCAGAGCTATCACATTCATAACCCACTTGCACAAAGCAACATCTTGTCATTCTCCCACAACTCCCCCACCCCCAAATAAGCAAAGAAGACATTCTTAAGAAGCAGCTCAGTAGATCTCTAAAACTTATTCCTGCATCTGGGAGACTCCTGAGCTTTCTCAATGGCCTAGTCACAGACCTCACTCCACATTAATAGACTCTGACTGCTACTGAGGCAGACTGCAGGAAAACCTTCGAAGCTGCTCATTAGGAGTAAAGCAGGATATATATTTACAGATGACATGCATGTGCTGCTGTAAGCAAGGCACACAACTAGAAATTAGGCTAGATTTACAGGTTTGAGCTCTCCTTGATCTTGGATAATGATGAAATGAGCACAGCTGACATTTCATTCCAAGAAAGCAAAATTATATGCAGAGAGAAGACTTCACCTTGCTGCAGGAGAAGATTTTATTCCTCCCTGACTGTGCTCTCTCAAAGCAGAAGGTCATGATCTGAACTTCCATTAAGGCTGTTCAAAAATGCATCAAAGGTTGGATGGATAAAAGAATGTTATTTTCCAAAACCGCTGGGACACTTCCTGTCAGTTCACATAATTGAGTATTACAGTATTTAAATTACAAATTGAAGATTATTTTTACAGGTGTCATTTTAAATATAATATGAAATTTCTTGACATTACCTCAGCCATGCTACACAACCCAGCTGTGCTCGGACTTGCATGTGTGATGCATATGGCTGAAATTTTGTCATATTACATCATGGGCTACAAAAACACACAGTATAAATAGACGATGTAATATTTGAGAGAGCAAAAACATAGAGTGCTGGCCTGGCTTTATGAAACCCCAGATCTAATACGGACGTGGAAATGTAAACTGTTATTAGAGTTCAGATCAGACTCTTTCCAAAGGGTCAGGCAGAAGCGGGGGTCACACACACGGAGCTCGGTTGCCCTCCAGTGGGCTCCCACCGGCCCTGCCTCCCTCCCCATCCCAACCTGTCCGGGCGGCAGAACCATCCCACGGCCCCCACAGCCCAACACACCAGACAGCTGCAGCCCATGGGGAACACACACGCTCTTCCACACTGGCAGATCTGTAGGCCAACAAGGAAAATGTTAAATTAATTAAGAAAGAGATCTTTGAGAATCCTCTCGGAGTTCTATCCATAATTTGGCGCTAGCGGCTGCAAAGAATTTGCCTTCAACTGCTCTAAGTTAATGTGGCTTTCTAAAATGCTATTATCTCCGTTCTGTAATTTGTTATTTCATTTTTATGGTTTCCAGCAAATGCCACGTCTGGAAAGGAAAATTCCACCTTCTTTTATACTCTGTTGTGACTTTCAATTTGCTTTCATTCTGCATGAAAAACTCCATTCCCATTGAAGAATTCTAAGCAAAACAAGAAAAAATAAAGAAAACAAACTGTCAGCAACTTCCTAACGTTGTTAACACAAAAAATGTCAACAATATTCACTAGATAAATTAAGGCTCTCCTGCCCTTTTGCTACCCTCTTCCTAAAGCAACTAACATGAAGCTTTAAGTCGATTCCAACCTTTTTAAGCAGTTCCAGATCCAACACACAGTGACCACAAACTATGTTGGGTGCCTGGGCAGTAACTCACAGCAATTGCCAAACTCAGGAGTGAGGAGATGACATTCCATCTGTAGGCTTGTCTACACAGTAAGAATAAGAGACTGATAATTGTAAGATTAATGGAGCAATTTTTGTGTCCTTTATGGCTCGGATGCTTCACAAAAAAAAGAGCACAGTTTCGTGATTCAAGGAATAGATTTGGGAATAGATCCAAGGAATATATTCAAGGAATTGTGGAAAAGGCATTAACATATTTTAAATCAATTTTGACAAGTTAGAATTCCAATGCACATGTAACTATTAAAGTGAAGGACCATAGCAAAATGATCACATCTATTAAGACAGAGCATTGCAGGCTTTTTGTGATTTCAATACAAACATTCTTATTCCCCTCACTTCATATGTCTGTTTTCATTCTTTCATTCTACAAAGAGGTATAAAATAATAAATAAGTTAATTAGTTTAAAGTTTCAATTTCTCCTCCTTTGTTTTTCTCATCATTGTTTTTGAAAAAAGCAGAAGCACCTAAATAAAATGGGAAAACAATATCTTCCAATGTTTCTATTCTACACTGAAAGACCTTTTCAAGAAATATAGCACAGTTTGGTGTTAGGCAATTTGGGTTGTCTTATTGAACAGAGTTTACTATTTAACTGGAGACAGAAATAAAAACAATACAAAAATAAGAGTGGAATAATTTCTTGTTGTGAAAGGCACGTAACTCGAGGCTAGCCCAGATCTAACCTGGAAAACAAGTGCACCGAGTTGGGTCTGATACCAGGAAAACCCATCTGGCCAGATGTGGGGGTCAGGAGGGCACAGCCTGAGCCAGAGGGAAACAGGAGAGGGAGCTCTCACCCAGCCTGTCGAGACAGGGAGGTGCGCCCAGGTACTGTGCTCCAGGCTAAAACAATGAGCCACGAACCCCTGTAGGATAGGGGCTCACGATTTGTAGATATAAATATTATATATAAATATATAACCCCTTCACTGTTTATATCTGAGAAGTCAAGCACTGATTTTCTACGGTTAAAGTTTCAGTATGGGCAGGTAACAACTGATGTCAACATTTAAGCTCAGCAAATTCTACCCCAAAGAACATAAAATTTCATGGAGCTTTTCAGGGCTCATTTTGCCGGGGTATTTTTCAGGGCTTCCTAACATTGATTCACTGGAGTTTGACCTCAGTGATGTTTGATTTGTTCACATATGAAATTCAAAGTCAAAATTACCAAGGAATGGGAGCTTATATGGATGAAACCCAAAGCAAATGTTTGCAGGAACCTCTGAGAAATGGAAGTACTGTGTTCACATAGTTCTAATTATAACACTGCATTTGTAGGATTCATATGAGCTAGGACCCGTGGAAAAGAAACATGAAGGGAAGCTGATTTAAAGAGAAGGCAAAATACCCTATGGAATTTGGATTGGAATCTTCTAATGTGGAGGAAATCTGCTGCAGAAAAGTGGGAACTACTTAAAAAACAGCTGGAGAGACCACAAGTGAAATTCATCCTGGTTATAATCTAAACACAGAAAAGGGCAACAAAGGCCAGTTTGGTTAAGCAAGGATATAAAGTCTTATACACCGTGTGCAAAAAGCCTAATGAAGGGTCTTTAAAATATAAATAACATTAGGTACTACATTAAAAAGTAGACAGAAGCTAGTTAAAATGAAAAATTAAGAGATGAAGGGGTTCTAATGAAAAGTAAACTTTTAAGAATACTTTAGTTAATCATCAAAGCTTCTTGTATATGCCCATGGCAAAGAAAAGGGAAGGCAGAAAACCACCATTTTAATTTATAATGAAAAAAGATGGTGCATTAGACCCACTCTTCATGTTGAAATGGTGTTGTTCCTCATTTAAAGCAGAGTACAGCTTTCAATATTTTCCCTCTTCTATCCATTTGTTTTCTGCTCATAGAATGAGGGATTCCTCTCATCACACTACATCTGTGTAGGAAAGGGAAAGGCTGTCCTGTCACTCAGACACCACCAACAGCCAATGGGGTGGACACTAAACCTAAGTACGGTCTCCCACCATGAGCTATGAATGAGAAAAGGTGACTAAAGTTGGATGTGAGGACATGGCTCTCCATCTTCACAGACACAATTTTATTGTAGCTAAAAAACTTTGGGGAAATAATTGACTTAAAATCAATGAACCTTACTGGTTTACGAAAACCATGGTCACCACAATTTCAAAGTACCAAGTTGCAATTGCAAAAGTAATAGAAAACTTTGTCCACAGATAAAAAAAATATACGTATTTTCTGCCCATAAATGGCATCCTTCCATGTCGAACTGATGAATTTCATCTGTGAGTCATTTTTCATGGAATGGTAATATTACAAGGGGTAAAAGGCTCGTTAAACTGCAGACATGTTTGAACAGCATAGCTGGAGAGAGGCTCCTGGCTGAGGTCTTTGCAGTTGCTCTGGTTAGTTCTGGAGATCTCCCTTATTTTTATTTTCAATTGTTCAGAGTAATGCCTTCCCACAATGCCATTTGCCTGCATTTCAAAGAACAATATTTTTTCAAAGAGTAATAATCTTTGCACAGCAAATATAAACTTGCAGATCTTTCTTCTTATATTTTGACAAGAAGAAGCACATCAATGAGTTACATGAGGTGCAAACTACATAATTTGCAAGGAGGTCTTGCACTGATCTGCTCAGACATCACACCAGGGAGTAAAAAATTTCACAACACAGAACTGGGGTCATTTTTTTATTAAATCCTTCTATTTCATTTTAGCTACATAATTAAGTGCTTTTTGAAAGGAAAATTGCAAAGGGTTTGACTTGTGCTCCAATACAAAGCCCATTCTGCAGGAAAGGCCTCCTGGTTTACAGCAAGCAACCCTTCAAAAGTAGCTTTTAAAACATTTGAGATTTTTCCTATAGTTATGACATAGTTTGAATTTGAGGGGACTTTAAAGATCATCTTGTTCCAACCCTTCCCCATGGGGAAGGGTATCTACCACTAGACCAGGTTGTTCAAAGCTCCATCCAGCATGACCTTGAACATTTCCAGGGATGGGGCATCCATAACTTCTCCAGACAACCCATTCCAGTGCCTCACCACCCATAAAAGGGAATGCATCCCTGTGTGGACCTGTGAAATCCTGCCTTTCAGTGAAATGGCATTTAGCAGGATGCCCACAGTCGGAGTGTGGCAGAGTTGTCTGCTCAGCATGGGAAGGAGGCATTTTCCTATTCGCTGTAGAAAATGTACCACAGAAGATACTCAAAATATTGTCTAACATAACTGGGCAATTTTTGTGAGGACTTGTTTTTAAGAATTCTACCCGAGTTCCAGCTGGTCTACCTGAGAAGCTCCCTGAAGATTCAGCAGCGTTCCTGGGTGGTGCTTTTTTGAAATATAGTAACATTGAAACAATGACTGAAATATATTAACACAAAATTTTCTTATTCTACATGAGGGCGTCCATATCAAGTAGTAATAAATGTTGTTTAATAAGTACTTGCTATCAAAATCCTCTTACAAATTCATCCGAGGCAAAGAGAGAACAAAACTCATTTCACAAAAACCCTCCCTCATGAACTACTAAAACAAAATTATTTTCTTCCACTGAAAGAAGATGTTTGAGAGTTCCTACTCTTTTGGGTCTATCCAGAAGTCCTCAGAATCCAAAGGAAACTTGCCACTGAAATTCAGGTCTCTATCACAAAGCATGGAGAAGGGAAAGGTCCTAACTACACAGGTAGTTCTTGTTCCTGAAGAACAAAAGAAACAGAATTTTCAGTTAGAAAAGCACACATTCAGAGTCACAAATAAGTTGATGATTTTCTCAAAAGTTGGATGTCATTTGAATGAATAAATCCAATTAGTGCTTTCAGTTCTGTAGCAGCTACATATTGAAATGCATGGTTTGCATTAGAAAATCTAGCAAAAGATTCTCCAGGTGCAATACAATTTCATTCTTTTTTTTTCAGGAGGCTTTTTTATATCTGTTTTGAGTAGTCATTAATCAGGGCAACAGAAAAGAAAAAGAAACACCAGAGATGGAATATCACTTTAGATGCCTGCAATTAGCAGACTAACAAGTTTGTTATTTTTGTACTTTTTCCCACTGTATGACCTAATGGAATAGCAGCAAGCACTGAACACACCACAGCTCAAGCATGAGCATCGTGGCCTTTCACAATGTGGACAAGTGTACTGGAAGTCCAGGTGAATTTAGCTGCTGTAGAACTAAAATGCACTTGATGCCTTGTCCATCTCAATTTATCATAATTCATATGTCAAGAGCTCAAGTATTGATGAAGACAGCATATGAGAATTCATGTGCTTGGACATGTTCCAGTGTTTAAACATAATAGGAATCTTAAGGAATTTAGTCCTATCTTGATATTTGAAGAACAATGCAAATAATATCAGATTTCAGATCCATAAGAAATGCTTAACACAGAGCCAAACCAGAAAAATGTACAGGTGTCTTTTCCTAATCATTTCCAAAACCTCCCTGTCCCTCTCTATTTCAAATTTTTGTTCATTTGAGAAAAGAGAGGGAGGGCGAATGCTTTTTGATTAGTAAAACTAAAAAGTTGAGCAACAATGCAAAAGGAAAGTCAGAGTTCAAATTCGACACACTGGATTGCTTGTCTCCCTCAATCCAATTCACTAAATCAGCAGCCCTGAATGGCTATGATGACAGGAAGAATTTGGAAGGGAAGGAAGATTGTGCTAGCATTGAAGACAAGAAATAAATCTATAAAATTATTGTCTTACTCTCTTTCTAAAGACTGAAGAATCTGTACATTAGAGGAATTAATAATTTTTACCTTCGCTGAAAAAGGATGAATGTGTGATTTAAGTGTCAAAAATGAAGATACATTGTTAAGCCTTATTTGATTCTAGCCTAAAATCTGTGTTAGATAGGAAAGTTTTCCCAGTAATAAAATGCTTCTCTTGTAAAATGTCCATTAAAACAAGAAAACGTTCTCCCTGAATGCTTGTGTTCTAAAGGGAGCTTGTCACAAAACCAACTATTGTCTCTTGCCCAGATTACCAAAAGTACTTATGCACTTAGCTTGCATTTAAAATTAGAAGCTTAAATCCCTCTGGGACCCTGGACTCATAAAAAAAGTCAGATCTGAAAAATAATTCTCACTGAGAAATCAGATCATATCATGTGATTAAGACATACTCCTATTGAGACAAGAAATACTATCTCACTGAGAAATTAGCAGAGCAGTTTATACACAAAAAGCAGAGATTAAATGTCATTCTTTCAATTATTTCAATTTTTAAAAACCTCAGCAGCAACCAAGTGCCAAAATGTGGTAGTAATGGTATCTTGTCTGAATCTTTGAAAATATTAGACACAGTTTACAAAAACTTTTTACTCTTGCAGATAAACTGCACACTCTTAACAACAACACTCACTGGATCTAAAAAGCAGATTCCTCATTCAGAAAGAGTTAAGTGAAGAAATGAGCTTTAGCAGAAACAATGAGTTTTCTCTGGAGCATCAGAATTACTCATCTCTGCACTGTTGGAACTTATCTCCATCCATGGATCTCAGGCTACAGTGGGTATCCATGCACCAGGTCCTACATGGGGAAGAGATGGAGACAGGGGCATGTCTCACTGACCCTTCATTCAAAACTTCCAAATACTTACTTGCTTCTCCAAAAAGTGTCTGCTGCAGGAGAAAGTGCAGTGAAAGTCTCATCCTTCTCTCAAAGGTGAGTCAACAGACAGCACAGACTTCAAGGCCTCCCACCTTGGTGGGGTAGGGGCTAGACAGGCATTGATCCTATGGAATCACTCCCATAGGTCCATCCTACAGTTAGAGGGGGTACTGCTCTGAATGGGGACACACCAGGCTGGGGAGCAGCGTCATCTGGCATAACAGCTGCATGAGGACTGAAACAATTCCTGAGATTTCGGTATCTATGCCCACCTATTTCCCCAGGCTGGGCAGCCTGAAGTCTGGTTTAAGTGCCTTGGCAGCTTTGAGAAGCACCTAGCCCTGATTTCAACAGTGGTAACTCTCTGAGTATTTCTCCTTCGTGTGTAGAGGACCCTCAGCTCTCAGAAACCAGCTCCAGCAGACAGCCAGACACCCTTGCTGTGGTTTACCCCATTAATTTTAAACCCTTTTATGTTATGTGCCTAGTCTAAACTAGCCACTGATCTCCCCTCTGATGTCCATGTGAAGAGATAAATCTGTCCAGGGAGGAATTCACACCATTCATCCTAGACAATTCTCTTAATTTATATGCTAAGAAATGGCTTTGTAGGAGGGAGGCTCTGTCCATTGGTGCTGTTTCAGCTCCTGCAGACCTCAGAATATGACTACTGAAAATGTATTCAGCTTCTGAATGCACAAAGGTGTTTTTGAACCACAAGTACAAGATTATTGTCTCACCATCAGCATCTTCTTGGTGTAGTCCCACATCTGAGCATATCTTGTTTCTATATCAGTAGACTGAACTCTTCTTTAGCTGTTGTTTTTCTTATATTTCAAGAGTTAAATATATTTTATAATATCTATAAGTATCTATCAAATTTTCACCATCAATGAAAAATCATTCCTTGAAAAGAGAACTATTTTTCTTAAACAATTGGTTGTCGTTCCTTTTTTCCACAGCAAAGAGAAGATCTGGAAAGTTAGACATGCTCATCTCCCCAAGGTTACTACAAAACCAAACATACACACACCAAAAGAAGAGTTTGAGAAAAATAAAGCTAAATTGCAACTGAGACGAGGCAGCATTTTCAATGTGTTGTCCCACAGAACAATATTTTCTTATGTATGTAGTTGATATGCAATTCAATGTGTCATTTTTTTGGATGTGATAGCAAGAAATTCCAGGAATCGTTCAGCCAAAGGTAACTGTAAGTACAATATGATGTGTGGGTATAAAAAACTGAAACCCCTCATTTTGTGAAGCACTTCACAGAAGATTTGAAAAATCCACCTTTCATTAGAGCCAAATTCCAACCTCAGATCCACACTTGGGGCTCTCATTAAAGGCTCTGGGAGCCAGAGGTACTTTGTCGAGGGCGGACTTCAACCGATTTTGGTATTTATTCTTACAGAGCAACTCTACTGAAGCCTTGATTAGCCAAATGGAACAGAGACATGAAAGTAGTTTAGATTAACAGGGCTTGGATAAGTAGGAGAGGTTTTAGTGTTGTGTTATGTGCTTTAATAGATGTGACCTTAGGCCACAAATCATGAAGGCTCCTGGGCACATGCATAACTTTAACCATATGAGTAGCTGAGTGCAGTCAGCAGAATTGTTTGAGCTGTTAAATGCAGGCCTATGTGTAAGTGCAAGTGAAAAATAGTCCCTGATTTTGAATAAAAGGAGGGCAGAGACAAGTAAGGATTGTGAATTACTCTGGTTTATTTTTCTCTTAACATAAGCTTAAAGCAAGAACTCTGAGGCAGGGACTGCTATTGTTTGTGAACACTCGACAATTCTTGCCAGCTAAGTGAATCAAGCTAAACCAATCAGCTCTGGGTGCAGGTGACAGAAATCTCAGACAGCAACAGTTCAAAATCCCTGCTAAAAGAGCTTAGTGAAGGAATCCCAGCAGGTCTGGAAGTCTGGAAGTCCCAAATTGCACTGAGAAAGCTAATACTCCTCCTTAACTTTGAGTTCAAAATAGTGAATCCACACTGATTTTATGTCTCAGTTTCCAAGGAAAATGAGATTATTGGAGGATCTGTTCATGTTCTGATCTCACTCCAGTAATTTTTTCGCCATGCTGCAGAGATGGCAACAAGCTGTGAAATCCTGACAGTTTCCCAACAATGTCAAATGCTGTGGTGACGGGACAATAAAGGAGTTAGGATAGCTTTGCGATTAAGTTGCAAACTTAACTAAGTTTAAGTTTGCACAATCTTTTATACTAAAAGTACCATACTTGTCTAGCCATTATAAACATTGAGGAGCAGTAGTTATGTGCTAGCAAAAGCACTTGAGAACCCTATGAAAGCTAAAACAGGAATATAGCACAGAGCTACAATAAATTGAGCTTACCCCCCAAAACTAACTGGAAGCTTTTTTGACTAATAAGAGTTTCCTGCTTAAACACACAGATTATCCACACTGATTGTCTAGCATGTTTCATAGGTAAAAGCAGAAGCTCTGTGTGCTGCTTCACAGCAGTGTGCAGAGGGCTTCTCTCCTCCCCACACCACACCATAGGATGCAGCCACGTTCTCTACCCAAACACAGCACCTGAAAGCTCATACATGAGCCAGGAGAGTCTGTCACACTGGCATGAGGCTGGGGTTTACAGGATGAATAATCTTGATCCAGGTTTTTTCAACTTCATCTGATTACTAAGAGGGAAAGAGTTGAAAGTAAAGCAAAGAAAAAAAAAAATTAGCTCCTTGTGGATATTTCCATTTGCTAACAAAATAGGTATGTGCGCAAACCAGCACATCTGAAGTTTGGAGAAGTGGAATTTTTTTCTGCTGTATTCATTCAGTTATACCAATGTTTTATTAACAATAATAAAGGCTCTGAGAAAAAAAATAAAGAAGACAACTCCAGTATCAATCTATTTTAGAAGAATAACTGTCTGTGGTTTATGGGGCATCAAGCATGGTGCAGCTGCACGGCAGAAGGATGGTTCAATCTTAACTCCACAATGGGACTAATACTGAAAAGAAACTGGAGGGAAAGGCTGTTTCTTTGTGAAGGAAATAATGCTGTATATTTTAACAAATATGGGGAGACAACAGAAAAAAAGGAAGTCCTTTTGTTAAATACCCATGGGTTGAGCCCCTATATTCCTATATAAGGACCTTTCCTTGAAGCAAAGTCATGTCAAGGGAATTGGGAGTACAGTAGTGAAAGCAAGTCAGTTGGGGGATGAGACAGATTTGTGTTGGTAACAACACAACCATAACAGAGAGAGGCAATGCATGCCCTGTCTGTGTGCAGGCTGAATCCCTCATGCCTTCAGCAAAAACTCAGTAGGAAAACACACAGGAGAGTTTCTTGCCTGAGCTGTGATTTAAATTGTAAAATATCCAGTGCAAATAAAACTCCTGGGGCTTGAATGAAGAGATAATGAAATAAAAAGACAGTAATGTGATGATAGCAGTAATGAGGAGGAAAAGTAGATGGAGGTAAGTACAGGTAACATAAGTACCCCAAAAACCAAGGGTACTTAAACACAACTGTTTTATCCCTGCACTGCTTTCATTTCAGGCCATCATTCTGCCACTAAGCTCAAACATCTGGATAATCTGTCACAGGTGAGTATGAGCTATAACTCTGTTACAGGTCTGCAGCCCTCTATCATGTGCTGGGGTATAAAACAACCATGTCCACCTGTTTGTGACCTCTATCCTCTGTCACTGCTCCTCTTGGGACTATTTATGTCACTGATTCTGGCCATGTTCTGAGGAGAGTAGTAATGAAAGAAGCAATAATTATGTCCCTTGAAGTGTTGCAAAAAATGTGCTTTGGGGGAAATCAGGGAGGATGGATGCATGAAAACAACACTAACCCAAAAGCCATTTGTGTGAAAGGCTGAAAAAGAAGTTCATTACTATTGTCAAGGAAATTTATTTGGTTATGTAGGAACAAAAGGTTTTAATTTCTTCATTTTGTGTATCAGACAGTACTTCATGATGGAGAACATTGGTTGGGAAAGGCAAAGAAACTGATTTTTTTTCTCCCTGGTGTTCTAAATTGGGATCTTGGGCAGTAATATTTTCAAATTTTATGGGGGACCTGATTATTTTATTTGGCTTTTGTTGCTGACAACACTTCATAGAAGAGTCATGCATAAATGTGGGAAATTGATCCCATAGACTACAAAACAAATAATTCCTAATTAGATCTTGGTATATCCTCACAGAAAATTAGTCAATTATTGGTCCATAGGAATCTATGACTCTATCTAAAAGGGAAAGTCTGTTAGCTCAAGCAATTATTTTTCAGTTAGGAAAAAAAAAATATATACACACACACATAATGACTGGAGCACCTCTCCCATGAAGACAGGCCAAGAGAGTTTGGGCTGTTCAGAGGAGGGTCTGGGGAGACGTTAGAGCATCTTTCAGTGTCTTCAAAGTGACTACTAAGGAGCTAAAGAGCGACTTTTTACAATGGCACTTAGTGATAGGACAAGGGAAGATGGTTTCAAACTGAAAGATGGCAGGTTTGGATTAGATTCTGGAAAGAAATTCTTTACTATAAGGGTGGTGAAGCCCTGGAACATGTTGCCCAGAGAAGCTGTGACTACCCCATTTTTGGAAGTGTTCAAGGATGATCTTTGAGGTCGCTTCCAACCCAAATCATTCTATAATTCTATGATTTTTGTATTTATATATATACATACATATATATAAAAATAGAGAGAAATATACATGTAATTTAAACAGGATTTAAGAAATTGGAAGTTTTAGTGATAGAATAGTATGATAGAATATATATGTGAGAAAATACCTCAGTTTCAATGACATTCTATGATACTTGGACAACAAGCAAGATCCCAGACCTTCATCCTACACCTGTAACATTTTCTACATTAAATGGAGCCTGGACTGTATTCTAGCTCAGCAGCCAACTGACATGGGCTGTTCCACATCCATCTTACCCAAATCTTCTGCCCTCCACATCAGGACAGCTACAAGCAAATTGTCGGCTGGAAATAATCCTGTCTTAAATCCTGGCATTCCTGGGCATTGCCCAGGATAGTGCTGGTGGACATGGGCTGAAAGCCTGCCCCAGGCTGCTCTAGGGAATGTTATAAAAGATAAAGTTCCTCTGCTCAGGGAACGTTTCTGGCTCAGTTTGTTTTTCTAGTATAGACATATTCAAAGAAAGCCCAAATTCAAGACCTTATGTAACTTTACTGGATACAGCAGATTCTAAGAAATGAAATATCATAAGAAGCCTGAATGTCACACTGAAAATTGTGCAGTTTCTCTGCACAAGTTTATGACCTTCAGAAGGTAAATTGGTTGCAGTTTAATGGCAAATCCTCTGTAGGCATTTCTGAGACACTCAGCATGAAAGCACATCAATTTTTTCCTATCACCATGCTTCATGGACATAGTACTGCATATTGCTGACCTGTGAGAGTGCATCATATATAGTCAAACCATAATTCTTAAACTGGTCATTGATTTCCATCATGAATGTACATAGTATTTCTTTAGTTCTCTCTGAAGGAAGTGCCATCAATTTTATTTTATGAGAGAAGAAACTAAAGAACACACTAAACTTTGTGTGCAAGAATTTGGGGACTTTGCTTCAAACTCCAGTTCCAACTGAGTCTCCAAAATAACCCTGTTACCTTCAAAACTCTAATCCATGTCACGTTCCTAGAGCATGTCAAACATGGAAGCAGAAATGACAAGTCTCAAGTCAGAGCCATATTGCAAACTTCCTGTAATCTTTGTCTCTCAGAGAGACTTAAAAAGAAAGGAGGTATCAGGAGTGTTTTGCAAGCTGATGTTAAAACACCAATATCTGCAGTGTTTTGTACAACAGAACTGGTTTCAGATTCAGCCAACTCCTATGAAAATAATGGCACTGTAGAAATCAAGTCCTGCACACACTGTATGAAAGTCAGACTCTGCATGCAGGATTTTTTCCAAATGAAGCCCTATTCTGCCACCTCTCATTCATCTCATCCAAGAACACACAAGTACTATTTGTTATCCTCCTTTTCAGCCTGCACAACTATGTTTTTCCTGGCTTGTATCCACAAAGGGAAAAATATAACAAAGGAAAAGTCAAGGATGGATTATAGCTCAGAAAGAGATTTAATGACAAGCACATTGGCATTTTCTCTTTTTTTAAAAAATTTCAGTTTACCAGTTTCATTACAGTTCCTGCTAGATGACACATTGGACTTTTTTGGTACAAATAGCCAAAATCTATGATGTGTTCCTGCAGTACTGTACTGCTGCAATACCTCTCAGCGATTTCCCTCCCTACCCTCTCTTATTCTTTCAAGCTGATCTTCAAAAGAAATGTCCAAACTTTACAAAAGATTTTGTGCTTTTTTAAAAACTGGTTTTAAAATCCATTTTCTCTTCTTTTCTCACATGCCAAATGCACTTGGACATGTGAATATACTAGTGGGTCACATTAGTTTAGAGGGAAGGTAAAGAAACGAGATGTTGCTGAGTTTCTAGGAAAGGTTAGTACATCCTGCCCGGGAGGCTGTTTCTTTTTCATGGAAACTAGGATTATAGACTATTTTCCTGCATCTCCTTACATCATTTGAACATTAAAGTGAGATATCTAAATTGGAGCCTATTTTTCATCTATAACCAACAGATGCAGACAGACACGCTCATTGCCTGTATAGGGAGCTGAGGAGTAAGAACCCCTAGGCAAGTTGGTCTGGTGCCTAAAGTGAGGTGGAATGAATCCAAGCTGAAGGTCTTCATCTTGCATATTGTATTATTTTAATATGATTAAAGCATCTAAGGCAAAGGATATGGATTTTTTTTCCTGACAATAGGAAAAAAAATGGAAAAAAAAAAGTGATCTTTTGAGATATAAGCAAAAGTATATGGAAGAAAAACTCATAAAATCCTGGTGAGACCATCATAAGAGCATTGATCAAAAAGCAGAATTTTTTTTTTAATAAATAAGGTGGAGAAAAAAACTCTAAGAACATTTAGAGGGTAGGAAAGTCCATATTTATTAAAAGATAAAACTTCACCAGTGAGCTGTGCTTCATAGTTACAATATTGATATAGATATAGATATAGATAGAGATATAGTACTTATAATCTTTCAGTAATGGTTTTCTAGCATTGTCACCAACATATATTGAGGTTCTGGGCTTAAACAACATGTCTGGTTGTAACTAGATATATGCAGTCTAAATGAGGTGCCAGCATGCAATGGGATACTTTTGATTGATCTTAACAGAGAAAACCATGCCCTCACCATGGCACATTTGGGCTGGATATCTACCTCAGACAGATTCTCCAGGTCAGCTGGAGATTTCTGCCCTTAGTGATGGGACTACACTGGGGGGATTTTATGGCCTGATTAATTCTAGTCAGACAAAAGGTTCCTTGTGGTTATAATATATATAAATGTGTGAAAATCCACTTTCCCCTCTCCCAAGTTATTTTTCTCCCACTGATATCAAGAGGAAAGAAAGATGGAAAGAAATATGGAAGCAGTGAGGCAATGCAGATGAAGCCACAGAGAGATATAAATGAAAACACTAAGCACAAAGAGTTTTCTTATCAATTTTTATGAAACATTACTGAATCCTCCCCTCTCTTTTATAAACAGTAAATTGATTAATAATGAAGTTTGGATCCTTAGGACAGAGCTATAATACAATGCCACTATTTATAGAAAATCACTTGAGGATCAACTGACTAAAACTACACTGTAGCATAATAGGAAGTTAAGTAGGAGTCCAACATGTCTCGTAAAGGAAACAAAAATTGGACAGGGAATACCTGCAAAGATACTGGTCAAAGCATAAGTCAAGAAAAGTGACTTATGCATGCATGAAATTAGGTTCAGACAACCATTCTCATTGTCAGTTATTGCAGCAGGTAATGTCATCTTTCTTGCACACACATACACTTTCTTTCCCATAAGGTCCCAATACCTGTGTGATATCCTCCACTTAAAAAAAAAAAAGCTCTGTGGGACAAGTATTCCCTCAAATTGTCACTTTGTCACCTTAGTAAATGATTCCTTCCGATCCCAGGTAACGAACAACATGGCTTCACTAAGGACAAGTCATGCCTGACAAATTTGGTGGCCTTCTATGATGGGGACTGAGTGTTGGTAGATAAAGCAAGAGAAACTAGGGTCATCTACATTAATTTGCACAAAGCATTTGGCACTGCTACACACAACAGCCTTGTCTCTGAACTGGAGAGACACCGATTTGCCAGGTGTACTCCTCTGTTGAGAAGGAATTGGCTGGATGGTTGCAGTCAAAGGGTGCAGTGACAGCTCAGTGCCCAAGTGGAGATCAGTGGTGAGTGTTGTTCCGCAGCAGTCGGTGTTGGGGCTGGCTCTATTTAACATAATTTCTGGCAACATGGACAATGGGATTGAATTCACCCACAGCAAGGTTGTTGATGACATCTAGCTGTGTGGTGCAGTCCACACACTGGAGAGAAGGTATGCCATCCAGATGAATCTTCTGAGGCTTGAGAGGACCGTGAGAACTTCATGAATTTAAGACAGATCAGATGAAAGGCACTGTACACAGAAAGCCAGCTATGTCCTGGGCTGCATCAAAAGCAACATGGCCAGCAGGTCAGGGGAAATGATTTTTCCCCTCTGTTCCACTCTTATGAGATTCCACATGGAGTGATACATGCAGTTCTGGGACCCACAAGACAACAGGGATGTGGACCTGTTGGAATAAGTCCATAGAGGCCACAAAGATGATCAGAGGGCTAGAGCATCTCTCCTGTGAAGACAGGCAGAGAGAGTTTGGGCTGTGCAACCTGGAGAGGAGAAGGCTCTTGGGACACCTTACTGCACCTTCCACTATCTAAAGGAAATACAAGAGAGCTGGAGAGAGAGCTGCAAGAGAGCTGCCTTTTTACAAGGGCATGGAGTGATAGGATAAGGGTGAAAGGCTTTAAACTGACAGAGGGTAAGTTTAGATTTGGGAGAAATCCTTCACTGTGAGGATGGTGAGGCACTGGGACAGGTTACTCAAAGAGGTTGTGGATGCTGCATCCCTGGGAGTGTTCAAAGTCAGGCTGGATGGGGTTTTGAGCAAACTGGTCTAGTGGGTGACATCTCTACCCATGGAAAGGGGTTAGAACCAGATGATCTATAAAGGCCCTTCCAGCCCTATGAGTCAGTGATCCCCTTGGAAAGCTATGGCAATTCTAGTTTGGAACTTATTTATCCCCTGACCTGTAAAAAACTTTGGAACACACCACAAGGCACCTTCATATTGAGTTATTATTCATTGGCTGTTAAATTGTCTTGCTTCACTTCACTTATCAGTATATTCATTTGCTGGAGTTTATATATATCAAGACCACCTGTTCCACAGGTATAAACAATCTTTTTATTCAGTGCCTAAATCTAACAAAGCACTTTTAACTTTACATTTAGCTTATGTTTGTTGATACTTTAAAATCAGTAGTGAGTGTGGAATGAGAAAAAATTACCTGCATTTCTCTTTTTATTCCAGTAAACCTATTGAAGAAAGCAAATGTCTGTTCCAAAGAAATTTTCCACACATCTACATATGTCATTTTAATTTATTAATTCAAAAAAGGGCTATTTAAATTCTGCTCTTCTGGCATTGCAGTTAGATCTATGAAAAATAAAATTAGAACAATGATAAATTTCAACACAAGTGATGAATTATACAGGAAATTTGAGATTAAAAACACCTCTAGTCTCTCTACCCTTGGACGTCATTTTCTTTTGAAGGGTTTTTTGTAAATGTGATCAGGCTATGTCCTTGAAATTCTCTTCCCAATTAAAGAATTCACAATGGTGAAAACCTGTGCTATGTGAAGAGCTTCTTTTATTAGAATAATTCATCAGTTCAGCATGGCTGAATTTTCATCTCATAACATCACGTAACTCTTCAAGGCTTTCGTGCTTAATGCAAGGCAGTTGTGCCAATGTATTCCTGGAAATCGCAAAGGTCAATGAGAGATTTGAAGAGCAGATTTGAAGCTGGTTAAAACTATGAAAAAAGTAGAACAATCAAAACCCTAAGTGAATGGATTAATGGATTATGTTAAATTTCTCAGTCAATTTTTGAACCTCTCTAAAACTGTATTGCAACAAAGATTAATCGTGAATAAAAAGATATGTGAAGGCATGGAACAGCAGCTGAAGAACAGACTGAAATGCATGCAGATGTTTCTGAATCAGGTTATAACAGACAAAACTCATCTATTTGATTATCAAATAATTTATGGCTAAGGAAAACTTGTGAGGTGATCTATTTAGATTTCATACACTCACAAAAACAGAAAGAAAGGAAACAGAGACACAATGAGGGTTAGGATTGCTAGTTATAACAGAGAAAACAGAGATTTCAGTAACTTTTATGTGGGCACTTGATTATAACTGGGGGAGAGGGGGAGAAACAAGAGCTGCCAGTCTTATTCTTCCACTGAGCATCCTCAAGGATAAGTCTTGAGACTGTTTTTTTTCCAATAGTCATTAATCACCTGAAAGTGGCTCTTAGAGCTGCAGGTGACAGACCTAGGTTTTTCATCAACACAGACTTTCCCACCAGGTGATTCTGAGGAGTAGCAGAAAAAGGATGAAAGTTAGCAGGAACAAGCTTTAGTCACACACTCACGAGGGTGAAATTCTTATTTAACTCAGGTTAACTGTCCATCTTGTGATTTTGAATCAGCTTTTGAGGCTGCAGCTTCTCTTCATTCACTTTACAAAAATCTCATAGACTCTAGATTATTTTCTAGTCCCTAGAAAAAGCTCAAAGCCATCAGTGTGATTATCACTGTCACTCGCTCGGAGCTGTAGGCCCATTGGTTGGAAATGATTAAGAAGGAAAAGATCTAGATGAATTTTTCACTGGCAATATTCAAGACTTAGGAAAGGAGGGAGAGGAATTTCTTTCGAGGATGAAGAAACATAACCACCATTGTCACAAGTATCATCAAGAGATTTGCTGTACTGACCCCAAACAAGTTTTAAGTCTTGACAGTTAACCTATGACAGAAGAATAGAGGAAATAGGAGTCATTAGGACACTAAGAGGAAAAGAAGAACTTTTCTTATGAGAGTACTTAAAATACATAATGTGTTTAGTCTAGCAAACTGTTAGAATGGCCTGCCCTATAAATTTATCAAAAGAGTAAACACAGAGAGGAATAAGTTCTATTTAACTGGAAAGACAGGGTCATAAAAAATAATTAGCAGCAAATATCATTACGTTTGGCAAGTAGAAGGTTTGTAACTGGGCTGAAGATCTACAACAGTCTTACAGTAGCAAGAAACCCAGCTAATTCAAGGTTGAACTTTGATGCACTCAAAAAAGGTTGGATTATTAGGGGACAAGGCATCAGCAGCCAGAAGTTCCTTCCAAGTCCATTTCTTTATTTTTCCTCCACCTAAAACAGAATTGGTTTCTCTAGAACTCTTTAAGCATGACAACAAAGTAATGGGTAAAGAAGAAACAGCTGATATTATTTATTTGGATGAGTGACCTTTGCAAAAGATTACCATGTAAACTTTAATAACAAATGCTTAATAGTAGGATGTACTAAAATTCTGGTTTTCAGAATACAATTCCTCATTTGTGTTCTTTCTCTTTTATCCTGGAATATCTGGCATAGAACATGTTGAGAAACAGGAGACCAGACTAGGTAGGCCACAACATTTGTAGCACTTTGCCTGAATGGCAAGTTGTACATTCTCGTTTCCAAAGGTTATACAGCTGAAATGTATTATCTTAGTCTTGGATTCTTCACTCTTTCTGTTGTGATTTTCTCTGACATAAACCATAGCAAAAGAGCCTACATGATTTCAACACTAGGAGATTGCAAAGTAAACCATTTCTACATACCATGTCTGGTAACACTTTAAAATAATAGCCCAGTTAATTAATGATGAACTACAGTGAATATTCTTATACAAGTACATATGACATTCCTATTAGTGACAAATGAGTTCATCATGATTAATGTTATTACAGTACATACCAGCAAAATTCATAAAAGCCATTACTCTGGATGGTTACCCAGCACCAAAATGTGCTCCCCTCCAGCGAGCAGCCCACACTCAATAAGGAAGATGAACAAAGTGCTATTCTAAGATCCATGGAGTTGCATTATTATCAGCTCATTATGAAATACAGGCCTTTAAAGGAGATCTTCAGAGGAACCTTCATCTTTAGAAAGTCAGCCACAGTAGGGCATGGTGGCTAATGGAGGGTGCCAGAGGGCTGGACTTCTCAGTGCAGGTAAAGGCTGCAGAGCTGCTTGGGCTCATCCCCTTTAGGCAACAATCCTTTTGTCCTGATGAAAAATATTACCCTTGCATGACTGAGAGCACACTTAGGGCCTGTAGGAAGAGGGCTGCTGTGTCTCCCTGCCCTTTCTTTCCACCAGCACCATGGCAGGGACAGGCAACATTGCCTCCCCAGGACATGTGAGGATGGTGCTCAGTGCCCAGATGTCCCAAGATGAGCTCCAGAGGCACTATTTACACCAAAAAACTCAACAGGGCCAGCAGACAGGCAAATATAACTTCATCCTGCTAACCACTGGCAGCATTTCCTGGCAGACTTTTGGCCTGTGTCAGCTAGAGTTCCCCCTGACACCAGGCCAGCATGGTTCAGGGATCAGCATAGCCAAGCACCATTCCTCATGGGCAATTTGGATGCAGCCACTTTGTTTTGGGGAATAGTCAGCAAGCTGAAGTGCATGCACACAAGCTGAACCTAGTGCCAGAGAATGCACCATGATTCACTTCTCCAGCTCCTGTAGATACAGCCAGAAAGGCTGTACCTCCTCAAACCCAAACCAGCCCTGATTGCCCACAGCTGCAGAGAGTGAATGCTTTTGGCTTTCCTGCTATCCCAGATCATGGCAGAAATTGAAAGAAAACCTCTTCTGGGAGAGGAAACATGGACAGCACCAATGCTGCTATGCAGGAGCAGGATGCAACTGAAGGAAGAGCTAAAACTGCAGGACACTGGAAATTGTTGACCAGCAAAAGTTCAAATTTGCAATATTAACACCTCAAGGGTATATTATTCCACTTTATATTAAAAATTCTCTAAGTACGAGATCTGACCTCTCAGGAGTTTCACATGCTTGTATAGCTGAAGTATGCTCTGCTTGGCTACACAGTCACTGACAGAAGATTGATGTATGCAAGCTTTTAGCACTAAAACTGAATCCATCATATTTAAATGATACTAAAGATCAATGGTTAACTTCCTTTGAAACCCTAAAGGAAGGCCTGATTTTCCATCTCAGCATTTCTAAGGACCAGAAAATTGATTTTTCTACTGTTCCAAAATCATCATTAAAAGCACTCTGAAAATGAAGATGGAAGAGTTTGGAAATAAGGATATTTACTTTTGAAATATCTAGAATTTCAGAGAAAACTGATATTAAATCAGGGACATTTTAACTAGAAATATTGCCAGTAATAATAATAGCCCCCATTATTTATACTGAACTGTAATTAAAATAATTATGAGGGGACTTTTCTTGCGAAAATAAGCAGAATAAAAGAGAAAATCTATTAAGAGTATCTTTCTGAGAGTATTTTAAAATAAATTTAATTTAGGAGGTAAATGAAACCTTTAAGAACAAATCCATTCCTTCTGAAACACCTGCCATTCACACCCTTAAGTCACTTGTCCAATCTCATTTCTTCTGTCTTACCATAACTTCTGGTCTCCTTCAGAATGCCCTGTAGGGTCAAATATTTAAACAATAGTTTAGCTTTAACTTGTGAGTAGTCCCAGTGACATCTGTAGACCTAATCCTACTGATTATGAACACAGGCTTAAATACATGAGTTCTGGTAAAATTTCTCAGTTTTCTCTGCAGTTCCTCTCTTTTCAGGCTGAATTATGCCTTTTATTTCTCCACACCCTGCAAAATTTTCTTGCAGGCCCAGTTACAATATTGAGGGTTAAACACATAAGAAATAATTCACCTGTTACCTTTCAGATAACCTGCCAGGAACTGTAAAAAGAAGACTTTAAATTCTCAAAAACTCAAACCCAGTGTTCTTTATATCACAGATCTCATATCAACCATTTCAGGATCTCCTACATCAGGGTTTATTGAAAACATCCAGTGCCCTCTTTAACATCCTGTTAATCTCCAATAATGCAGCACAATAAAACGTGGGTCAGGAAAACCAACACAACTTAGTGCTCTGTATGTCAAAACCAACGAGAAATGAGTCCACAAACCATAGAGTTGGCCATGTACATTCCCTGTGAGACATTTTGAAACACAGATGTGAATGCAAAGCCTTGCCACACTTGCTGCTGTTGGAGGAGGTAGATGTGCAAGGAAAAGGGTGACTGCTGGGGAATCTGTTCTAAATTCTCATCTTGACTCAATCAATGTTCATTCTAGACCATATGTGGCTCAGTATTCTCAAGGGCAAAGCATGGATGATACTTTTCCATTTAAGTAAAATGTTGTGATAGAATGAATGATTAGGCAAACAGCAAGAGGGAAGTCAAAATTTCTCCAAACCGAAAGAATAATAAAAACTAAGCAGACTCAAAAGAGGGGCATGCACTGTCACAATCATCTCTGGATTAGACTCTGAATAGCTGAGCGTTTGGTGACACAGTCTATTAGGAAACTTGCCCCAGATTTCCCATTTTTAATTCCCTGTTCAGTGGCCCTCAACTGTAGTTTAATAGTTTAGATTTCTTCTTCTACATAATTGGTGTCTATAACAAACTTATTTAATTTTCAACTAATATGGTAGCAATTCTGAAAAATAAAAATAAGGGCAAAATTATTTGAAATCTGTTTCAATGAAGCAAAAATATCTTTTTTTCATTTAAGAAATCTGAAGTCCAGTAAAAAAAAGAGTTCTGAATATTAGGTGTGTGATTCTACTTTCTTGAAAAAAATGGTCGAAAATAAGATTCAGAAAAGAGTCTGCATTTGCAACTTACTTAGCAAAAATCGGCCTTGCTTTTAATAAAATCATCTTGAAAATCTCCATCCTCCACGACCATTTTAGCCTTCTTACAACTCCTGGATAAAGAAGTAGAGTCAGAATGACATTTGTTCTCAATAGCTTTACCATTCCTAGATTTTTCTTTTTACATCCTGCAGAAAATTTTGGCTTTTCTCAACCATAGGCAGAAAGCCATGAATTCCAAGCTTTACCCAGGCACTCCCTGTTAATGTAGTCTTCATTTTTTGAGTGTCCAAATGATTTTCATATCTGCTGGTGACTCGCAACTGTCAAGATCTGTATTTTGAACATAAACTCTGATACACATAGGTGAGTTTGGCAATTAATCAGACTTAGGGTGTCTCAAATTTGGCATTTAAATTTTGGCATACAATGTTTTACCTCAGTGCCTCAAAGCTTTTGTAATAGTGTTGCCCTGTACCTGAAAGGGGTATGTGGAAATAGATTAACTCTCATGAATTTTGGACATATAAAGAAGCAGATTTTAAAGTCACGGAGAGGACAGAAAATACTGTGGGGAAATTAATAATTCTGACTTCATAGTTCAAGTAGATACTTAGCCATATGATAAGTAATAATTGTTCCCTAATTCAGTAACATCCACTCCCTCCCTTAAAAGTGGCAAAGGTCCCACTGAAGCAAAGCATATTGGGCCATGTAATTAGTGACAGCTTCATATGCACATGAGATTTTAATTCAGGTTGTGTGGGAGAGCAATTTCCAAACACTTGAGTATTTGACATTACAACCTGAATAATATCTTTTCAATATATCTTTGGGCAGTTAATTTGCATTTAAAGACTCTGGAGCATTTGGAAAAATGATGGATTGACATATTGGTCAAGTTTTCCTTTGATGAGTTAAATTTTATTTTCTCGTACATACATATTTAATGCTATGCTAACATTTTTCCATACTTAAACCTTCATGTCTAACCACTTTTAAATTTATTTCCAGAGGAAAGCAGCCCAAAGTTCAACCAGAGCAAGCTTTATAAAAAAATTGTGGAAAGAAGAAATTAATTCTGACACATCCGATCAGCAATTTGTAACATCATTCATTTCAAACTCCCCAGACAACTGAAACCAACAAGAGATGATAATTTTTGAGTACAGTCTTCAACTGGAAATAATTTTCTATCTTCCCTAGCTCCTCTACTTCCCACCCCCAAAACATAAACCATTTTATACAGTAACATCTTTAATCTTTTCTTTTGTCTCCCTAGCACATAACACAGATGGGCTGTGATAGGAAAACCTGGCCACAGTCCACTTCTCTCCTAAAGAATGAAAAACAAAAAACGATTGAAACTTACCCAACCTGCTCAAAGTGCTATTTTCAAAAGAAAAGAATACAAAATACTTACCTTTCTATTTTTTGACTGGTTTTGTTTGTATATTATTTTTACTTTTGCTATTCACATTATGATAAATGAGGGCCCTGGAACTGACCAGAATGGCTTCAGGCTAGTCACCATGGGAGAGTGGCTGCTGTCCCCTTCAAGAAATGTGATATACTCCAGTCCAGCCAAAGGTATCTTTTATTCACATTCACATTCTGGAAATGGAGCAGGGTGCAGGTGAGAGCAGTGGAGAAGGAGAGTAAAGAAAGGCAATGTAGGGGTAAGACACCTATTTTTCTTCCCCTCAAGGTTAAATAGCATGGCAAACTGGACACAGCTACATAGAGTTGAAGTCTGAAATTAAATGAGAATCACAGTGCCTTCTCAATATCTTATAAAAAGGATATGTGATGAAATTATCACTTAAAACAAGTACATCAATCATTTGGCAACAATAAGTAAAATTTCATAAAGGGAGAAGTCTCTGATGAATATAACAAATGTATTGGTTTTAGCTACACATATTTATCTGCACACTAATAAAGGGCTCTTTCTATACTGAGTTATCCCTTTCCTCTTGACAGATAGCACAGTGATTAACATTCCTTGGCAGATCTTAGAGAAGTTCTGGTGTCAATAAAGTCTCACTAAACTGAGCTGAGTTCAGATGATAAATGTCTCATTCTTTTGTATCTCAGTTCCATTATCAATCAGATAGTTTGGCAAATAATTAATTTCAGGTTAAAACACCAATCTCCCAGCTCCTCTCACCTCAAAACAGAGTGCACAATCTTGTGAGTGAACTTACTCAAAACCAGGGGATGCCTGGTTACTGCACACAACCTCCATGCTCTAACAGGGCTTGTGTAGCATAGGCCAGTTGTACAAACAAGCGAGTAAGATTTAAAACATATTCTATTTTGAATACCACAGTTTCCTTAAGGGCAGTTTAATGCAGCATATTTTTCAGATTTCCTGTGTGTTGCATGCCACTGTGATGTAATCTAGCGAGATGCTCCAAAATGTGACAGACATTTTCAAATGCAAAAAATATGTTTTCAAAAAAACAAGGTTACTATCACAGCAGACTTCAACAACGAAGGAAAGCTGGGCTGACAGGTCTGAACTACATTTCGGGATATCTCAAATCTCTAAGGGCATGTAGCCCAGGTAGTATGTGCAATACGAGGACTAAAATGTACTCCAACAGCAACAAATGAACATTCTGAAGAGATCATACACTTTATGTTTGAGAACAGTGGTCACTGTCTGAATGGACACCTTCTGAAAGGCCACATAGCAATAGGAATACATTTAAAATGCAAGCATGTGTCCATCAGCCTTTGCAAGATTTTGTCATGTGCACTCCTTTGAAAGACTCTGAGGAAAGTCAAGTCGATCATTGTTTCTTTTAGGGGAGGTTCAAGAAATGAACACCTAAAGATAGTGGAAAGTCTGAGGCACAAGGACAGCAATAATCTGCTCTCCTTGCCTTCAAGAGTGAAAAGTAATGGACTTTAACTGCATTGAGGAAGACTCTCGTCAGATATTATGGAAAATTACCTAATGGTAAGGATAATGAAGCACTGGAATTGATTTCCTAAGGAACCTCTAGGATCCCTGGAGGATTTTAAGAGCAGGTTAGGTAAGCATCTGGCAGGAATGACACAAGTTTATTTGATTCCGCCTTGAGCCACAGTACAAAATGACCCTTGGAAGTCTGTCTCTCATACCTTTATTTTCTATGGATCCATATTTTTGACAGCTGGAACGGAAGTACCAAGTTACAAATAAAATTTCTCTTTAAGCAAAACCTGGACTTTGATTTGGCATAAAGTCTTCTTTTCAGTTTTGACTGTCTCTGTATAGCATGGCTAGTTGAAGGGGAAATTTGACTATGATAAATAAAAAAATTATGTGGTAAAGAAAACCAACAGATTTTAAAGGACTACTTTAACACAATAATTTCATAAGTGTTAACAGTAGGATGCAAGAGACAGATTTTCAAAGCAGAAGTGCATCTTGTTGAAAGTATGAATCCTTGATGTCTGAAATTATCTCTCAAGGAAAATGATGGAATACTTTATTTTAAAGATATGGATTCAAAACTGTCTATCATTCCAAAAGATAAATTTTAGTCTTATAAATTATTGGATTCAATACAGGAAAAAGTTAAATTGCTATGGCTACATTGTTCAAAAGATCAGCTTTTTCTTATATAAATATTTATTTTCATATCTGTCTCCTAAAACTCTAATCCTGTTTTAAATTATTCATATTCTATAATCAAGAAATCTCTCTTGTACATAATAGAACAATGTTTTTCTGATATTTTTTTTTCCCAGAACAGCTATCTTTCCCATCTAAGATATTCAAAGAGGTCACCAATAAAATTCCAAGAACACCAAATTTTTCATAATTCTTTGGACTTTTGGATTCTCAGATGGGAAGAATATACCATATTCTGTTTTTATAACTGCCTATTACCAGAATTAGCTTACATTTTAGAAAAAAAATGAACTATTTTAAAAATTACTTTTATGGTTTCAAAAATATTAGCATGAATTATATCAACATTTTCAAAAGCTAAAGAAAAAAAAATCAGTCAGGTGAAAGAAAAAGTTAACTTTGATTCCGCAAAGCAGCTTTCTCCAATTAAAAAGTTATTTTTAAATGTTCCCATCCCACTTAAAGGTTAATACTTTTTGTTAATAAAAGCTTCCTGATCTTTTATTTTAATTTTATAATTTAATCATTTTATTTCTATCTGTTTAATTCTTTTATATTAAAACTCTTTTTCTCCAGTATTCTTATAGCTTGGGGATTTTTGCTGATTTTTTTTCTAAAATCTCCAACTCAACACCTTTCCTTTCAGGAACAATAGGCTGGAACTAAGAACAACAGAACAAAGAGAAAAAATATCTTCTCCTACATGGCTCAGTTGAACAAATCAATTTTTATTGGACCAAATTATTTGGATTACTTCACAATCATTGCAAGAAACCACTTTGACAGTATTTGTGTCTTTCAGAAATGTCCACAGGGTTAGATGCACACTTACTTCCATAGCACTGAGGGAAAATTTACATGGCTTTGGAGGCAGAAGTCACCATTCTGTAGCTCTACTGAAGGAATTTCTATTTAATGAAGGTACCCACTGACAAGACTTTTAAGATTTTGTCATGTAAAACACAATAGACTCCAAGTTCAGCTTGTTGATATCATGCAGTGCTGATCCTTTCGCCAGAACAACACTTGATGCAACCAAAACAGTTCATAATGTGCTCTGTCTGTGCTGTCACCAAAATCAATTTAATTTGTGATTCCTAAAAGTAAATCCCTTATTTACCTAAACCTTTTGTTCAGACTTTAGTTACATTCATGTGAAAGTTAATTTCTTATCAATAGAATTCTGCACCATTATTTGATGGGAAGGTGATGCCAGGTAGACCCGTCTACAGCTGTCTGTATCATCTCATTTCTGCTGTTTGTTTGCTGGCACAATATTGCAATTTTTCCCCTGTTCTGGCCATTCCCCAAGATTTCAGGACTTATTAAAAATGAACATCTGTGAAACAGAGATGTCCTCAGCCAACTCTTTCAGGATTCTTAAGTGTAAGTTAGCCAAGACAGACAATATAAAAATGTTTATCCCTAGCAGATCTCTATTATTTTCTTTCAGTACTGATAAGCTAGGAAGGTGATAAATTGTGTCACAGTATATATTTCCAAATGGAGATGAGAAATCCCTGTTACTTTTGTCTTTTTTACTTCATCACTGTCAGTATCCTTTGCTTTATTTAGCATCAAGCCTATCTCTTCCCTAAGGCTCCTAATATCCTCATCCCTGTCCTGCAACCAGGGGTTTTGTAATAAGTTTTACTTCTCCTAGCAATACCACAATTTCTAATTTATTCAAGTTGTTTATAAGTATCTCTCTTTTTTTTCCTACATGTCAGATATTTGGGGATTATTATAGCCTTGTTTTTCCACTGGACCAGAATTTATTTTAACAAATTATTTCCTATTACTGTGGAACTAAGATTTACCAGCCAAAGAATAAACTCTTGTTGAGGAACTCCCTACTTTCTTCAGATTTTTGCATCTCCAATTTTCCTTAGAGGCAAATTTATTCATCACTTCTTCCTAACTTACACAATATTTATTCATCACTTCTCCCTAACTTACAAAAATGTGCTAGTTGCTGAGACAGCTCTCTTTTAATATACTAAGTATAAGTTACATATTACTTACAATCAGATTGTGATCATCAGACCCATAGCCACTAAAGGCTGCTGCACAGTATTTAATTCATTTATATCCATCAGAACAAGATCCAGCATAAAATTACTCATTGTCAAACCCAGTATGTTTTGTATTAGAAAACCATCATCTATCATCCATCATTTTTAGAGCCTTCTCTACCCTCTGCACGAAGTGGAGCTTCCATCATTGTCTCCTGGATTCAAGTCACTCATGACAATTATTGTTTCTATATATTAAAGACAGGTGTTGCTGTGGCTGGATTCAGTGGGCTGTAACTAACTTACATGAGTGCACAGTGCTGGCCTTTGTTAATTCGTGTAGATTCATGGCCATTCAAGACTGTACATTTCAGGTTTCCCCGTAGACTCCCAGTGTTCAGAACTCCAACTCACCATACTCAACCTTTTTACAATTTACACATTTTTCCTGTATTTTTCATATCATTCTACAGGCAACTTTAGTCAGAAAGAAGGGAAGATGACTCTTTCTGGCATTAATAAAAAACATGTATGGAAATTAACCTGTAACACATTTTACATCTTCAAATTAATTACTTCTACTCATAGACTTTAGATCCTCAAAATATTAAGATTCTCCCTCCAGCCTGTGGAATAACACAGGCTGTTAGATCCTACTGCTTGTTACTGGATCAAGTTTATTCCTGATTGAAATTCGTGATTTTAAAGGGACTGATGGTCCTGGCATTGGTAATGAACACTTTGCACCAACTTTATCTCCAGTCTGCCACAAAAGATTAGTCAAGAGATCACATTGTGAAACTTTGGCATCATTTCTTTAAAGTTACATTTGCCAAAAGCATACCTGAATATTTTGCTACAGATTTGCCCTCCTAAAGACCCAAAGTAACTAGTTTAGATTAAAGATATCTCTCTTCTGTACATAACTTTAAATGTGAACCACAATGTCTACATTATGCTGAGGATTCCATCCTCTAACAGTGTGGTGATAGACAACAAGAGTTCCTTTGCAAATGAGTAACAATATCAAATTAAATGCAAATTATGAAAATAATTTATCATAAATTCCCTTTAGTTTTTCTTAGCTGGCATTACCATAATTCATATGAATATTATTTAAATCATAATATAATTGTATAGCAAGAGCCTTGGATTCCTACATTGAAAATAATTTATTTTTTTAAAGGCCTTGGAACTGTATGTTGGAACGGCATACATATTTGACAGCCTCTTAATCTAAAAAACCTGCAAAAATCCACCATTTCACAAGCTGAAGAGCAATTTTCATAATTATAATTACACAGAAGCATGCACACAAACTTGGCAATCCCCTTGTAGGCAACTAGCTCAGACTAAACTTAAATTGTTAATGCTCCTTTGCATTGAACCAAGCCAAAGAGAGCTGTGAGACCTGATTTTGCTAATAAAGCTGATTATCTGAGATAACACCCACTAAACTGCCAATGCTTGTTGCAGCAACAAGGTTCATAAGGGTAAAATTATATATTAAAAATCTCAAGAAAGAAGGAGCACTGCTAATAATCATTTTCCATGGTTATGTCTGCCCTGCAGATAACGTACCCAGACCCTTTAAATACAAGTTAGTGCCACTTATGAGGCAGCAGGAAGTCATCTTGCTTTAGCTGATGGCAAGCAATGGGGCCAAACCAGCCACCAGGAACTGGAGCAACGTGAAGGTGTTCATGTCATGAGCATATGACTGCCCTGCGCAGCCAAAATCTGGGAAAAGAATGACACTGGGGACCCCACGCCAGCCCTCCGAGTCTGCGAGCACCAACTCTGCTGATGTGATGGGCCCAGATACGCTGGCTGGAGAGCCAGACTGCGCTACAGGTTCAGCACAAAATATCCAGAGCACCCCAGGGAGTCTGGCTGCAGCTATCCTGTCAGGGACTGAGTCCAAACCCTAATGCTTTCCACACTTGTGCTGCGGGTAGGAGCATGAACTCCCTGCCCACTCATCCCTGCAAGAGTAGGTCAAGACAAAACCTAAACATTTGCAAGGCTCCAAAGCTCTTTAAAGCTGCAAAGCTTTGGTGCAGACTAAGCCTAATCTGCTGTTTCTTTCTGTATGACAACATGAGGCACAAATCTTTGGTAGTGGTAGACCAGGTTTGAGACTCTGTTTTCTAGGACCAGTTCATGTTGGTCCCATCATCTCTATGGTAATGATGCAGTGTTAAACCCCAAGCTCACAAGATATGCAAGTACAAGTCTATCACAACAAGTCAAATATTCTTTCACCCTGAAAAATTGCATTTTCCTTTCCCTTTTCACCCATGCAAGAAGTCCAACTTGGCTCTCTAAATCCCAAATTTCCAGTGAACTGAAAAAAGTAAGCAATATCTTAAAAAAAAAAAAAAACACAAACAAAAAAAACAATAACCAAAAAGAGAAAACTCCTGTTCTCATTTGTACCCTGCAACCAGAGCAAATCAAGGCCATGGAGCACTGTCAACTGACTTTTTATTTCCTTCTTTTCAGTTAGAATGGATTTCAGCACTGATTTTGGAAGGAAAAAGGCTACCAATGAACAAAACTGATGCCAAAACCCACTTTTGAAAGTAAAAGCTCCTAAGCTATGATATATGAACTGTCTTACCAAACTGTCTTACCCAGATTGATTCTATAACAGGACAACTTTTCCAGGTCCTTTTCTGACCCATATACATCATGGACTATATCTACTCCTTTTCTTTACATTATCTTACTTGTGAAGCAGGCAGAAGTAAGACACCTTTCAAGCAGTTATATTTTATTTTAAAACAACCCAGGCAACCAACACTTGTACATGTAGTTTAATTTTATTGTTGCAGAATGATATGGAGACTGTTTCTAGCGTGCAAGTCCTCAGACACTTTTCAGTGTCAGTAAGTATAGAATGAAACTGGAATTTTACTAGAATGCTGGTGTTGGAATATTCCTTAAAACAATATATAGATTTTTAACATTTTAATTACTTGCATAATTTTCAATACCTAGAATTGTTGCATAATACCACTATGAAAACTGTACTGCACTTTTGAAGGAGATTGCCAAAGGATTTTTTTGACTTGAAGTAGTCAAGTCAATGAAGTCCTGAAACATGAGCCATTATCAATAGCTCAGGAAAACCTCACTGATCTTTAAGGCATTTCCCAAAGATTTAGTCATTCTGCAAGTATCTCTCTGCTCCCAGACACGAAGTTCTGCTCAGTGAGGCTGCACTTCTAGGCCAGCAAGAAATCATCATGTTGGTTAACAAGCAGCTGTGCTGTAAAAAACGCTGAAGTGGAATGAAAAGAAACAACTGTCCTATGTTCACCTATGATAATCATGCAACAGTGTCAGGGGAACACACACCTGGATGCAGCTGGCACTTCTTGACCTGCCCAAGCCTCCCTGCACTCACAGGGCTGTTCTGAACGATGCATGGGTCAAGATCTGGTTGAAGGTCTCTAAACCCCTTGAGAGCCCTTAAACCACATACCTGAAATGCAGCAGCAGCATTCTAATAATTCACATGATGTAGCTGAGTGATTTCTATTTGTGGTGATTTAACTAAATTCGAGGCAATTTCAATTTGTGTTTTCCTCAGCAGGTTCATGGGGATTGCAGAAATAAGCCTTCCAATATGGGATAAAACAATTCTGAAATCTGTTTCTAGTAAATTAATGTGTCTCATTGCATGAAAAAGACATTTTTAAAGTTCATGAAGACAGAACTCATTGCAGAATACTGTTGGCTGACCTTCATATGCTTCTTCTACTCTGTGCCCCAAAAGGCATTATATGCATGTAATTTCCAATATGGGAACAATTTGAGTTGTAATTAGGCAAATCTCAGAAGGTTCCGCCACTGATTTGTTCATTCTTTCAATATTATTCTATAGGACACACCAAAAACATTACATTAGGTTCAAGCAGGAGACAATTAAGAAAACTTTAATCCTGTTACAAGGGTATGTAAACATATCATCACTTCATAATGGTGTTATTATACTTTACATATTGGGCAGATGGGTCGTGTTGGTGTTCTGGCATTTGGTATTGCACATGCTGTCTACAAATAAAACTTGCCATATTAACAGACACATTTCCCATTATAAGACCTATAGAATGAGGGCTTTCTGCTAGAAACTCTTAATAACAAATCTTTCAAAATAAGTAGCTGCAAAGTTAAGAGATTGGGACAACTTTTTTCAATGAGCCTTTCATTATGACAAAAAAAGTCAATAGATTAATATTACATTGAGGACAGGTCTAACAATATATAATTTTTATTTTAAAACTCAGTTCTATGATGAAAGGAAAGCACCACTGTCCTTTGATATGCAATATTTTTTCATTTTCCTTTCAGGTTTGTAATTTATGTGTCATTTCTATAGCATTCATAAATACGTAGTAGAAGTGTAAAAATATATCTATGGCATATAAGAACACATTTATGTATGTGTATGTGTGTGAGAAAACCCATTACTCTAGGCACTAGTTGAAAGTCAGACCTTTTGTACACTGGATAGTACAGTTGAACTTAAAAATATTGTAAAGCTTATAATATTTACACAACATCTATTATTGCAGAATGCTTATCCTTTAAACTCAAAGAAGATCATTTCTTCTGCAAATTACGTGAAGATATTAGAATAAAAGAAGCAAGCTAATTGTATATATATATTGTGTTTTTCTTGTCAGGTGATCAGTTACTATAATACCATAAAATATAGAGAGACTCTTGCACCTTTACCTGAATTCCAAAGTGATTAATCTTTCAAGGTATCTATTTTAACAACAGATAATATTAAAAATCAGCTTACTTAAAACAGTATGAAGTATTCTGGTATCAGCATAAAATTATGGAGAAACATAAAATAAGAAAATTTAAATCACAAATTTTGTTTGAACCAAGTGCTCACAATATGAAACATGAAATCGGCAGTGTTAGTACCCCAAATTTAGGATCTACTCTATGGAGTTCTAATACCAATTTATATTCACTGCCGTGTTTATGGTCTTAATTTTGCAAGAGCACAAAGATTTGGGTCTGTGAGGGATAGAGGATGACTAAGAAACTGCAGAACAGGAGAAAAGATTCTTGATGCCTCTCTTGGCATTCCTTTCCTGCTACCAGTAATCAGAGGTATAAGGACTTCCTAAGACAGAGATTATTTCTTCATGTTATTAGTCTTTGAGTACTCTTTTTCCATGAATTCATCTAATTCCTTTCTTAAATTCACATAAACTTTCAAGATTATAAGTGCCGCACTTTAACTATGAGCTGTTCCTTTTGAACTCTCCATCCTTTAACATTCACAGAAGCTCCTTCATGGTTTGCTTTATGATAAACAGTGAATAAACATTTCCCATTCACTAAAATCATGCCACATCTGATTCCTAACGTCTTCTACCCTCCTCAATCATCCAGCACACTAAATTAGCAAAATTGCATGTTAGAGGATCTGAAGGTATTGAAGTTTTAAAACTAACATTCCCTGACTGCTTAATTAGATTGTCTTTTAAAGTTCAAAGTATTTTCATCTCCTCTCAGAAAGAAATACATATTTTTCTAAATTGTGCTTGAGAAAGATGTGCCTCTGTTTGTTGGGGCTGTACTGGAGGATCAAACTGAGAAAACTGATAGCAAATAAAATTAACAGCACCACAGCACTGTTACAATTCAAGGTATGTAAGGCAGTTCATTTATACAGCACATGTGTGCATGTGACAACTGTCAAAAATACTTTTTTAGAAAGGGAACAGGTTGTGTAGATTTAACAGGTGAAACCTGTGTAGCAGTCATCCTTCAGGCATAAACCAGGCAGTGACTTAAACAAACAATTCCCTTCCTCCTCCACAAAGTGAATCATATCACACAGCTGGTGTTTGGGCACCCCTAGTTAAAATGAGTCTGGTTTTCCAGCTGAGTCTGTCAAAGTCAATGTGATGGGAGCATTACAGACCCAAGCCAGCACAAAATGGTGAGAACAAAGGAGCATGTCCTCCCTACCAACAGAAACACAACACAAACAAACAAACAAGACCTGCTACTCATTAGGCTGATACATAATTTCCAGTTTAAAAAACAAAAAATATCTCAATTTTCATTGCTGAACTCTGACATGGACTGTCATGTGCAATTACACCCTGTAGGTGTTTGACTGAGTATTATTCCTTTATGCAAAATGAAAACACCTCCTAGCTCTTCCAGCCTGCCTTTGAAGGGACTTTGCAGCTTCTCACTTTTTTTCTTTGTAATACATAGCTCCAGCTAAAATGTTGGAAGAATGAGAAGATAACAGTCTTCTCTTCATTGTTTAATTTGCAAATAGGCTCAGGCTAAACTCTTGACTGAAGCAGAAGTAGTATGGAAGTGATTAAACTTTTGCTGTCATTCAGGTCTGTAGCAGAGGGTAATGTTAAATTACCAGATTTGAAGAGCAGAAGCAGAAGGGAAAACAGTTATTCCCTGAAATGCTTGGGACTGGGGCCTCGTGGGTATCATGGAAAAGATGTGCTCTGAACTCTGGTCAGCAGATCGCTGTTACTTCTTTTGGGCTCTGCTTCAAGTCAGTTGTTGTGAGCTGAAAATGCAGATCAGTGAGATGAGCTTTGCTGGAGAAGACATTTCTTGGATGTCATCCATGTTAGCCTTGTAGCCCAGCCTGTCCCCTTTCTCACCTGTGGCTCCACGTGCCAGACATGCTCACTGGAGTGAAGTACCAAACCAACCAGCACCATCAAGCCACTCGGGAGGCCAGGAGCAGTGTATTTTCTCTCAAGCCCAGGAGCAGTGTATTTTCTCTCAGGCCCAGGAGCAGTGTATTTTCTCTCAAGCCCTGGAGCAGTGTATTTTCTCTCAAGCCCAGGAGCAGTGTATTTTCTCTCAAGCCCAGGAGCGGTGTATTTTCTCTCAGGCCCAGGAGGGTGGTCCCTCCATAGCTGCAAGTTAATGCAGTCAACCCTTTCCTTTCTGCTGTCTCAACATCCCCAGGGTTGTCACCCACAAACACACACAGGATCCAACAAATGAGTTTTGAAATCCACCAAAAGAAGAGAAAAATTAAAGATGTGCCTCAGTCAGATGGTTAGGGAATACTGGTGGGAAGAAGGACAAGGTCTGGCAATCTGCAGGGAGCAGACTCCTTGTCTGCCTGGGTTAAGGAGATGTGAGAAGGTAAGGACAGCTTAGAATCACTATCCAAAGTTTCAGACTCTGAGAAACCATTTAAACTTTTACCTGCCTTCCAGTCCTGGTGCTTCACTTTGCAAAAAAGAGAAACTCAATAGCCAGATTATATCATGGCTATACCTTCAATGTTGTCAGAGTAACATCACGAACAGCTTTTACAACAAAACTGTAGTAATACAGCAATGACCCAGTTATTTGAGTATTTTGGTCAGCATAAATGTTCCTGACTGATAGCTACAAGCAGCTGTAAGAATACTATTTTCTCAGGCCACAAAAGTGAAGTCATTTTGGTGGGATTTTTTTCCAAATAACTGAGTAAAAGACCATGTGTTATGTATATTTAGGATTTGGACAGCAGAGGCATATACTGGAAACAAATCTTAATTAGGATTACAGAGAGTGTGAGATTAACAAATGCAGAGGACTTAATGAACCTACAATACTAAATTATCATTCATTTAGTACTCAAGGAATTAGCAATTACCTGGACTGTGACAACAAACCTAAGAGTACTCTGCAAGCATTTCTGTGTGAAATTCAACAATGTGCCCCACCAGCCTTCTTAGATCAAGTCCATTTAAATTAGTGCCATTGCTAGCAGAAGACAACATACATATGCTAAAGCTAGGAATTATTGAATATTGGCTTAACACTTTTATACCTGTTCATATGAATATTGAGAAGATATTAACTTGCAAAACCGACCAGAAGTTCCACAAGATCTAGAATGTAGACTTTTATACATTTGTTTTCTGTTGTTTCTAATTTTCTGCAGTTTTCTTAACTTTTTATGCACATTTAAAATTGTATTGTCTAATATTCAAGATTCACCTTTCTTTGAGTTCTTCTAACTTCTAATTTTTTCTGCCTTGCTCTCTGCTTAGAAAAAATATAAGTTTTAAAAACATCTCTTTTAAAAAATGTAAACAGTGTTTTTTCTTATTTCATGTGGTCTTTACATCACAGTAGAGGAAACAAGAGCCTCCCGGCTGCAGGAGGGTCTCAGACACAATGGTTACATACCTACCAATAAACTGGGCAGCTCCAGGCCACATTCTCTGGCCCTGGGAGCAGAAGCATGTTGTCATAACATGGCCACATGCATTTATTAAACTCTCCTGGCCTCTAAAATAGGGAGGTTGTATCCAAATGGTCTTTTTGATTGTCCCTGGCCCAGGCTAATTCCAGATCAGGAACAGTATAGGAGACTTTCAGTAAGCCCAAGCCAAACACATGCCAAGGATGGCTCTGACATTTTAGGGACAGAAATACCAGCATTGAGGGCCAAGACAAGAGCTCTGGCACTGCTGGTGTGCCAGTACAGACACCACAAAGGGCTATGGATGATTGCCCAAGAGAGATGAGTGACTCTTGGCCATACCCTCCAGCCAGCACCAACATGAGTAGCCCCTCAAGAGCAGTGTTGGCTCCTGGGAGTGCTGTGCCAGGAGTCCAGACATTCCCCTGCCCTTGGTATGCTGTGCCTTTAATTCCACTCAAATATGTTATATTCTCTTTTAAGGAGGGTATAACAGCACCACAGCCTTGCTATTGTCCCATTTTATTTCTTGGCCAGCCTTGCTGCTCCCCATTTTCCTCTGCCATGCCCTCCAGCCCATGCCACTTCCTGCAGTGCTCTTCCAATATCTCTGCGCCTACAAACTTGGGGTAACAATGCCCTCTCTCAAGACAAGGATTAACAAGGCTGAGCATATTCACAGTATGTGGGCATGTGTCCCACTGAAGCCAAGAACTACAGGAAAATAACCAAAGAAAGAATACACTCCAGGGAGATTCACATCTGCAGCATACTCTATTAGGGCAACATTGTGAGATTATGTTACTAACACTGCCTGAAATATCTGCTGCTGAAAGACAGATTCATATTAACAGCATGTGTCGTTTGTTGGGAGCATTGTGATAAAAACAACTATCACATTGCTAGATGTTTGATGCTTTATAAAGGCTATGTGTCATGCAGCAATCTTATGTCACCAGTGGGAGAGACTGAAATGATGCTTCCTGGCTTCAGAGAGGCAAGTCTAGCACTTAAACTGGAGAAGGTACAAAGTCATAGCATTTCACAATGTACTATCTATTTTCTTGCCTTTATTCCCCTGTTTTCCCCTGTCTGCAGGTGACACCTGTCTTTTGCCAGCTCACAAGGCCCCTCCTGATGAGAAAGAGGCAGATGACCCTGTCCTTGATGTTACTTAGCTGACATGTCTGCATTGCCCAGCCGGAGGCCATCACCCCTCAGGCTGACCTGAGGACTCTCTGGAGCCCTGAGCTCAGTTCCCACCCAGACACCTCATTTGAGGACATGGGGACTAATGAGTGGGAATTTCCAGCCCAGCAAGCGCCGCTATTCGTGTGAAAAATAGATGAGTTCTGGTGCTGCTTGTGAGCTTCACCACAAATTGCAACAGGTCATGGAACAGCAGGTTACACCACCTGCTTCCTCCCTCTTTAGTCCTTTCCTGCTGCATCTAGCACTTTTTTCTTCCCCTAGGAGCAGTTTCAAAAACAGGGAGAATTAGGACCTTCTATTCTTTACTCCTTTTTGCAAACAGCCTGATGGGGAGAATTTTTTTCAATGAATGGAGATGCAGGATACTTCCCCACATTAAAGAAAATCTTTTTCTACCAAAGTTTATCATATTCATATTTATTTTATTAGCAATAAATAATAATTCTGGCCTCATCCATAAATTATTTGGTTTGCTAATTGAGCGGTTTGCTCATAGAATTATTAAGTAATGATGTTAGGTATTTTTAACACAGCAAATTTCTTCTCCGGGGTGACCATTTTAGGTTCGCTGTAAGAACAGGGTAAATGTAAAGCTTAACTCACAGCAATGACTCCACCTGGTTTTGGATCAAGAACCAAGAGCCTTTACAGCAGTCAGGCCAGGCAGAAAATCTGCTGAGAAAAACTATTTCAAATTAAGTGTCTTCCCAAGGACTGGAAAGAAGTGCCCAGTAATTTTCTTCAGAACTACTGAAATATTACCACTAACAAAAGAAAGACTTGTTCAGAATAAACAAGAACTGCCTAATACTTAGAATCGCTCACGTTTTTGGTTGTGTTAGCTGGATCAGATAGTTTTGGAGCAGATGCATTCTGCTGTTCAGACACTTCTCAGAACCTGGGTCCTGACTGCTGCTCCTCACCACAGCTCTGTGCCATGCGGGATTTCACGGCTCTTTTCCAGTAATTAACACAACACCAAAGGGCAAGGAGGGGTTGTGGCTGAAAATTAATGCTATAGCAAAGGCCCATTAATCACAGCTTTCTGCACACCAAATTAACTACAGAAGGTAGTGCCGATAACATGACAAAAAATTAACTACAGAAAGCTGCTAAAAAAATGTCAATACAGCCTAAGGTTTTGGTACATTTGCCTTAAAGAGATTTTGAAAGAAGAAAACAATTATTTTGGTTTAGAAAACAACATGTCAGCTTTTTTTCTACACAGTATTAAAAGATTAGCTCGTCTAAGAATATCTTAGACGATTTTATTTTCTGTTTATTGGTTTCTAACCAGGATCTAATCTGTGAAGGAAAAAAAATGCTTTCATTTCTGAAGCAATCCTGCTGCCTACAGACGTGCATTTATTGCCGTTAATGAACAATTATCGTCATATGAACATAGGCATACTAGACATAGGAAGGTAGAAGAGAAAAAAAAGCAAACAACCCTCCCAATATAATTAATGACACTAATTTTCAGTTAAAAATCACAATGTCCTTAACACTTTACAACAGCTTGTATCTTCTGAATAATGGAAAAATTCCCTTTGGGGTTTTGTGCTGAAAAAAATGCCAAACACTTTTGTTTATAATACAAAAGTCACTGAAGTCTATGTAAAGACTTGGACTTTGGATCACATTGTAACTTTTCCCAGAAGGATTTCTTTTCCTGAGGTGGAAGAAAGTAGTCACAATGTATAAAATTTGCTTACAGAGTACACATAAAGAAAGTGGGCTTATCTCTGAAAAGAAACCACACAAGGCACAAAGGACCTTTAGTTTGCAATTTCATGTTTGCAAGAATTTCTTATAGTAACTAAATAAACAATATCATTCCATCAAGTGGAAGATTTTAGCTGATTCTTCCAGGAAGGCAATTAACATTTCAAAGAACTTTGTGCAGGATTCATCTACCACAGTTTACACGTCTAAGATTTAAGTATCTAAGTCTGAACTAATCCCTACGTTCTCTTTAGGTTCAAAGAGAGAAGGAGTCACCTCCAAAAAACTATTTATTTTATCCTACAGCAGGCACAGCAGTCAGGGCCATGTGCTGGACATGCGTAATTCTCTGAGCGCTCCAGAGGAATATTTCCTCTTTCAGATACAACCTCAGGTCTGTGCAGCTGGGCTTGATGAGTCCCACTGTAATAATGAGCACTGATGCTTAGATCAATAAAGGATACAAGCATATTTCAGGCAAAGGACAACAGATCTGTGCTTTTCATCTGCATACAGAGTGAATGAGAAACTGTGATTTAGCTCAAAATCTGAAAAACACCCACTTTTATGCTCACTCTTTTTATACACTATTGTGAGGAAAACTATGAAGAAAAAATGTGGAAGGGAAAGCGGATAAATTGAAAAAATACAATATTTTCTACGGAGCATTTTTACTTTTGGAGTGAAACTCAGTAAAAGTCCATTTTCTGCTGAATTTAAATTCATTATGCAAGAAAACAAACTGAAAACACTCTCGATGCAAAGTCTTCACAAACATGAACATAAAGCTAATTACTTAAATGGAACAAAACACTTTTTATAAAATTTCTCCAAATTAAAAAAAAAGTTTGACACAAAAGTTTCTGAAATCCAAAGAAGATAATATCTGCATGTGTGTGTGTGAGAGAGAGAGAGAGAGGAGACAGTTCATCTGCCTTATCAAAAATTATGCAAGAGATTCAAATCAGACCCTGACATATGAGGCAAAACCAGATGTTTCAGCCCACAGAAAGTTTTTCATAAAATGCTTGAGGTTTTGTTTTTCTTCCAATGTAAAGATGAAAATAAATAGTCATATTTTTTTAGGAGGTAAACAGAATCCACCAGAAAGGCTTTTTTTGGTCTGAACTTTTCTGGTTCTTAGATATTGCAGGCACTTAAATACTCACAGCCAAAGGGATGGGGAATGGCAGAGACAATCAACCATCACTGGAGCCAGTGCAGCATTTAATGACATTTTTTGTCTAGGATTATCCAAGACAAATGGTGAAAGGAGGAAGAGGAAGGGGAAACAGCCTGGCAGAGCCCCCATCACTCACCCCAGTTCGAATGCAGAATAGCTCCTCTGCCCTCAGAAACATTCCTCTGGATTTACACTGGAGTAAATTAGAGAAGAATTCACTGCAATAATATAAAACTGTTTACAGTTTTAATAGGAAAAAAGGTTAAAAATACAAAAGGAACAGTGAAGCATCTTTTTCATATTACCAGTGTTTTTAAAACTTTATCAGACTCAAATTTAGCTTTTAAATGTAGGTCAGAATCAGAACCAGGTTTCAAATTCATCAGCCCGCCCATGTTTTGTGCTTTTTACTAAAAAAAGAGAGGTAAGTTTATTAAATCAAAGTTCATGGAGCTGGAATCTATAAACCCAAACCTATATATCCTGCTCATTGTTCTGAGTTGATTTGTTTTGTGATGATTTAGAATTACCATAAGGCAAAACAGTGTCAGAAAAGAGAAACTGCGGAAAAAGGGTAAAAAAAAAAAAGGGAAAGAACTCCTTAGCACACCCAAATGCTTCAAGAGAAGAAATGTGTAGAAATTTATCTAACTCAGAGTAAGTTTATTAGTCCTTTGAGAATGCAATACAAGTGCTATATTCCTGTAAAATTTGAAGGTGACTGAATAATCTCATGCTGGACCAAATACAGGCCCATTAAAATCCCTGGGAATCTCTCCATTGACTACAATAGGCTTTACATCAGGTCTCTTCTCCTTTTTTAGGCAAGGCAACACAAGATGGGTGAAATTCTATCCCTAATGAAGTCAATGGGAGTTTTGCCACTGACTTCATTTGGACCAGGATTACACTCCTCCTCCATTATCAGAATATGAAGTGTGTTTTCCGGATATAATCTGCTGCTTGTAAAAGAAAACAGGAACAAAAAATCTGCAGCACCATCCAAAATACAGCATATATTATGAAATTACAATATTACCATGTTTCCAAGTGGCTGAAGAGAAAGGCTGATGGAACATGGACAAATGCATAGTAAAGGCTACATTGCCCAAATTACTTGTCAATGATTATTTATATTGCGAATTGTAACCTAGAAATTTTGTGACAAATGAGAAGTCAGGAGTCACATTTCTAGAAATCCTGCCTTACCTACACACTTCTGCTGGCATTTCTGTAGTTGGTTATTTTGTTAAAATTACACAAAAAATCTCAGACACAAAATGCTTGCTCCTGATTTTCCATTCTAGCTCTTCACTCTCCATGTCCAAATAAAAATTTTTAAAAATCCTCAAACCAAATCCTTTTTCCTTAAGTTGTCTTAGGTGTGTATATATACAGGAAAACACTACATGTTTTTCTGGCCCATCCAGTGCTGTGTTTTGTTAGGCTTTTGGGGGGCAAGAGTGGAGTTGTCCTTCTCTCAGAGCAGCCCTCGCACTGCTCATCAGAGTCTCGTAGGGACTGGTCTGGGACAAGGATGCAGGGAGTGAGGGCACATCCCTCAGAACTCACCCCTGGCAGTGTACAGCTGTGGTTGAAGCACAGCTCCAGGTGGGATGCAGGTGCTATTCTGGACAGATGAGGAGGTGCAGCAGTGCTGCCCTGCTGGACACCTCTCCTGACCTCCCAAATGAGCTTGAGCCTGACCCGCTCATTCTCTCAGAGCCAACCTGGGAAACTCACCAGAAAGCAAAAAAAGCACGTTGCAAAGTGAAACATCTGAAACTGGTGTCAGTGCAAAGGCAGGCACAGGAGAAAGGAAACAGTACAGAGTGTGACTCTCCCAGCACAGCCTGCAGCTCAGAGCCCGCAGACTGGGCCCCAGATGAGCGCAGCAGGAGGCAGCTGGCGATGCACTGACTCATGTATCCACCGACAAGTAGCAGTCTTAAAACAGGGCGTAAAGATGCCACAGCTCTGTGTGAGTGGTTCTTCAGGCAAGGCAGACACAAGCGAGAGCCTCAGCAAAGCCAGCAGTTCCCAACTGGAAAGGCAAGATCCTGAGCAGAGGCACGGCTCTGTTGAGACCAAGGCTCAATCCATACCAGCAAAATAAATGCGGATTATGACTTGTCCCACCAAACTGTGCCTAGGGGATTTGGCCAGCACATTCCAGGGACCATGCTGCCAGTTTCACAGGAGGAACTGGGTGGTCTCAGCCCCCCAAAGTCCTCTCAACTCCCTCCCAGGCCAACATCCCACTGCTGCTACTACCAAATGGAATGGCACTACCTGAGGCTAATGGCAAAAGAAACACAGCCACAGACAGCAATCCAGGTCCCTGAATTTCTGGGCACAGAATCTCTCTGAAGGGAGAGATGGTGGCAGCAAGTCTGGGAAACACTGAACAGAATCAGGAGGAAAGCAGAGCAGAGAAGCCAAAACAAAACATGAGGCAAGAGAGAAGGAACGTGGAGTTGCAGAGTAGCTGGAGATCAGGCTCTAAGGTGTGGTGAAAACAGAACCACTCTGAAATTATTTTAGGATTCAAGAGCAAACCTGGAGTCACGAGGGCATGATGTTGACTTCAGTTGGTTTTCTGTGACATCCTGGACTCTTTAGGGCTCACAGCAAAGCCAGACTGAAGAAATCCACAGGGGAAAAGCACTAAACAATCCAATCTGAGACGATAAGTGGAAAATTAAAAAGGGGGACTCTATTTGTCAGAGTTCTGTCTTCATAGAAAAATAGCTGTTGGTTTAAATACCAAAGGCCAGCTGACAGTGGGCACAGTTTTCAAGTGCTTTAAACTGCTTTAAACTGCTTTAAACTGGTATTTAGATATCCAGACTTAAGCATAATACCCTTCAGCATCTCAGCTAGGAATGACCCCAGATTAGAGCAGAACCTCTCTGGAGGGCAGCACAGGAGCTGCTGAGAAAACTGGAGCACCTGATCCCTCCCTGCCAGGCAGCACAGTGCAGAGCCCTGGGGTTTGAAATGTCCCTGGGAGCAGGATGAGCAGGTCTGTGACAGCACATGTCAGCAGCTCCAAAGCTGGGCACAGCACTGGGAGTCAGGTGAGCTGTGCCTCTCCCCAGGGCTGTGTTCCAGAAGATGCAGGGGGATGCACAAATGTCTGAGGGACACAGAGGGCTGCACTAGTCCATCCAAGGATGAACCAACATGCTCAGCAGTTTGCCAGTATCATTAATTGCGGATTGACAAATATGCAGGCCAGTCTGAAAGCTTTTTTTTTTCTCCCCACACTTTTTTCCTGGATGTGATTTTGGCAGCTGGTTCCCTGCTAATCATATCTCTTAGTCACTGTCTGTCACTATTAAGCCCGTGTTCTTTCACTCCGTAATGGCATCCCATGTGTAAAGTTACTCCTCTTGAGTAAGCTGCCTTTGATAATTGCTTTTTCTTCTTCACACCGGGTAAACATTAAAGACCCCGGCACAAGTGAAACAATAGACTGTCAGGATTCCTTTCTGACACACTCCATGGATGTGATCCAGTTGGCCATTCACAGTGTGTTTACCTACCCAGCTCAGCTCCAAGGTAAGCACCTACACTCACTGCTAGAGTGGTGACAGGCTTTATTTACTTTTGCTGTAATGGAGTGAATTCTGCCACAAAAACGACCTTTGTTAACAGTGGGGGTATGCATGGGACAAAGATTGACAGTGCAGAGGTAGACTGTGGATCACAGGAATCTGCTACAGGAATCATGATACAGCAGCAAAACATAGGGAAAAATCACTTTAATTGCTAAAATGCTAAAAATAGTAATGCCTCCACACGTGATTTAAGAACATTATGCAATGTGCCCAGCTCTTAAATTTGCATTTTAAAGCAGACCAAAAGTTGGAAAGGTTCTAGAAAACACATCTTCTATCAAGAAATGTAGAGTTCAATCAGTTTAGGCCCTCAAAGAAACAGAATTTTGGAAACTTCTGAAGTGGAAAATCATGAAATGAGCCCACTGTTTAGCTGTATCAGAGAAAGGTCCTAGAAGATCGATTGGCTGAAAGTGCAAAGTAGAGAAATGTAAACTGAAAATAGGACACAAATTCCTTACAGTGAGAGAGTAATTAATCACTGGAACGTACTACCCAGGGAAGTGGTAAATTCATCATCACTTGGAGCCTTTAAATTCAGATTGGACGTTTAAGTGACATGTTCTAGTAGTCCAACAGCAAGTTAACAACCACAGCATCATTCATTTGTCTAAATGTAAAATAATTCCAGTTCCTTACACTGCAAAAATCTTACCTGCAATAAGGTGACACTTGTCACAGACTAGGTCAGATAAACTGGGACAGAGGTCCCTTTCAGCTTCAAATCTCATTTACCCACCAGCATTTAAATTATTTTATTTGTTAAACCTCTAACTTGGCTGTTACAGATCATGCACTTTTAATATATTACAGTTATGCTGAAAGCAAACTTTGCAGGTAAAGAGAAATTAAAAAAAATATATATGCAAATTGTTAATGTGCAGTAACAATTCAAGCTCTGCTCTGGAATGTCTTACCCTCTCAGCTCCAACTATTCAGTCTCAGCACTTGAATAATTAATTATAGGAAGTTTTTGCTTATTTTATTTTTTAGGCCTATGAATCATTTGTTGGTGAATTCATAAATCTCACTGATAGAATATAAAGGTTTCTGTACTTTGTTAATCAGAGAGACCCAAAAGGCTTTACTGATTAAATTTAGCTTTCCCTGCTCAGTCGAGTGCATTGCCATAAATGGATATTTTCAATCTGTGGAGCTGCAGTCCCTATTGACCAAACCAGAAGAAAGCCATTTATAATGGAAGAGATGGTGGGTAGAATTATAAAGTAAATCAGAAAATATTATAAGATAAATTAGTTTAATAAGTTAACTCAGATATCTGACAGCTCAGGACTGAGTTTTGCTATGTCAGAAATGTAGGAACCTGAACCATGGGTGAATGCAAGGAGCAAAGTCCAAAGGAAGTTCTCAAGGACAGAGGGTGGAAGGTTGTGAGCCACCACAAATGTGCAAAGAAAAAAGGGGAGGATGAAGCAGCTGGCTTTTAAAGAGAAACAAATCCATGAAGTATTGGTAACTTTTTATATGGATAAAGGTGAACTGTATTCTGAACAATGAAAGAGTGCTGGATTAGGAACTGCAGGTCATGACTAGTTTCTATTTATTTCATGTAGACAAACACAGTACAGGCCAAAGAGGAAAAATATTCGGGTATTTCCAAACAGTTATATTCTGACACTGGGAAAACACAAGAGAATGTGGTAATAGGAAAAATGTGGACCAAAAAGTTATAAAAGACAGTGGAGAGTTCTTCAAGAACTTGTTAGGTGACCAGGCTGCATGTGATCAATGGAAAAAGACAGCAGTACCTCAAAGCTTGCCTCAGTTCAGTGATGTACTGAATGCTTGGAATTTCAGAAGTTTTATTCAAGAAATGACACATCAAACACAAACCAAACCATAGAGATTAGCTTTTGTAAGCAGTAGAAGGTATGTAAAATGGACAAAAGATCCTTAAAGAAAACGTCATAGTTGGCAAAACTAGTTGAATAAAAAATTTAAATATAATGATATCAAATAAAATGAATGCAGATTCCTCAGTGTCAAGGGCAAAATTCTAAATAGAAATCAGTTTTACAAATTAAAATTAAATATAGATGTTTCTTATTTTACCATGATGTGTCTCAATCACCCAAGTATGATTAGTCAAATTTTTATTTTGAAGTAGAAATAAAGGTACAAAATAGGGAATTAGGTAGTGTCTTAGAAGGATGTACATTTTAAAGCCATCAGCTTGATAACTTGAACTCAGGAGCCATAAAGGACTTGCCTGAAGAAATCACTGCTCACTTGTTGCTTATTTTTACTAAATCCCAGAATACCAAACAAGTCTGAAAGCACAAGATGAATGATCACCTTGTGCAAACATTTGAGAGGGGCAAACTACCTACCAGAGTTACATTACTGAATATCCTTACATCGACCTCAAACAAAAGAATAAAAAAAAGCACATATGGAATTTAACTGATAACAAAATAAAGGAGAACAATATAATGAATACCAGACAACACGAAATAGGTTACGGAAAATACTGTTACTTAAACAAACTTGAGTTCATTCTCTAAGAAGTTTTTTTTGGATAAATTTAACTGTGTAGATGTAATAAAATTTTATGGGGTGTTTGACTTGGTACCACACAATATTCTGATATGAAAATCAGCTGTATATAGTCCTAAGAAACTGTATACAAAATATATTGAAAATTAGTTAACTGATATATGCCAAAGCATTTGTAAATAATGTAACAAATAGGGCTGTTTCTAGGAGGGTCACAAAATGATGGTTATAAATATGAGACCTACACCATACTATCCTCAAGTATTTGAAAGGAAATTTAAAATTACAGCTGATATTTTTTATGGATTATTTAAAAACAGTGAATGGCAGAAAAAACTGGGGAGAGGGCAAGTAGACCAAATTGTAGTGTCCAGTAACCTGGATCTACTAAAAAAAGGTTTTTCATAAATTTGTACATGTAAAGAAAAAAATAATGGGCTGTTCCTACAAAACAGAATTTTCTTTGGACAGCAGCAGTTCTGAGATGGATTTTAAAGCTCTAATGGGCCAGGCTGAGGTCCTGGCATCAAGCAAAAAGAAACCTGCTACGGTGATCTTATTTAAGATTAAATTCCTCCAGTATCTATGGTGGGGCCAAAGCCACCAGACTGAATAAAATTTTGACATTTTTAAAGAACATTGTTTTTCTCTTTTCCCCACTCCTTACACATCCAGCAAGCACAGGCAGAGACTGGAGAACTCTACTGCATATACCACCAACACGTTATTAATGATGATAAAAATTTTGGCAATTTTATGGTCATACACTGCAGTCTTCTGAAAAAAAAGTAATGGATTACACAGGGGTTCCTTAACCTATCCGAATACACACAGAAAGTTATTGTCAATAGCCAAAAGAAAACAGATTTTCAGTTAAGTGTTTGAGTAATTTTAGATAGATCTAACAACAAAACAACACATGAAGAAGGTGAACCACCCTTGAAAAAAAAGTGTAGGAGCTTTCCTGTTCTGTCTGTGATTTGGCCAAATGTGACTTTTGGGCTCAGAAAGGGGTTAACTGAATTACAGGAAAGGAGGCCAAACTAAATGATCTCATGGTCTCTACTGACTTTAAACACTATGGAAAAGGACTTTGTGATTGGAATGAGATGTTCTCAGATGGGCAATCCCAAATTGAGGCATTAAAAACACATCACTGCAGAGGTTCTATTAAGCGCATGGAAAGCTGCTGAATTTAAACTTTTGTAACTTCAAAATTGCTGATCCAAATTTCTTAGATTTTTGTCAGTTTATTTTATATTCCCTTTGAGGCAGGATTATTCCTTCCCTATCTATAAAATACCTCATGCTGAAGCTACTTGGAATTTTCTTTTCTCACCGTGGAAAATTCTGACTTTTCATCAGAAAAATGAAAAATAATAATAAAAAAAAATCTATTTTCAGCCAAAATGCTATTTTTCAGAGGAAACTTTTTCCCAAGAGTGTTCATTTCTTCACCAAAATAAATTACTCTGTCAAAAGCAAAGCCTCCATCCAAAAGCAATTTTTATGGAACATTTTCAACCCACCGTATCTACAATTTTGGTTGTGCTATAAATAAACAGATCAAAAACACATTCATTGTTATCAGTTACATGCCAGATAAAATAAATGATTCCTTCACTTTATCCTGAAACTTATTAAATTTGACCTTTGTGGGATGGCTTTAAAAAAATAAAGATTATCTCTGGTTTGTATCCTGTAGCAATGAAACTGGACCACCTTTTTATCTCCTGTCTCTCCACAGGATGATCGACATTTGAATTTTAGCCTAATCTATAAAAATTTAAATGTGATATGTTTTCTATGTGGGGAAAAGCTAAATAATCTAACTGTGCAGATCTCAGCTGTGATATGTCACCACAATTGATGGAGCAGAGTATTTCCTGGGGGAAAGGAAGAATTGATGTGTCCCAATCCATGGGGATGGCCACACAACTTGGTGCCAGCCATGGGCACTGACTTCAAATGCATTCACTGGGTCAGGATGTTAAGAAATATACTGCAGGGTGAATGCATCTACAATCATCTGCAATGTGGAAAGAACTGGACTAAATTCCTCCACGTCTGTTTCCTACTTTGATTTGTAATTATCTTGTTTTGGCTAATTTGTGTCAGAATTCATGTTATTTCCTCTATGGTCAGTCTTCCATTTCAATCACTGCTAAGGAATTATACTTTTATTCTGCAAATTATCTGGTGACAGTACAGTACATTTCCAGATCAGAGTGTTTATAATAATAATTTTACTCCTGCTAAACAATACGGGTTACCTCATGACCTTTCCTTCTAAGTAACAAAAGCTTTTTGACTGATGAGTGGCAAGAATTTTCCAGAACAGGTTCCCCTTAAGTTCACATATTTTAACTGTGCAAGTAAAAAAGAAAAGCACATAGGTCACATGTAGCACAGTCAGTGCACACAACTGTCACCTGATAGAACTCACTTGACCATCATCTCTCTAAACCAGACTGGATCTCACTGGTTTTGCTCCTACAAGACAAAAGTCAGCACAGTCTAAGAGTCGTCGGTCCAGGTTCTAAGAAAAAAATGACAAGATAAAATAAGGAAAACCACAACTCTAAGAGCACATGCAGAAAAATAAAGTGTGCTTTAAGATCTTCTTAGATAAGCCTATTGCAGTTGGCTGGCACAAAAAAAAAAAAAGAAATTATGTTTTGCCACTCCTTTAAGGAAAAGTAATAAGGAGGTTGGTGGACACCCAGCTCTTTCCTAAGATAAACCATACCAGAGAATAATTTCTCATTCAGTGACCTGCCTAGAGATTTAAAAGCAATCTCTAAACAAGTTTGGGCCATGGGTTTTTGGGGTCCAGTGCAGAGAGGTGGAGGACTAATCTCCAGAGGTGATTTCATCCTGCCGATGAAGGCCGTGGCTCCTGTGATGGATGAGGGCAGGCAAGAACCAAGTGACTCTGGGACAACTGTGCTCTGTGAAGAGGTGGCCCTGAGCTCTGTCCTCTTCTTTCTTACCCTCCTTCTTTAGTTTTTCATACACTATTTCCTATCTACACATCTCTCCTATCTTCTAGCTGTTCATTGCAGGGATCCTTCAGCCTATAGATCACTGACATTCCACATCAGGTTCTTGTTGGCAGCACTGGCTTTCAGCATTAGCTACCCACAGCTGCAGAGGTACATGCATGTGTCCTGAAGGCAGACCCCACATCCCATCCACAAAACAATCCATCCCTGAAAGGGAAAAGAAGAAGTTTTGAAAAAGCGGCGGAGAAAAAATGGAGGGAAAAGTGCAAGGGGTGAAACCCCAGTCCTTTCACAGTGGGAGCTTGCTACTACTTGCAGCTCTTTCCTGAGCCAGTATTTGTCCTTTTGAGGACACAGCTGCTCAAGACAAGTGGTGAAGACTGCAGAAAATCTGGTCATATTGGTCATCCCAAATGATTTTCTGTGTGGCAATTCATGAAGTTCATGAAGGATGAGATCCTGAGCACACAGACACCAGTATTCAAGAACTCCAAACAGGGCACAGGACAGTGACAAGTGACATGGGAGGGAAAACAGTATTCAGCAATGAGTAACTGAAGTGTTGATGCCATGGGATGGCAAAAAACAGGAGCCACATGTGCAGCAATGCACCTGGCCAACCTCAGTTCTTACACACAGGCTATAGGCCCAGCATAGTCCCCTGAAGTTCAGACTGCCATTGTAAATTCAGGGAAGAAAGCAATCCCAGCCACCAGCCATGAGAGTTTGGCAGCTAGGACAGAAACATCAGTGGTACCATTGATGTCAGCCTGAAGGCTGCAGAGGCGCTTTCAAACCAACCCATATCTGTCCTTCACAAGCAGCTTTCACCAGCAGCCCAGTCTCTCTGAAACAACACTTTCCTTGGCTTCTGTCAGAGAGTTGTTTGCCTCAAGAAACCTCAAGTTTATCCTCAAGGATAAAGTCAAAATTCTCTGCAGTTACTCCCTGCCAGTTTATTCTCAGTACAAATTGCAGACCTCAAAATTCTGGATGAATCCAAAGAGGCAAAGTCAAAGAAAGGGGGGAAAAGAAAATGTTCTGGCAACCATCCAGTCACCAATTGAACTGGAGGAAACCCTATCATATGAATCATTTAAAAATAAGATCAGTCTGGACACAGCCCTGGAAAATGTACCGTGGGGAACAGGCTTGTATTGGCGGGGGAATGAACAGGATGAGCTAATCCTGTAGGTCTCTTCCATCTCTGGTTTCTGAGGGCCCTCAAGGAACCTCTCAGGTTAGGCTCTCTCTCCTGGTCCAATTGCTTCAAAGAGCACCATCAAGCACTAAGATACAGCTGGGGTCACATTATCACAGATTAGCAAGCACCTTTGCAAAGGTGTCCCAGGAAACAAGACCTGATCTAAAAAGTCAGAGTGGTTTAGAAAACACCTAATGAAGGATAAATGAGAAAACATCTCTTCTTTGACCAGACAGAGGTTCAAGGCTTAAAATCTGTATCTGGTACTGTGCCTCTTTGGGGCTGGGGTTTCATGTCAATGTACCATTAGAGACAAGGCCCAGCTGTGAAGCTTGGAGCTGGAGATAGTTTACTATGGTATCTGTTTACATCCAGAAATTTGGGTTGAGACATTATCTAGTCAGAAAACACTGGCAACCTGCCTCATCGTGTTCCAAAAACAGGCTCTGGGTATTGCTAAGTCCAAACATCAATAAGACATCTTTTTGGGAGAAGATGATGGAATAGAAAAAGACTGAACCTTCTTCCCAGTCACCACTTCAATAAACTGAGGTGTCAGGGATTGCTGTGATCGATATCAAAACCTTCTCTTCTCTGCTCATTTTCAAATTGCTGTGTGTAAATTTGACTGGAGAGGTGAGAACAGGCTTTCATCTACCAAGGCCATGAAATGAGCTACGAGATGTGAGGTTTGTGTCTGGTTCTAGTCATCACTCACTTTCTCTCCTAGCTCCTTAACTTCTCTTTGCAATGGCTCTAAAGGAAGCACAAGTGCTTACTTTTTGCAAAACACTTGAATTCTCAGCTAACTGGTGCTTTCTCGGTGTGGAGAGTTAGTGCTGCTAACGAGGAGGAAGGAGAGGAACTGTGGAGGATGGTGCAAGTGGGTAATGAGGCAAAACCAGCAAAGGGATATTTTAGGCTGGAAATCAGGAAAAAATTAACAGTGAAGCCCATTAGACTGTGGAATAGGCTCCCAGAGGGAAATGCTGGCAGCCCCACCACTTGAGTCATTTCAAATAAGACTGGACAAAGCACTAGAAAATATACTGTAGGGAACAGCCCTGGGCTGACCTTCGGGGAGCGGAGAGAAGGAGGGGGGGAAACTGGTCTGTGTGACCTAACAGGTCTTTTCCAGCCCTAATTTCTATGAATCTGTTACTGGCTAGTAAGAAAATGTGATGTAAGGGCAGCCTGCAGTGATTGGCAGACTAAATGAAGGTCAAGAGTAATTTTTTGGATGCCTGGAGCACAGTGCGTGTCCCAAGCACTGACCACACTCACTCGGCATGTTTAGCCACCTGGCAGCTCTGCTATAGCCAACCCAAATAGTTCATATAAAATTGAAGCGAAACAGCAAACAACCATCATTCTCAGAAATGTTCACTTTTCCTGGGATTTCTTTTTCTCTCATTTCCTTTTTTTTTTCCCAGACAAACCAAAAACAAGTGATTGCATTGAGGTACTTGCTGAGTGAACTGAGCCTTGTCAAGACTGGCTAGTGTCTGGTGGAACCATTGTTGGAAACAAATAAACATTTACCAGAGGAAAGTCCACCTGCTGTACTTGGATATCGGTTCAGGCTGCTCCTGGGGCTGCAGACAGCTTCTCAAACTTGATAAGTCATCATTAACATGGGCTAGAAATCCTGCTTGTCCCCCCACAGACAGACATGCTTCATCCTAGGCTATCCATGTTCCTTTCTCAGTGCCTTTTTTTGGAATGGAAATGGACATAAATGGAAATGGAGAATGAAAATATAGCTGCACCTGGAAAGTCCTGACTAGATCTCATTCCTCTACACTGCCAAAAACACCATCTCCTGTGATTACCAGTGCTCTCTTGTTCTTGTGCCCAAAGTGATATTCACTGATCATATATGCTAGCTTTGTGTGTTTTGCTGGTGCATTTGGATTGCCATTCTTGGTCTTGCCTTGGCCTCTTCCAAGTTTGTCAGCTGGAAGGAGCCAGGATGAGTCTTGGGCTTAGCTAATGTTAGAGAGCACCCCAACTGGCAAAGGATCTTGGTAAAGCACCAGAGAGGAAAGATGGGAAGAAAAAACATGGGCAAGAGGAGGTGGGGAAGGTGGAATTGGCCAATAGAAGAAAAGGACTGACTGGGGTAAGGAGAGAGGAGAAAGGGGATAATTGCCAATGGAAGGAGGATCTAGTGAAGTGATGAAAAAGTCAGAGATGTGGAGTTAACACAGAATTGAAATGCAGCTCTTCAGCTTGGGAGGAGTTTCATGCTCTTGCTCTGGAAGGTTGCCCAAATTTTATGCCAGCTTTGGTTAAGGCATTTTTATGGCCTCCAAGCAGTAAAATCTCACTGTACTCGAAGCACTCAGGGTGGGACCTGAGGACCTTGGCCTGCAGTGGAGATGCTCCACAGGAGTCAGATCTGAGGAGGAAGCAGCAGCCCTGAGCTCTTGCTGCACAATCCAAGGACAGCCAGGGGTGCATTCTCTGCTCCATTCCCCATCAAAAGCAAACACCACAGCTGGCTCCAAATCACCCCAGGAACCCGATATCCCTTCATATTGTCCTCAAGTACAGACAGGACAATGAAATTGCCCCTTTGACTGTATGCCATAGGATGTTTCCCCCTGCCAGTTTACTTCTCAGTCATGAGAAAAAGAAAGCAGGAACAGGGCAGCTTTGCTTTCCTGCTTTGCTTACCTGGCAAAGAATCCACTGGTTTATTTTTCTTACCTGTGGTTTTATTTGTCAGTCCAAGTATATCAAATCAAACACAGGTTTTAATCTGGATAGATCTGGAAGGGAAAATGATACTTACTTTCAACATTTTGTAGATCAGAAGAAGTTAAGCAAGGGCTGTAATTACAGTGGTATAAGCAGCAAGAAATGTGGGAAGAGGGATCAGATGATGACCGTCAAAACTAATTACATGCAACAGGACCAATTGACCAGAGGCTGCCATAGGAAAAAATGAGCCAATATGCACTGCAACCTGCACAAAATAGAAAGCATACTCTGCAAATCAGGGGGAGAAAGAAGCTGTATTGCCTTATTATTGATGCATTCTTCAAAAGGACACATAAAGGTACAGTATGTCAGAGTCTTGTCCAGCACCTGGTTTTCACTATTTGCTTGTCAGAGAGGAGCCAAAACAACTGACTCCCATATGAAGGCATGACCTAAAGTTCATTTAGTCATTGCTTAAAACTAAAAATGCCAGGTTGTATTCATGCTATTGGTCTGGAATAAAAAAGGGCCTTTCAGAATCCTTCACAGGGACAGAGCATGAAGATTCCCCTTTTGCTGTGGGACTGCCTTTTATGTTTATGACTCTGAAGTACAACCTATTAAGTCTACAACCACACTAACAGTTTTCAAGTTTTTGTGACTAGGAGATGTTCCCCAGCAGAGATCTCATGGACCTCATCTAGAAAACACATACTTAATGTGTGACCTGTTGGAATCTGCAGAGAGGAGGCTGAAACCCAAATTCTTTAAAGTGGGGAAAACCAGGACCTGTCTCTTCACCAAACTACACTTTCAGAGTGACAACATTCTAATATTGTGGTCAGGTTTGTTGTTATTCCCAAGCTTTATCTTCTTTTTGCCAGACAACATCAACATCTTTGGCCCATAACTCAGAAAGAAGCTAACACCTGCTTTCACACCAGACATGGCTGAACATCCAAACTCGGGGCTCCAGGGGGCTCATTTGGCATCAGTCTTGGCTGTGTGATTAACTTTCCATGTAATTTCAGCCAGATCACATCAACTCAATATCCCCCTCCACAGAAGCAAGGATATGATTTCTGCTTTTGCTCATACCTCTGCCACCACAGCTGCTACCAGCACCTCTAATAAACCTCTCCTCACAGAAAACCGTCCCTTGGACCAAGGCTTCTCAAACAAGGTCAGGTTTTCTTTGGAGAACACCTCAGGTCTTCCCACACACCTGCTATTTGCTGCTCCTGAGCACAGTTTCCAAGCTAGAATCAAATTTTGATTCAGCCAGGCCAAGAGCAGGATATACGAGCAGACATGGATCCCTGTCTGCCCAAGATAATGAGCAATTAAGTTTTAAATTTATTGAATATGAAACAGGTAGAGGAAGAGGACACTGAGCTATTTCCCACGGTGTTCTCTCTCTACCTGAGGACAAGGCTTATAGATATTTTAATAGCAAAACTCCCCTTTTTCCTTTTCAATCAACAAAATGTAAGTCTCTTGCTCATCAGTGAGCTATGCTGGAGCAGACTGTTTTGCATTTGGTAATGAACTGCATACCATCTTTAGATAGAGATCTTTTGGACTCGCTTTTGGCATCTCTGAGGAAATATGTTCTCCACCTGCTCTCTGTCCAGTGCAAACACCATTCCCACAGCATGTTTCACTGCTGCAGACAGATCCTGCCACCTAGTGCATCTAGATGTGTACTAGCCCCACGGCACACCTGGAACAGCTGCCTGGACTCCCACTCCTCATCCAGGGATGACCAGATTTCTCCATAATACTCCTTCAGTCACTGAGGTAAAAACACAGCCACCAGCAGCAGTTTTCTAAGAAATGGACCCAGGCAAATATTCTCCCAGGACCTAGATCAGTTCTCAAAAAAGCCATTTTGATTTTCATTCCCATTTAGGAAATGGCATGTCTGTATTTCTCTGTTAGTAACAGGCAGGAGTAAAAGAAGAGACCTCATCACAGTCTACAGCTTCCTTATGAGGAGATGGGGCAGTGGAGGGGCAGGCACTGCTCTCTTTTCTGTAGTGACAATGATAGGACCTCAGGAAGTGGCCTGAAGTTGTGTCAGGGAAGGTTTAGGCTGGATATGAGATTAAGATTCTTTAGCCAGAGGGTGGTTGAGAACTGGAACAGGCTCCCCATGAAGTGGTCACAGCATCAAGCCTTATAGAGCTCGAGAAGAATGTGGACAATCCTCTCAGGCACATAGTGGTTCTTGAGGTTTTCCTATGGAGGGCCAGGAGTAGTACTCAATGATTCTTGTCCTTTCCAACTCAGGAATTGAGTATAATTGAGTATAATTCTTATATATATTATCATATGATAATAAACCAGGTAAGCAGACAAAGATGCATCGTATTTTGTTCTGCTCTGCTTCTTAGATTTTCTCCCTTTTCTCTGGCTCACTCAGACTAGCATCCAGCAAGGAACAGTATTGTCTGGTTTTGTGGTCTCTTTTTGCCCCCTTACTCTGCAGGGTTTCCTCTATGTCATGAAATGAATGGCCTTTCAGAAAGTCCTCAGAGCACTAATTTTGCCTCCAGTCATAGGTTAAGTAATGTGACTGCTGGAAAAGGAGAGAGGAAAACAAAACGGGACTTAGGCATCCATGTGTGGCCTGATTCCCCTCCATGAGACTGAGCTACTCCCTGTGTGTGTTACACAAAACACACTGTCTTCCTCTGAGAAATCAGGTCTGGGCACTGTCAGAGAAGGAATACCAAACTGGACACAAAAGATATGATATTTGACAAATTCTGTTTATCAAAGGAAAATTCTGCTTTCATTTTGCAGGACGAGTTTATAAATCTTCAGTTCAGGTTTGGAAGTCATAACTCTTCCACTATTTCCTCCTCACAGAGCCAATGATACTGTATTCTGACACAACAACTACCAGCTTTTTACACTCTGCACTGAACAAATATCCACTTCTTTCCTCATCTCTCATCTCTGAGAGGAAGGTATTTGTTTTCCTCCACAGTAGCAATATAATATATTGCTTCAATCCTTCATTAGCTGCCTAATCCAATTCACGTCAGCTTCTTCTCTTTCTTTCTGCCTTGTGTTTCTAACCTTGCACCTAGAGAAAAACTGTCTTTGCTAACCTTTTTTTCAAACTGTTGACCAGCCCTGCAAAATTTGTACTTCTCTTCTGCTCTGTTTCTTTTTCTCCTGTGCTTCTGATAGTAAATAGATTCAAACTGGAAAAGAGGTGTGTGGTTTTTGCAACACTCATTTCAATGACTTACCAAGAGCCTTGGTAGACTCTCCACTACTTGTGTGGCTTTAAGATAAGATCAGATCCAAACTACAGCAGCGGGTGAGAGGAGCTGAGCCCAGAGCAGTGGGAAGGGACATCCACAAGCTGCCTTCTTGTGCAGTGCCAGGAAGGACGTGGAGGACCCCTCTGAGGCACAGCACATCTGGATGCCAGGGTAGTGACCTGATCCTGCCCCAAGGGAAGGATTGGGAATAGTGGGGGGGCACAGCTGGAGTGGGAAGCATCTTACGGTGCATCCTGCTACTCCTGGCAGCAGAAAGGGCTGTTCCCCAGGTGTCCCCCCCTCAAGACCCTTGCCTGCCTGTAGCCCTCTTCCCATCCATTTGTGCTGGTCCCCTGATGCACGGTAGGACAAACAGGAACAGCACAAATAGGGGGGTGTTTCTTGCCTCAGGGGGTCAGCTGGGGCTCAGGCTGTGGGGCTCACTCTGCTCTGAAGTATAGGAGCTATAAATCCAGAGGGAAAAGGTTTTGATAAGGTGAAGATCCCTACTTCAAATGACTGTTCCCTCAAACTACTATGTCTCTCAAATCCCTCCGGCCCTCCACTCAGACCTGTCAAAATTTCATTACTTCCATTCCCTCTCTGGAATCCATGACTGTTCTTCTCCATCTCCAGCCTGTAAAGCTTCAATTTTAAACTGCCTGGCCTTGTGACCTCTTCCTGAAACACACATCTTCTAACAAATGAACTTAATCACCTTGATATCTTCTCTGCAGTTGTCTGTCATATTTGCTGAACCTGATTGACACTCATGGTGTCCAAAAGCTTGCTAATCTCACACTTGCCTACTGGAGTCCTCCTGACTGATCCCAGTATTTTCATCCCCATCCACTGAAATCCCCTGGCCCCTTCCAGCCCTTCTTCTCTCACAACCCATCCTGCTGCTGCCCTGAAAAGAAATTTTTGCCTACACTGCCAAAAAGCCTTCAGCCATCTCTGATTACAATGGAAAACTTTCTTCAAGTACTCTCTCTCCCAGCTGCAGGAAATCCTGAGGGGGCTATTCAGTGACCTCCATAATGAAATAGGCCAGATTAGATAACCACAATAAGCTTTCCTGGCCCTAAAGGCCTCCTGCAAAACAAATTGCATGATCTAGCACATAAGAACATGGATTAATAAGGACATTCAGGGAGGACAAACCGCGTGTTCCTAAAGCCTTTGAAACTCTAGATGCCAAGAGCAGTTTAAACCTATAGATCCAAAGGAGGAAAACAAGTGTAAGTGCAAAGGAACAATCTATGTAGCCACAATAATACCAGCATTACACCCATATCATTTGTTTTGTATTATTAGACAAATTACACAGACATCCCATATTCCCCAGTTTGAACTAGCAAAATGCCAGGGAAAAAAAACACAAAAGTTTGTTTTTGTAGGAATAATGTGATGACACATTTTCAGCAATATATACTATATTGTGAAGCCCTCATTAGACAAGCCAAATATTTTTGTGTAATTTCTGCAATAAAATATGAAAGCAGCAACATTCAGACAGAGAGGCTGGCTTTTGTTAAAGTGGAGCTCCAAGAATAACAGCTTGTGAATTACCAACACCATTGTTTGGGGGGAGAAAGTTGCTTGATATTAACAAATTCATTAAGCCCAAACTGATACGCCTGTTAAAGCAGCAATTAGTCTCAATCTTTATGGATTTGTGTCCCAAACATACCAAATAACACCATTCATGGATACTGTGTTGGGGCACAAATATGTTTTCCAGCAGATATTAACGATGATTTATGACTCACATTTCTTCCATGTACTATGGCACTCATACAACTCATTTGTGCTACGTGCTTGCAAGAGTCATTTCACCCACCCACAATGCCAGGGAAAGGCAATTCCCTCCATGGATCAAAGGGAGTGAGGCTTGGAGCTGTTACAGAGGCAGCACACAGGTGTCTGCTGCAGGGGGTGAGGATCAGACTCGTCTGCTAAGGCCCACCTCCCCAAAGAGGCTCCGAGCCTCTCTGGAATTCATCCCCTGATCTCCCATCCCAAGTTATCATCCCCGTGGGCAACTGACCCGCAGCACGTGTCAACATTACCCTTTTCACACAGGGACAGGGAATGAGCCCCAACCTAAGTGCAGTCCACAGCCTCAGCACATGGCAAACCCTTTTTCTTTCTCCAGCAGAAACTGCCAAAAGGATTTAGGAAAATGGATAACAATTCACCCAGGAGAAATTTGGCGATGACACTGGTGTAAATGTTCCAACCTCTCTGATAAACTTCATATGATATTACAGCTTTAGGTATGCAGCAATGGTGTCTGACTTCACAGAGTTTAGTTATTTGCTGCTTGATCTGGTTTTTTTTTAATCTGAAGGACATTTTCTCCTTGTCTCCATCTCATATCTTTGAGAGATCTCATCCAGGATAACAGGAGGAAAAATTGGTTTCCACAGAATTATCAAGATAAACTACAGCAAGGCATGTGGGAATCTGCATTTGAAATATCCACATTGCTGAACATCCATTTTCCTTTTTATCTCCTCCTTTTCCAAAGGAAATTGTTCTGTCTTCTGCCTCAGCTGAAACTCCCATTTGCACAGCAACTTCAGAAATCTCATCTGCACTCTATAAGGCTATCAGGTTTGGCATTCAGATTTGGATCTGGAAGGTCACAAACTTGAGTGAATATCAAAATATGACACCATTGTGATGGAAATTCTCTTTCCATTCCTTAAAAAAAACTATAGGAACATTAATTGATACAGAGACATTGAAAGATAAAAGTTTTTACAGAAGCAGCAAACTCTTTTAGGTTCAGGCTAGATTAGGTTCAGCCCAGTTCCTCAAGAAATCTTTCCTGAAACTCACATAAATCAATTTTAGACAAGGATTATGTTAATTTTCAACTTCTTACCTGTCCACATGTTTCATTTATCTCCAAAATGACACTTCATTGTCAAAAGAGATCTAGTGAGTACTCTAAAGATGTGCAACTACCTTCACAGTTAATTGACATCCTACAGCACCATTTATGCAGCAGTGTCATCTGGAAAATGTTTCTTCCCTGCAGTAGTTTACAGCCTATATAGAAGAAAAATGTTAAATTTGGAGTGATGGAAACTTTCAAGTAAGAAAGAAACTCAAGGTTCACTTTAATCCCTAGGTCCCTGGGAAACTCAGCTGCCAAGTATCTGTCCTACCCAACCAAGAAAGCCAAAGAAGCCCTACTCCTACATGTCACTGTCTTTTACCAGTCAAACAGAGCTAAGCTTTAGCTGGATTAAAGCAAAACTGCACAAACCACCAGAGACACATTATCAAACAAACCCTTAGACAGTATGGAGACTACCATGGCAGGATCAGATAGGAAAGACAGATCAGTGTATTATGCTTTTGTGCAACCAAAAAGTAGTAAGAAGTAGCAGCAAATCATCTGTGTTATTCCTCCAGCCTCCTCAGGGAATGCCCAGTGAATCCAAATCCACTTCTGCAGATCTTTCAAGCAATCCATGGAATACCTGCTCCCTCCTTGCACTGTCATCAGTAACAAAACCTAACCCCAAAGCCCCCAGGCAGCCTGTGGCAACCACAGTGGTGGCCATAAAGAACATAGATTTCTGTCATGTTAAACCTGCCCTGTACCAATACTGATCAATAACCAATGTGATGTGCCTGTCACCTGCATACAGATCCTAGTGCCCGCAAAAAGTCAGGGTAAAACTGCTTCTGCCACTGTCAAAAGAATTACAGGAGACCAAAAACCAAAACAGAATAGTCACCAATTAAAACACACTCTATTTTGTCAAGAAATGCTCTGTTTCCATTGAGAATGGAAAGACAAGTAAAAGCCACAGGCCCTTGTTCTGTGAAACATTATAATGGTAAACACAGGAAAATATTTTCATTGGAAGGCAAGCACTGCCCCTCCATTGCACTTGCCTGCATTCACCAAAGCTTGCAGCACGCAGGATGCTCACTCTAGCTCACCTCACCACCATAAATTCCCACAAAATAACAGTTATATTCGCAGGAGAAAACAAATGAGCAAATTAGGTAACTTTGTTATTTGAGAGGACTGAAGACAATATTCTAGAGCTTCTCAAGGGCATACAAGCTGCAGTCCTGAGCTGAAACAGCCCAAGAAAATTTGATTATTTGGGAGTGTGGGTAGAGTTCGTGGTTTGTTTTCCACATTGCTGAATCCCTCCATTTACTTACTGTCTCTTTCAGTCCCACGTGTAGTGGCTGAGTTCTGGCACCCTGTCCAAGTCTCCTCATCCTGGGAATACCGACCCCATTGGTTCTGGAATCAAAATGACCACACGGCACTTATAACATTTCCAGACAGACATAAATACACAGATTAGTCTTTTCTGCATTTTTCCTCATAAAAACAACAGCAGCTTCGAAGCGCATTGGCACAAGCACTGAGATTAAGTATTGCAACCTGCTATTGTTGGCAGGCTTGCTCTGGCTTCTTCTGCTTTCCCCACCTCCTTGTAATCCTCTCTCCTCTTGGAGAGTAGTTAAACGCTATGTCCATTCATGTCACCACGGAGTAGTTTTGGCAGATGCATGCCCCAAGGCTGGGATGTTTTTACGAGAACCGTTTTCATATTTCACTGTTTGCCTGGCTGATCCTTTATCTGTTCTAACAGTTATACAACTAAACATACTGAACCTTCTGTCAGATGATTACTTATTCCATGTTGAATTGCAGGATATGGAAATCCTGCCAAACACAGTCCTGATCTAACTCTGTCAACTTCAGTGCATGGCTAAGAATGAATTCAGACCTTAAACTCCTTTACACTGGTCTTTGAGAATAAATAGAAGAAAATCATCAGTAATGTGTCTTTTGTTTTGTGCATCAGTGCCTTTCTAGGCCTAAAGGCTCCTTCAGATGCCCCTTAGCTGTGAATAATGGCCTTGTATATACCACCTCTTTGCTCAGAGGTGTGAATTGAGGGGATCAGAATCCCACAGTGTAAAGCTGAAAGCATTTTGGTCTAGAAGCAATGATTACCAGGCTCCTAATGAAAAAGAAAAGATGGCAGCAGATAGAGCCCTTCCCTTCACTCCTCATCTTTACCCAGCAGAGCCAGGCGGGAGGTGGAGGTGAAGGATGGGGGAACAGAGAGGAGCTCATTTCCCTTCTCCACCTGGTAGCATCTTCCTGGTGCCACCAGCTCTGGCTGCACAGCTCCCAGCGGGCACTGGCTGCACGCACTCAGTTGCTGCTGGTAGAAAAATTATGGGGATTTTCCAGGTTGCATTTAAATATCCCAAGACCATCAGGTTTTCGAGGCTTTTTATGAGAAAGACCTCATTCCCTTCAGAACTCATGATTCTCTAGGAACTGCTTCAAGTGGAAAGAAGCTGATCTTATCTATTACCCTATCAATTCAGCTATTGCTACTGAATCAAACCATTAATGCAGCCTGAGAGTCTGGTGTGAACCTGATCAGAAGTGAAGCAGACAACAGATGATTTAATCAGGAGTTCAGGAAGGGATTCTGTCCACAGGAGAATCCTGAGAGAGAATGGACGCATGGAAAGAAGGAAAAGCAAACGTACTGTTCATGTTTTAAAAATAGCTATCAAAGTGTTCTGCAACTTAGATTTCAAGGTTTTTCAAAGAGTCTCTGAGTCCTCCTATTAATATTGCCACCTGGACACCTCCCAGAGATTTTAGCCAGCTTTATCAGGTGTTTATCTCATGTTTTCAGTGCTGTTACTCTGATCACAACTGTCCACAAACAACCAGCATTCTTTTGTAATAAAAGCAGAGAAGGGTTGTTTATTTATTAGTTTTTTATTTCTGTGTTTTGACAAGAATGGTAATCTCATCCCCTACCATTGTTAAAACAATATAAATGAGGCTGAAGCAAAGGAAAATTCAGTGATTAAAAGATTGGAAGAGAATTTTTCAGCAAAAAAAATCTTCAAAACTGTCACAGAGAGCAGATGAATAATCACCCTCAGCATCTCTGGGTGACTCACACACTGAATTTCTAAAAAAGTCATATCCTCTTAATATTAGCATTTCAGTTCCTCAGCCTCCAAGGCTGGGGGACCATAGAGCTGTCCCTCTCATTTTTCCCTGCATGACTTCTGTCCAGCCTCTCACTATCCCAGCTTCTCTGGACCCTAACAGCAATTTCTGCTCACAGCAGATTTAATGAGGACTGCATGTTGCTGGCTATTTAGTTGGCTGTAGCTATAATTAGACAGCTGACAAATATTGGCTGGTTGTGTGCTCTTTTTTCTGTGATTACATATCATAGTTGGTCTATGTGCAAGACAAAGGATGATTTTTCTTCTTTGTCACTCCCCAAACTCTCAAGGGAGTTGATAAGAGTCCTGGCTGCTTTCTGCCACTTACCTCACTACCAGCAAGAGGACATTGTCATCATTTCTAAGCCAGTTGAAAATTGTTGAAGTGACATGTAGAGGAATTCAATCAGTCTTCTGCCTATGCCAGCACTTTTCCCTCTTTTTGCAGAAATGCTGGTTTGTTTGGGCTTTTTATGGGGGAGAGGGGGTGGGTGGAGGGGGGAATAAAAACCTATACTTTAATCTTTAAATGCTATGCTTCTTGTTTCATGAAAATGGTTGAACTGCATCTCCCAGTGCACTGTGATGTCCTCACCCAGCAAAGGGAACCAGTGCAAGGTGGCAATTCTGTGACTACAGCAGGACAGGGGTGAGGTCAGTCCATATGAGAAAGCGTGGACATGGAGGTGGCCTGACATAGAACTTTCTAATAATATTTTTCACCTTAAATATGTCTTGGTTTTATTCAAATCTTCTATTTTTCATGCAGAAGGCTCAATCTTCCCATGAAATTAGAGCCTTTTAAGGGAAGACTCAATGAAAATCTTTTTAAACATGATGTGCTAGTAGAACATTTGTTAGTTTATTAAAATAAACACATTATCTTCAGTAATCACTCACAGCAAAAGCTCAGACTCAAAGTCAGGCCAGAACATACATTTTGAGTGAGAAGATGACCTTTCCAAGACAGTTACTTTTCTAATCATAGATCAGAACCCTACCAGCAACAATAAAACTATCTGTAAAAGTACATAGAGCCATTCTTCATCTCCAGTTCACTGAGATGAGCAAGCAGAGTATAATTACCAAGATAAATGGGTAAAAAGAATCCTGAAAATAAAGACCAATTAAAAAAAAAAAAATCAAGGGAAGACTTTTGATCCCTAGTCTGTGAAATCTCTCAGTGAAGGCAATGGAAATTTTACTCTTGTTAGGACAAGGTTTCTACTCTACCAAAAATAGACACAGAAAAGGCAGGTGACAGATACTGGCACTCCTCACAATCTGAATGTGTTGTGGATAACACCACATCTCTCCAACCTGAACCTGTCCAGAAAAAGATGGAAGGACTTTGTATCCCAAGAGAAACAGAAACCTCCTGTAAGCTTCACAGTCAAACATACAGAATGGAGATGTAGCCCCTCTGTGGACACTGGCCAGAAATGGCAGTGCTAACCCTAGGCTTTATTTCATGTCATCAGAGGGGCAATGCAGGAATGCAAGTAAAGCCTACAAGGCTGGAAGAAAAGCTCCATCACAACTACCCTGTGACCAACCCAACTCCAGCTGCTATGCATTTTCTATCAGGTTGCTCCTGGCAAGCGAACAACAGAAAGTAACTTATTCACTTTAGCAGCTACCACCAATTTCTACCTTTCTTCCTCTGTCAAGAATGCCCTGGCTATTGCTTAGATAGCACACGAACAGCTTTCCCACAGTCTCTCCTGCTTCCTTCCACTGTTCCATAATTCAGCACAGCACCTTGTAATGCTAAGAAATTTTACCCCAGGGTATCATTCCTAACACCTTCCCAGTCCCCCCCAACAGCTGCCCCCACTTGCCTTTTGGGCAGACCCCCTCACAATTCAAGCGGGTTGGTAAAAATAGTTCTCCCTGTCTGCCCCACTTCTGATTCATGGTCCACTTAGGTAACGTCTCTTTCAGCTACATGGAATGGCTGGGGCCTCCTGGACCCCAGGGACATTACATCCTCATAAATAAGGAGATTTATTTACAGATATAAATCAAGACACAACGTTTAGAACATGCTACAGGGAAACAGTAAAATGCAAGGAGAAGGAAAGAAGAATAATCAAAAGTCGAGGATTCTGGCCAAATTCTTCTTAAAATAGCTCTTCCAAGACATAGTGAACATTGTATCAAACTCACACAGGATCTTTGCTTCTTCATGACTCATTTCACTTGAGCTGGAGAGTAACAATTTCCTCCCTAGTCACCGACTCATATGGCTAAGACTATGCAGATAGAGCTCAACCTGTTGTGATTGATCAAGCCCCTCTTCAGGGTAAACGATGCATTTCATCAAACGCTACCGTACATCAAGATGTCAGCATCCAGAAAATCGTCCTCTTTAACACACACTGACCCCCCTGCACACCCACACACACACGTGCACACCCAGCCCGGTGGTCAGATCGTCACCTGCTAGTGTTAACATGCACACAAGCAATTACAGAGCAGACATCTGCTCAGGATGTTGCTCACTGGATCAGCATCTTCGCACTGAGATGGCTGCAAGCCTTTGAAGCATTTATGTTCTGACTTTGTGCTGTCTACTAGTGAGGGATGGTTTGTCTGTAAACGTCCCTCGTGCTGGCACAGCATCCATTGGTGTGAATTATGCTGGTTCTTGTTCAGAGCTAAAGCAATGAGGCTAATGGGGAAAAGCCAGCCTCCTGCAGACAAGATGAATCCCAATTTTTTCAATTGTCACTAAGTGGGAATTACGGAGTCCTGGGTGGAAGAAGGTTTTGCAGATTTTCCTATAAACAATGAATAAACAGTGTCAATATCATGTTCTGTTTGACAAGATAGGCACCATCTCAGAGAAATCAAATAATAATTTGGAAATTAAAAACCAAACACGTCAGTTACAGAGTCTCATCTCAATTATATTAAAGTTTTAAAATGTTCCTCAGAATGAATGCCAAAGCAAAGTTTGAGTTTTCACTGTGATTTCTGAATACAGACTGATGCAACTCCCCCTGAGGGCATTGGTAACATCATGAGATTTTCCCCAAAGGCAATTAAAAATTAAACTGGACAGTGGTTGCCAAGAGGTGGCAAATGCCCTTGCCAAGCCCGTGGTCCTCTGTCCTGGCATGATGGCAGCAGAAGAGCACAGCCCAGGCCATGACACAGCAGAGGTCATCATGCCCCAACTTCTGTACCTCTGCACCATCACGCAAGTGCCAATTTTTTCTGTGCCCATCAGCTATAAAAAAAAAAAAGTAAAAACATATTTGAAATACATGAACTAGACATTACTCTGGACTTCACCACACCTGACCATGAATAACCCATGAGTATCCCAGCATATTCTTACATTCAGCCTAATAGCACCTGCCTAAGAGCCAGGCAGAGCAGTGGGATTTTCAGGATGGGCTAAGCCACATGTTGAACTTGGACTCCTTCTCTGTACCACTGCCACTAAATGTTGCAAGTAAGGGGAGACAGATTGGGAGGAAGAGAGTAGGAGAGAAAGAGAAAGAGAGAGCAAGAGAACAAGCACTCATATCTAATACAGAAACAACAAATTTTTAGTCTTCACAGTTGTCTAATGTTGCCCACACCAGGAGCTGGAGCCCATGCACTGGAGCTGGACACAGCAGTCACTGCACCTCCCTGCAGCACAGCCCCAGTGCCACAGCCAGAGCACTTCAGTGCCAGGTGGGAGGGCAGCACACATGGCACCCACAGGGGAGCCCACTCATCCCCAGGCCACCCCAGGGACCAGGCTGATCCCAGGTTCCTGGAGGCATTGAGTTCACAATGGACAGTGCCATTAGGATTTGTGTCTGCCCCTTGCTGAGGTGGAGGCGAAGTGGGGAGCCAGTGCCAGGGCACCCGAGCTGGCTGTCACAGGGCACCCGGGCTCTTGCTCACATTCAATGCCTGAGCTATATTCTTATCCTGAGCAGGTATTCCATGCCTCCTCTCCCTGAATATGGTGCTATATTCTTATCCTGAGCAGGTATTCCATGCCTGCTCTCCCTGGACATGGTGCAGCAGTGGCTGAGCTCGCTGGGCTGCTGTGGAGCCGGGAGCAGGGCGGGAGGAGGGAGGGATGGCTGACACTTCATTCAGTGATTGCAGCCCTCCTCCAAGGCTCAGACTTTGAAACAAGACATTGGCAGGACTGCTTAGAGAAATGATTTCATCCATGTATGAATAAAGCCAAAGAACACAGTACTTGTCCCTTCGGTGTTTATTTTAAAATAATTATTACATGTTCCCTTTTCTTTCAGGAACATTAAACACAATGCTGCATATGATTTTGTTCAGGAGGGCTGCAGATGGCTGTGATGGGGGAAAGTCAGTGGCAAGTACTGACATATGCACGATGGCAAGTACTCAAAAATGATCTCCTCATTCCCTTCAGCCTGAGGAATGCTGAATTCCGATACCATTGGGAGGGAAATGAAGATCAATAATAGCTAGCAGATTTATTTGGTTGTTGATTCTTCGAGTGCTTGGCCACCAGTCCTGTTGTATTTGTACTCTTTAAATCGAGAGCAGACCTTTGCAACCAAGTGCCAGCATTTGGTAGCAAGAAAGGGTTTCCTCAAGCAGCTGTCCTCTGAAAAACACGCCGTGGTTTGAAAATGTGGTTGCAAAATGTGGACAATGTGCACAGGAGTTATTAATGTTTGCAAGAAAATGTGCTGCTTCATCTCCATTATGGTCATTAACCACAGCTGTGGTTTTGCAAGCAAAGAATTCTGCACTCATTCTTAGAGTTGAGATTTGGATTTCAGAAGCAGAGACACAGGTAGTTCCTATAACTCCTCTCCCAGCTACAACGCAAACATATATAGACATTGGATAAATACTTCCCTTTATCTTAAAGAACCTAGCACATAGATTGCAGAAGTAATTTAAAACAGGGGTTTAATGTCATATGGACCTTATTTCTCACAGTGAAAAGGGAGTATGTATATATGGGGGGTTTTGTTGGTTTTTTTTTTAAAAAAAAGGGAGACAATACTCTGTCCAGGAAAACAAAGCAAGCCAGCCAGCTCTATGACCATTTGACTGGGAGACAGCTCCAGAGTCATTCCAGTACTGGCAGTACAGCTAAGCCAGAGTTCTCCTATAAGCCAGATGACACACTTGGAAAAATATATTCCAGAGCTTGTTATCCATCCCCTGCACCTGCCAAATTTGCCCATATGGGACCACAGGTGTTGGCTCAACCTAAGGAGGAAATGGATGGGAAAAGGCAAGATGAAGAGTATCAATAGCTCAAGCAGTGAGTATCATAAAGCCAGTGCTGAAGCTGCTACAAGCCAATTTCTGATGAAAGGATTGTGATCTTCAGAAAGTCCAGTCCAAAGAAGAGATGGATTTTAGAAACATGCTTGTGCAGTTATTTAAAAGTCCAGCATATAAAATGTAAATCCAGCTTGAGATGCTCCATTTTCACACATGTATGAACACACTAGTCAAACACTTGTGGGCACAAGTGCTGGAAGCACAGCTTTGGTGGCACAGGGTCTCTTTTGGGAAACTGGCCATTAAGATTCCCAAAGCACTGATAACATAACTCTCCTTACAGTGGCCAATGCATGCACCCCAAATTCCAAACTGCTCCTGTCTGGGAGTTGCATCTCTGCTAGTGTAGCAGGGTGCCCAAATGCACTGCCACCCTGGAAAGCAGAGAGCACTGCAATATTGGCATGGCTGTGCAGCTTCTGGAGCCAAGACCAAAGGGGCTGGGGGCTCTCAGAACCACGGAGATGTAACCAGGGAGGAATTTGCTTAGCACCTGCACAGGTCTGATCTTTCTTCCAGGAGACTGAACTAAAGCAGAGTTGTCCTAGACTAAGTGCAGCATACCTGAGTTTCAGTTCCAAATGGCCCCAGGCTGCTGGCTGCAGATGAGTCAAATCCTGAGCAGCGCACAGATCGGCACTATATTTGTCATTGGGAAAAAGCATGGGAATTCTAGCATCAAAAGTACAAAGGCCCAGCACTTGAACAGGAACAGCATCCCTTACATTGCCAGCTCCAGCCATCCAAAAGTTGCAGACGAGTTCCCATACTCATGAACTTGTCTTTAGCTAAAATTCACACCACAAGATACGATTTTAATAACACATTAGGGGTTGATTGCATTTGCTGTCTAGAGGTTTTTTTTTTTAACCACTAGGGTCTACTTCCAAACACTTCCACAACAGGAAGGCTCAGAATATGTTATTTTATGCTATTTTTCAAAAGAAAACTGAGGTTCTTATGTAGTCATCTTAACTCCAGGAGCTATGTTTTTTAAGGCACACACTGAATGTCAAGGGACTCACAATAAAATCTCAAGAATTGGCAAGATTGCCTTTGCTGGCTTTGGGGAATGAGCAGGTTGTTGTTGGAGCCACACATTAGAGGGAGACACACTCACATGTTCTTAACCAGTGAACTGTGCACCGAGGTATAATGGCAATTTGCCCAGCACTGACATACAGCAACAAGAACAGGATGCACAAAATTCCCAGGCCTCTTAAACTAATGGAGAAGCTTTGTTAGTTTCACTAACAAGGGAACCAATGACATAACCTGTCATAAACATGTTGGGACCATTATGTACACAGACATGAGATATATTTAAACTATAAAAACCCATTTAATAACCAAAAAGACAGCTGCGTAATCTGCACATTATACTCACAAAAAGGGAATAAAAGCAAAATGAACTGGAATATGTGTCTGGAGAGAAAAGGGGTGAGAGAGGCCTGAAGACCACTCAGAGGAATCTAGGACCTGCTAGCAGGAAAGCACTATCCTCCATTCTCTCTTGTTCTATAAAAACCCTATTTTTACATGGGGTTTTGATTAGTTTTTTAATAGAATTGTACATACACTAACAATGGGACAATTTTCACATATGAGGAGTAAACTCAGGGCAGAACTTTTTCTTCTCCATTGATGGGATAAAACAAGTGTGTACTCATCTCAGTGTCCAAAGGATCTGGGTGCCATCACTTGGGATCAAGACAAAGTCAAAGGAATACAGTGAATGAGTCCTTAATTTTCTTACATTGAAGTACAAAGACCGAGGCACAATATGGCAGAAAAAAAAAGACCTGCTTCTTCATCTATCTCTGCCTTTTGTCTTAAAGGCATTGTAGATTTACGTCCAACAGGAAAACTGACTCAAACATATTCAACTAGGACTGTGCTCACAATCTGTTTGGGCCATGGAGGTTTTTATAAATCATATTACTTATGTTTTGCCATCTCCATGAAGGACAGGTTTAGCTCTATAATAACTCACTGAGGTTTTGTCAGGATCAATTTACATTTGTCAGATGCTCTGCAGTCTTCAAACAAAGGCCATAAAAACAGCACTGCACCAGTATTTCATCTTTTTAAAGATTTAAAACCCGTAGAATGGGAAGAAGAAGAAGCAGTGGAGAGGTGTATTCACCCAGCTGCAAACACTGATCTTCTCCAGAGAGGAACCAATGTACAAAACTCAGCAACATGTATCCCTAATACCAAAATAGAGATCGAAAAAACCCTCCAAGGTGCCTAAATGTCTGTATCTAATTTATGGGTAATTTACAATGGAAATAGATGATTTTAAAATGTATACAAATTGTATCCTTGCACATCAGGGCAGATAAATAGTTTAACTACAAAATAATGAACATGAAGTGTCTCTTGTGAGTTGCCAGGTAGACATTTTGATTGCCCAGATTTCATTAAACTCAAAACAGAGAGAGCTTGAAGTCTTCCAAACGTTCTTTAACTCTATCAAGTGTGCCGGTGCTCTACAGCCGATGACAATATATTTCACCAGAGTTGCCAAAAAATTGTTTCATTTTAAGCAATGCCTGTATTGAATTACTTTTACAAGTTAAGCCAGTGTGCAGGGCACAATCAGCTCCATACAAGAATAAAGCCACTGCCAATGTTTTCTTTGCATCCATAAAACCAATTTTACACAGGCATTCCTTAACCAAGGAGAAAGACAACAAAAACAACAATAGAACCCCTGTCATGTCCTTGTCTCCTCTAGCCCTCCAGTCAGCCTTGCTTTTCCCAACTTTGCCAACCAGACTCAAGCAAGTGAAGAGTTACAGAGAATGTCTGTGTTGCCAAGAGCTATTTCCAGTGGACTTTGATCAAATGATGCTGTAATCCCTAATGGGAAGCATACTTCATTTATAAGGTATTCTTTGGTGTCATTCCCAAGGAGCAGGCATCAGAGTTTTTGAGCAGCAAAGCTCTTTCCCTACAGAAAGCCCATGCGAGGGTAGCACTGCCATGTCCAGTGCAGGTGTCCAGGCCTGCCCAGGCCAGTGGGATTTTGGATTAGCCATTGGTACAGTCTGAAAGGGCCGAGGGGGTCAGAGGCAAGACTTAGCTCAGGAATTCCCTCAGCCACAGACGTTTACCCAGCAGCAAGGATGCACAGAGCAGTGCACTCCAGTTTTATCTTTTCCAGCGAGGAACACAACAGCAGGCTGTTCTGACATTTGCACTTTCATGCAACTTTGTTGAACTTAAGAGACTTGGGTTGTTCAGAACAGTATTTTATTTTCCCTGAAGGTTTATTCCGAGACCAAGGACAATTAGCTCTCATTTTAACAAGGAAGCAATTAAAGTGCATGACATTCATGAAAATGATTTATCATGCTATTAAATTAGGATGAAAATCATCAAAGTTCATAATAGCTAAAGAAAAACAAATATAAATTATCTTCATACTCAGTTTGTACCCTGATGCTTATCAGCCTGAAACACTTGTATTTTTCTCCAGTGCTGCTGTGCAAATTTGTAATTGTAGCTCATCATTTGGAAAATATAACATTTTCATTCTCTGCTTTTTTTGCAGCCCTTTATATTGAAAGGCTTAAACAGCCCTTATCTGCTTAAAATTTCCTCAAAAATTAGATTAGGCTTCCAGAGCAATGGCATTTTGGGCAACCCAGGCAAACCTGCTAGAGTCAGGTATATCACTGGACACAAGGAGAGCCCCTTGCCACCCAAAATCCGCTGTTTCTTCCATCTATCCATCTGCTCATGCATTTACAAAAAGAAGTCTGTTCTCATAACCAATTAAAAATATATTATTTTTTTCATGTGCCTTCACTTTCTTTGTTAGGTTTTTTTTTCACTGTTTTTACATTCAAACCAAAAAATTAAGACTTTTTTTCCTGAAATGGCAGTTTCAAACCAATACATTTTGTTCCCATTTTCTTCCCTAACATATTTGGATATTGCATAGATATCTCTTTATTATGATATATAAATATGTTAGTAACTCCTCAAAAAATAAGCAATGAGCATACGTCCCAGTGGTAGCAATATAGAAACAGAGAGGAGCCTTTCTACTACTGGCTGCCTCTGTGATACTACGAAGAAAGTTGTCTGTGCCTTTGTTTTATCAGTGAAATTACAACATATTAACTCCTTCACAGGACTTTTGTTTGAAAAACATTTGGGCACTTGTATAAGGAAGCATTTTGTTCTTTAAGGCAAGGTTTCCCAAGCAACCAGAGTTTCACTTCCATACCAATACAGAGAAGCCCCTTGTAGCAGCTTTCTGCTTTTCACAAGCATCTTTCACAAGAATCCTTCATGCACCTCGCTGCCAGCCCCTCAAATTCTGACCAGAGAGCAGCTTTAAAATCTGGCAAAATCTGCATCCTTGCAAAGGTCCATTTGCACAAAGCTGAGGGATCCTGCTGTGCTATCAGAGGCTGTGAGCCTGCTGGCCTTCCTGATGTGACAAAGTAGTGAGAGGATACACCTAAGAATTGCAAATAAGGCCTCCTGAGCAGTAAAAGCACCAGGAAAAATCTATCCCTCAATAGGAAAGAGCCAATTCAGATAACCTGCCTTCCTACCCTAAATCTGAAGCATGTGGGAAATTGAGTGCCTTACTCATAAATTGCTGGAAAGATGCCTGGTTTAGATGTCTGAACTTTGTGTCAACAATAGAGTTCCTTATAGATTTAATTTAATGGAATTCTTCATCTACTAGCTACGTGTTAAATTGAGTTGCTGAATAGAGATCTGTGTTTTAAAGTCGTAATAAATTTCTGTTACTGTGGACACTGTTTCTCTTACTATAATTTCGTAAACATTTATTTATTAAAACTTGGATCATACAATTTGCAAGTAATTTTTATAGGTTAAGGCTCCTTCATGACTTGGAAAGCATCCTGCATTATCACATCAATGCAAAGAGAGCTAATACGAGCTTAAGTACATCTGTTTTCTAGAAAGTAACTTTTTTTAAAAAAAGTATTTCAATTCCCCATTTCCTTAGCAAATTGTCCTTACTTTTTTGAAAAAGGGAAGCTTTAAATGCTCTGTCTCCATGATGAGTCCTAAATAGATATTTTCAATGAATTATCCTGATTGAGTTGCCTGTCAAGATAATGGTATAAATTACTCCTTCAATCTACATTTACAAACTGATTTGAACAGCCTCAGTAAAGACTCAGACAAAAGTTAAAGGAATCTGATGTAAATCAACAATGAGATTAGTGTTCAGATCTCCTCTCACAGACAGGCTGTGCTGCAGCTGAACAGACTCAAGTTACAGTTTCTTTTCTGTTTTGCTTTAGTTTCCTTATTTCAGCTCTGTTTAAATTATAAAAGTATGAGTGGCAGGCGAAAAAGAGTGTTCTGAGAGAGATAATGAAATCTTTCCAGATCTTCAGGTACTACATCTTAAAAACTTTCATGCACCATGAAGAACTGAATTTTACATGTAGGAGACACATTCAAATGTTGAAAGACACATGCAAAAAAAAAAGATTTTAAAAACCAGAAATGTTAGAGTACTTTACATATATGGGCTTAAGAGGCAAAAGTATTGCAGTCTTACTAATGAACCTCAATCTCATATAGAAGATGTTATTTTTAGCTTTTCACTTCCTTGCTATAAAAAAATACTATTTTACTGTGTTTAGTTTAATTTAAATAACTTGATCATTAGAATGATCCCCATTTTATTTTGTTTGTAGTTCAGAGGATTTAGGTGTTCTTGTAACTTTTAGCAGCATGTTCCAATACCATTCTACCTTCTCAATTACTTTATAGCCATTTATAGGAGAAAAAGGAGTAATGATAATTGGATATAACTTTTCAGGATTCATGTTCTGAAAAATGATTAGAAGCCTTGAAAAATGTTGACATACTTCACTGTTCTGTTTTGCTCTGGTTTAAATATCAGTGTATTTATTAAAGCTGGTTGGAAAATTTAATCACATATAATATTTTCTTTTTCATCAGATGTGAATTCTTTCCAGGTTTTTTCAAGACTCTCATTTTCCTACACATCTCAGAAAATCTATATTAAATGAGGTAGGATTTATTCCAAGTTACCCAGTGCATATCTTCAAAGAAGTATGTTATGCATATATCTTTTAAAATAACTTATTATGTAAATAGTCATTAATACAGAATAGCTGGGGAAAGATTACTTCAAAAAATGTTGGTGTTTTAAAATGCTGTGTGAGAGAGATTTAATGAACATAGTGAATATCCTGAGTTATAGTTCTATAGTTATTGTTTGTGCAGTATTTTATATTCATCTGATTTAACTCTTGAGGTTATTTTCTATGCTTTTTTTGTCATGGATTCACATTATCTGTCATTTTCCTTAGCTAGAAACTAATTCCTGAAGGGCAGGATTTTTGTCTTTTTGAGCTTGCTGCATGGTCTGTGATTCTCCACTGCAAACCAGTCGTACGTGCAGTGAGGAACCATCCCCGTGTGGATGTTCAGACTCTGATCTCACAGCCTGGGCACAGAGGACAGGAGCAGGAGCAGCACCAACCCCGGCACCTCCAGCTCAAGGTCAGGGGGAATTTTGGGTACAAGAACTTGAGAAATCACCTCACAGCTGGTTCTTAGACATCAAGAGCTGAGGGTATCCCCCCCTGTCCCCAGCTTCAGGGATCTAACTGAGGCTAGTTTGGAGTCCAGTCACTGCAAATTCCCTGTATGGTCCTGGAAGAAAGACAGGCTTCATCTCCTCTTCCAGAGCAGAGCTAAGACTGGACACAATGTCTGGAGAAGCTGACCCCTGTCTGTTGACTGCTATGGGAGCACGACCTGAGCAGATGCTTACTCAGGCACTTCAAGAAATTTCCTACAGCTCGGCAAAATGGATCCAGGAATAGAAGTACTGCAAGAAAAGTGGCACAGCTGGGTCATGGATTCTGCCAAAGATGCTTATTATGGGAGTGTTTATATAATTTAAGCCTGGAATGAAATCCTGCTAGACATACACTCCATTATTTTTTTTTACCCTCTGAGCAGTTTTCCCATCAATCTCTGTGGTGGCAACCCAAGGTAAAACCTTGGTTTGTAAACACACAGAAGTTGGAGTACACAAGCAGTCCTTCTGAAGTCAATGGGCTTGGCTTGTTAAAGTGGCACTGCTTAGCTTGTGTGCAATGAGTGGGACTTCAAATGGTGATGCCCAAGCAAAGGCCACAGGCTTTGAAAACAGAGAGGCAGGAGGCAGTAGCAGTTCAGTTCCTCTAGGTGAGGAGGGACAAATGATTGTAATTGCTTCTTGAAACTGTTCTTGCTACCCAGGAAGCTGCCAACGGCCTGCCATTGCCTGAAGCTGTCCAAATTCAAGGAACAAGGGGGAACATGGCCAGTCATTACAGCGATTTCTCCCTTGCCAGGGGAACGAAACTACTACAGCTTCACACAGGCTCACACCAGAAGAGAAAATATTCTCAAACTCCTCAAAAAATTACTCTGAAATTTTGAGTTATACTGGGTTTTGTTGGGGTTTGTTTTGTTTCAAAATGTGCAAATGTGAAGGAAAACAACCTCAAACAGCAAAAGATGAAATCCGGACGTGCAAAGCAGAAAACAAGATTAGCAACTTCTCAGTCTGGCCAGCACAACTGAAACAGTTTTGATGCAGATCTTAGATTCAGTACAATACTAAGTCCCAGTAAGGACAGCCCTGACAGAGCAAGTGTTAATTCCAGCTTTAGGCATGGCTGCTTCCCAGGTTGTTTTTCCCAGATTGTGCCATATCAATGATTTCCAGGGCTCATTCCAGTAAAGCCTGCACCCTTTTTTCCCAGTGTTTACTGCTTAGATTAAAGAATACTGAATAGTCCCCTCGACCTCTATTTACTATTCTTCATGTATGTCACTTTCAGCCTTTCAGCAGCACAACTGTCTGGGCCACAACAGCAACATGAAGAACTCTGCTGGCAAATTGCTGTTTTCATCTGTGCCTTAACATCAGTGCTGAGCAGGCTCTGAACTGTTCCACACAGCCCAGGAGTCCAATTCCACCTCACTCCTCAGCAGGCATACTCCTTGCTCAAGGCAATAGGAGAACACACCTGAGCACACCAAGGACTGGCTGAACACCAAAGTGTTTCCCTGAATGCAGCCCAAGGAAAACACCTTTACTGCAACAACATGGATCTGACTACTGATTTGATCAGTGTGAAGTCAGTGGTAAAAATGAAAGTAAAATGAGGTCAGGCACCAGAAGAGCAATGAAGTAAGATCAGGACTGCAGAATACAGGGAAAGCCCATAAGTCAAGGAGATGATTTAACCACATTCAAAAGACAGGAAGGGGATGAGAGGGAATGGGATCAATGCAGAACATACTGGGCAGAAACACACTGTGGAAGGAGAGCAGGCAAGGGTGAAACAAGCTGGTGAGAAGGCAGAGGTCAAGGAAGATGTGACCAAGGCTAAAGATGAGGTCTAAGGCTCAGGGATGGGTAGCTCTAGGAGCCAAGCACAGAAATACATTTATACCTGTAAACTTATGCTTTCTCATCAAACACTCTTATCTCTGACTGCACATCTCCTGCCTGCCTGTGTTAGCTCTCAGACAGTACTGCACAAGTTTGTCCATGACAGAAATGTGCAAGTGACCTCTACCCACGCCCAAGATATCCAGATGGTTTAAGATACAAACACAGATGTCCCCAAAGGCTCTTCACCCAGTTCACCAACCATTTGCTGTGTTAGCTGACTGATAGAGCCTGGAGTCCATTTCCCATGTGCACTGGACCCCATGTCCTCATTCATAATAATGAGAGGATGGAGTTGCTGTTACATCAATGGGAGTTCCACTTTGGAGCCTTAATATTCTTCAAATACAAAAGTTTCGTACCATATAGACATTACATTATCAATGCACTTTTCTGGCAGCACAAAGACATGTTTGTCACTTCATTGCATCTCCATTAAATATGTCTGGGGCCACAAGGGAGGAAGGCCATCAGGGGACAGATCCCATCTCGAGGCTACCATCATCCTTTTTCAGCAACAAGAGCTTTCTAAACCCACCTTCCTGGGGTGGGAAACTCAGCTTGACAGGTATGTTCCTCATCAGACCATTGGGGTGTTAAGTGACAAAACTAAACAATATTTTTTCATGAGGGCTGTGCTGAAAAGTGACTTTCCTTTACAAACTGGGCCCAAGTCTCTCTCAGCTATGTCTGTTTTTTATGTGTGATCATTGCAGGGAAGGGAGGGCAGTCAAAGTGATTCAGTGCTTGGAGCCTCATCCAAGACTCTGCTCAGCTTGGATCACCATCATGTTAGGAGGCAAGAGGATGACAGGAGAATCTGCTAGGAGAATGCCTCAGATTGTTTGTCCTTGCACTTAATCCACTTTATACTCCCTCTCATGCCAACACTAGCAGCAACCAGCAGCTTTGAGACACTGGAGGTTTTGTGCAGCTCTTGAACATTGTTTTGCTTCAATTTTTCCTCTCAGTGTTGGACTTCTTTTTTCTCTTTTGTGATATATGTGGTGGTTATGAAAGGTGTGCCTGTGAAAACAATGCTGACAAAGGGTTCTATTCAGTTCACCCAGGAATACAACAGAAATTATACCAAAGGTATCCAGCTATTGTAAAGTCATGGAATAAATTAGGTTGGAAGAGACCTCTGGAAGTCATCTGGTCAAAACTTGTGCTCAGAACTTCAAAATTAGATCAGATTGCTCTGGGCTTTGTTCAGTCATATTCTGAAAATCTTCAGGGGTGGAGATTGCACAGCCTCTCTGGGCAATCATGCCAGGGGTTAACCACTGATTGTGAACAGTTTTTCCTTATATTCAGTCAGGATTTCCCTTGATGTAGATTATGAATATCTGAGAAGAGTTTAATTCTATCTTCTCTGCAACCCTCCTTTAGGCAGCTGGACACAACAGTGAGTAGATGCTCCTCATGCTGAGGGAACCCAGGTCTCTCGGCTTCTCCTCCTGTTTCATCATGTGCTACAGCCCTCAGCCAGCTCAGTGGCCTTGGCTGAACTCATTTGAGGATGTCCACATCATTTTTGTACCAAGGGGCCAAACTGAGCGCAGTACCCCAGCACATGACAGTCAGGAAGGAATCACCATTTCCCTCAGTCTGCTTGCTATGCTTTGGCTGATACAGCCTAAGGAACAGTAGCCTCGCTGGCACAAGGGCCCATTGGGGGCTTCTGTCCCATTTAGTGTCCACCAGGACCCTCACCTATGTCCTCTGTTGCAAAGCTCCTTCCCAGCACTCGACCACCCCTCAGCCAGCAGTGGTGGATGGGGTTTGCTCCATCCTAGGTTCAGGACTTCACATTCCTTTTTGTTGAGCTTTCTGAGGTTCCTGTAGGCCCATTTCCCCAGCTTGTCAAGTCTCTCTGGATAGCAGTCAAACCTCCAGCACACTCAGTGCTCCCCTCAGCTGGCATTTTCCACAGAGCTGCCTGCCAGGCCATCACCTGGGGCAGTGGTGAAGGTGTTTGACACCATCCACCCCAGTAACACAGCTGAGAGCTGCCACTCAGCACTGACCACCAGCCAGACTCCAGCTCATTAGCCACTCAACTCCAAGCCCAGACAGATTTTCAGCCACTTTGTATTCCACATCTCCCAAGTTTGGCTACAGCACCTCTCTTGCCTGTGGACATTAGCGCTGTTCTGTGGTTGAGGAAGCATTGCAAAAATTCAAGTGCAGAGATCAGAGGCAGGAGAGCTGGGCTGTTTCCCAGTCTCTGCTGTGTGACCTTCAGTAAGTGGCCCAAGCCACAGAGACCAGATGCTACATGTTGTTTAAATAAGGCAGCCTATGCCACAGATTGTAGCTGCAGCTGCATCTGGGGCAAAACTCCGTTTGTGAGACAGCTGAACTAATACCACCGCCAACAACAGGAGCTCATGCCCAGAATTAATAAATAAAATAAAAGCAAAATAAAATTAAAAAAAATATTTCTATAAAGATATCCTACTCTGGCATTTAAGTCTTAGCATAATGTTTTAAGCTCAAGCTTAAGTCCTTCTCTCTACAAAATGGTGACAAGATAACCTAAACTCATATGCTGCAGGAGTGATGCCTGGGATGGCACTTTTGTGTTACATGAGAATAAAGAATAAAATATACAATCAGTTATAGAACCTTTAGTGTCAGAAAACTTCCCTTGCAAGGTGATTCCCAAAGAGGGACAAGCCATGGCAGTGACTGGATGATCTTTATGAAGGCTGTAGCATGCAGGGTGCTGTACTGCTGCTGTCTTCACAACCTGCTGTATTTCAAGCACCAAATAATATTGGATCAGCAGAAATTCACATCCAGTGTCAAGATGCACAAAACTTGAATAATTTTAGACAGCTCAATGGAATGTCACAAGGACTAAACTGGTGCCAAACTGATGAGAGCATAGGTAGTATCAGAAATCATCTGCAGAGAGAGAGGCAAAAGCCTCCCAGCCACCCCATTGCCACAAAGGGCCTTTTTCTCACCACATAAAGTCTCTAGAACATCATTGATTTCATATTAGGATTCAGGGAGGGGAGCAGGCACATTTATGCCTGGCTTGCTATCATGCATGCTTCTTTGCATGTGTTTTCTTCACACATTGGTAACACAGGGGAACATTCTAGGTCCCAAACACAGACAGGACATAGTACCTGTGGCTGGGCAATAGCCCTTCTCTAAGCCTCCCTCCACCTTACTGGCCTGCTTTCCTGACACTAGGAAATCTGGGTTCAGCCTGAAACTCCATGTAGGTGTGTTGAATGAAGTTACAAAGTAAGTTATGTATGGATACAACATAGGTAGAGCTCCGTATCTGTGGGGATTTTGGTGGACAAAAAGCTGGACACGACTCAAGAGTGCCCTTGCAGTCTGGAAAGTCAATCATGTCCTGGGCTACATCCAAAGCATTGTGGGCTCCCACTTGAGGGAGGGGATTCTGCCCAATGATTCTGCTCCCATGAATCCTCACCTGCAGTGCTGCATCCAGCTCTGGGATCACAGCACAAGAAGGATATGGATGTATTAGAGACGGACCAGAAGGCGGTCACATAGGTGATGAGAGAGCTAGAGCATCTCTCCTATGAAGACAGGCTAAGAGATCCGGAGCAGAGAAGGCTCAGGTGAGATTTCTAAGCAGGCAGGTCTCCAAACAGAGACGTCCTAGTAGCCTTCCAGTACTTAAAGGGGAAACTTAAACTACTTATAAAATACAGGGAAAGCAAATTTTACACTGGCAAATAGCACTAGGGCAAGGGAAATGGTTTTAAACTAAAAAGGAGAGACTTAGATTAGATGCTGGGAAGAAATTCTCTACTTTGAGAGTGGCAAGGCACTGCAGCAGATTGCCCAAAGGAACTGTGGATGCCCCATCCCTGGAGGTGTTTAAGGCTCTTTTGAGCAACCTGGTTTAGTGTAAGGGGTCCCAGCCCATGGTAGGGGGTGGAACAAGATGATCTTCAAGGTTCCTTCTAACCCAAACCATTCTGTGATTCTGTGACACTCGGTGCTGACACACCTGTCCCGAGCAGGGATGCTGTCTGCCTCGAACAGACATGGACAAAGACCCCCAAGGATCCCCAAGGATCGCTGTGCAGCTCCTGAGAGGCTGGAAAAGGGAGCACGCTGCCCTGACAGTGGTGCTGGCAGCAGGATCCCGCTCCCTACCCTTGCCAAGGAAATTTCCTGAGCAAAATCCCCAGCACAACATCCATCAATGGGCCGTGAGCCAGAAACGGACGGCGGCGGGCTGCGGTGCCCGATCCCGGAGCGCCGTCCCGGATCGATCCCCGGCTCCGCGCTCCCCATGCGGAGGGGAAGGGAGACACCTAATGGGAACCGAGCTAAAAGCGGCGGGAATAGCGGGATGCAGCGGGTTTGGGAACGGCTCGGCAACTATCTGAACACCGCTTTTGGAAAGACATCCACCCACCTAGGCTGTTGTTCCACTCCTACACCAAAAAAAATATCATGCCTGCAGGTGACAGCAGCATCGTGAACTAGATCAGTCTGGATACCTGGGGACAATCGGCATCAAAATTGTTTCCCTCAAGAGAAAAAAAGGACACCACACGTTGCTCTCCCCTCCACTGTGAGCCATGAGCACCAGGTCCCACTGAGAGGTGGGGGAGTCTGACAAGTCCCACGGAACACAGAGGCTCAATTCCTGTAGCCCAGCACTGATTTAACTCACCAATTTCTGACGGTAGAAAGAGCACGTAAGGTACCAGGGATATGAGGCAGTGACCACATAGATCATCCTCCCAAACAGACCTCCACTCTCAGGGAGGCTGAGTCTGGTGAGTTATAGATATTCTCGAGTTACCCAGCAAACATTCCCTACTAATCCCTTGCAAGAGTCCCTGGGAGCAAGTACTGTTCCCATTTTAGAGGTTTTACTACTCCAAGGGGATGAGAGGAGCTGCAGCTCATCATACTGATGGGAACAGCATTCATCCCCCTGACAGCAACATGATGAGAATTAGTCAGTGAGGCCGGGCAGTAGATCACCTCCACAGCCACACAGGCAAGCATGGAGAGCTCAGAGAGAAGAGAGCAGCCATGCAAACCACCGAGTGAAATCGGGAAGAAACCTCACAGATCACTGTTAATGACAGCTGCTCAGCAAGGAACAAAGTGCTTCACACTGGTCATGGGCCGAAACCCATGGCTGGCCATGCTGGCCATCATCTTAGGCAGATGTGCAGCATTAGCCTGCCAGGGATTTCAAGCTTTTGTAGCCCTAACCCGCATTGTGGTAATCCGAGATAGGAAATAAAAGCAACTTCTTGCCAGCATTCCTGGATGTGCTTCAGGGTGAAAGCTGTCTGCTCCTTTCTGGCCAAGCTGCGCCTATAACTGTGCGACTCTGGGGAAGCACATGAGTGTTTTTGTGGTGAAAATGTGACTCAGCAATTCTGTGCTCAGCTGGATCCTGGAGGAAGCTGCGGGTGTCTGAAATGGAGGTGAAATACCCCCAACAGCTCCATGGGACACAGCTGCCCTCTGGTGCAGGTACCTGTGGGGAGCAGGATGGGGGATACCACAATGCATGGCAGAGAGAGGAGAGATGCTTAGAAAGACATGGAGATGAATAATATAGGTATTAAGGGTAGTCAGGGAAAAGGGTAAGAGAAAGAAAGGAGCACATGTCTCCTCTACAGGATAACAAGAGAGGGGAAGGACATACTAACATATGTACCCCTAAAAGGGAGCCAGGAAATTATGCTGATAATAAGTCAGTATCTATTGTGGAACTGATTGCAATAAGCATATCAACAAAATACCTAATTCTTTAACACAGTCAAGCTTTTTTCTTGGTTCCTGCCAGTGAAAGGCATGTCACCCTTAGCACAGGACACCAGAAGTCGCAGCAAGGTGAGACACAGGTCTGAGCTTGGCATGCCCAGGGTCTGGGAAGGGTTTACTTGCATTTAAATCTTGCTGAAATAAATGAGATTTAAGCAAGGGCTTCACTACCACACTCAAAAGAGATATTTTCTTGAATCAGGCCTTTCATCAAGAAATGTTAATTAGATGTATTTCCTTCTGAAAATATATGCCTGTGATGACAATATCATCATCTCTGAGATGCTCAAATACAATAGTAAAAAGGCTCTGCAGTCACCTGGGCAGTGAGAGAGCTGAACCTCTCAGACCCTAGTTCTGCTACTGCAGATCATGACAAATAGTGTTGGGGCTTTTTATTCTGAAAGAACCTCCCAAATAGCTACTTCAGCCCTGCTAAATGCAGGACTAATCCTCATGAGTAAGAATGACAGTCCAGTCTTGGGATTCCAACTCCTTCATACCAGAACTTAACAGACAGCTCTGAAGACCACCACCGTGCTGGCATCACAGGACTTCAGAAACATGCAGTGCATGGTCCACCTGCACAGAAAAAAAACATGTGCCTTCAGCACGAAATAAACCCATGCAGTCAAATACCAGAGTGAGGTGGGGGAAAAGTCAGACAAATTAAATAGATGGATCAGATTCCAGCATGCCCCAAAGGTCACTCTGTGCAGGGTCTGCCCGAGGGAAGGTGGGAGCAGCGTCGCTCCTCCAGGGAGGGTGCCAAGCTACCAGTCTCTTGATGATTAATCCTGGAGAGCAGGAGGCAGAGGAGAACACCCTGCCAATTGCAAATGTTGTGATGGGGCACTGGGGGCATATATATGCATCATTAGTCATCTGCAAGAATTTTGTTTTTGTAACCTCTGCATTTTTATCTGTCACTTCGAGCAATAAATATGCACTCCCGCCAGTGATTTGACATTACACTTGCTTTGGATGGTTGCCTTTCCCAAATATTAATAGTAACTCATTGTGGACACAGCATTGGTATTTAGTTAGATCAGACCAGCTTCTTTTAAAAAACAACTTTTCGTATAAAGAGAACAGATGTTTTTAATTTACACAAAGAACAAAAACAAAGTTCTATTGTTCAGTTATAGTGAACACAAACATTACAGACACAGAGAAATTAACACCAATTGCATGTTAAAAAAAGAAATTAAAAGCCCATCAAGGCACAGGCCTGCTTACTTGTGCTTTTTCCACCACTTAAACGATTTAGTGGCATGCAATGATAACAACTGTATGCATCTAAGTGTGGTATGTTTTAAAGATAAAAATGGCACAAACACAAGGACAATTTCTAAACACACATTATACAGACAATAATAATAATAATAATTATAATACTTTAATAATAACAGACGAGGAATGCAAAATCTCTCAGTCCAGAGCATAAGCCAACTACTTGCTCATGATAATAGGAAGAAATTGCCTCTTTGAGCTGATTTTTCTATAGTTTTTCCTTAAATTTTTCCCTGCACCAGTTGAACAGAACAGTAAGGTCTCAACCCCCTGAAACATGATGTCCATAGCAAGACAGACAGAGCAGTGATATCAGTGAGGTTATTGTGTGCCATGGTAAGTTCAACCAGAACTATCCTTCCATGCTATTTTATCCTGGGAATTCAAGAGCCTTTTGAACGCATTTACAAGTTCCTGGAGCCTGTGGGTGGGAGCAGAGCTCAGGTGCACGTTCCTGCCAAGGTGACCAAGCTCATTCCAGAACAACAGTGCAGCCCTGCAGGTGGAGACCACTTGTACCTGAGAAAACACTTCTCAGAGATGAAGCTTTACATCATTCCCATTTCTCACCTTCTGAATCCACAATCTTGTTATCTGATTCTCATCTTACTCCAAGGCATGTCTTTTTTCATGGAGAAGTATCTCTTCTAGCATCTCCTTGAAGATTTTCTAGAGGCTGTCTCTAGTTGAAAACCACACCTTACCTCCTTGGGCAGCTACTTCTAGGTTTAGAAACACTGACATAACAATATTTCTATTTCTATTTCATGTTTGCCAGTCCTGCCGTTGCAAGGGACAAGTAAGGCAGAAATGCCTTATATTGGCTTTTCCCAACTCATAAGAAGAGGTTCTTTATAAACAAAGAATGCTGCTCAGAGAAGCTGTGGATGCCCCATCCCTGGAATTGAACAATTGGGTGGAGCCCTGACCAACCTGATCCAGGGGGAGGTGTCCCTGCCCATGGCAGAGGGGTTAGAATTGGATCATCTTTAAGGTTCCTTCCAACCCGAACTACTCTGATTTTATGACTCTATGAATCTGCTTTTGATACATTATTTTGATACATTAAAACAAGACTTTGATCCATTCCCTCTCCCATTGCTCGCTAGTTTGCTTTTTTGTCCAATAATGGGTGCCATTTTATTATATCCCACACTCAAAGTATCAAATTATGAGGTTTACTTCAGATCAACACACCAGACTTAGTGAACTAAAAAAAACACCAAAAACAACCTCCTTGCATTTTAACCAATTGAAGAAATAAAGTTATCATTAAAAGGCCTGACACAGAAATATTTTAAAATCTTTTTCTGTAGTATTCATGTAACCTGGGGCTTTCAGTGCCACAGATCAACAGACACAAACATCATGACTCAAAGGGCTGGGGCCTTTTTCCACCACTGAAAGCAAACCTCACTGGGAGAGGTGCTGCTCCAAGTGGCTGGTTTTAAACCTTCAAACACATTATATAATACAAAGCCCAGGTCCAGACCCATGCAGAAAAAAAAGAGAAACCAAAACATTACATTCAAAAGGTACCTTTCAGCTCAAAAGTACCCAAACCATGAATCATTTTATCCACCGCAGGATGCCATCACCTCGAAGCTGAAATGCAGCAGCTGTTTATTACCCTGCAAGAACATTAAGATGGGTGCTCTTTTGCAGCCAAAACAGCAAGGAAAACTGAGTAGACAAATATAATAACCTGGAACATACAGGCTTATCCTCCCTACCTTAATAATGAGTACCAGAGGAACTTTAGGGACCACAAGCAGCTGATGCTTCCAGACGCCCAGTGCTAACAATGTTTCCACAGCACTCAAGCCATCCTTGGAAGCCAAAAGCATTTGACCTGGACATGCTTTGCTTTGCTTGGTTGACAGTGAGGCCAAGATCTGGCTATCACACACTGACCACAATTTCTGCGTCACATCCAAAGTCACTTCTGTCACACTTAGAACCACAATTAATGCCAGAAACACAATAAACATGATGATCTGAGTTGTCTAAAGATGCAGAAATTTGTCTCACTGCTTGTGGCAGCTAATTGTAGTTGTGTACCTGCCCTGACAATTGACTGTTAATTAATAAATTGAGATCACGCGCTCTCAAACACGGCTCCCTCAGACCCTGACTCACAGTATCTCGGGGAGATGCTACACGTCTCTTGGAAGTGGCTTATCAAATTTGGAACTCTTTACTACCCAAATATACTGAAGTTTTCACTCAAAATTCAAAATCTCATTGTTACACCACACTCATCACTGTGGTATCTGAGTCCGGCCACTTCCAGCAGAATTCCAGCCCCAGCTGGATTCAATGAAGAGTCACTCGGCCGCAGAGCTAACAGGGGCCAGGATCATGCAGCGAGTCCTGCGTGGGCTCAGGAGTTGTGGCAGAAGCTGCACTTCAGCTCCCACTGAATGAGAAAGGGTCTTGCGGCCAAAAGACATTAATTAGGAGACTGCTAAAGCCCCGGGGCTCTGCTCCAGAGCGCTCACACAAGACGTGTGCCACTGTTCCCTGCTGTGCAAAGTGAGCGTGGCTGGCAGGGCCGCGTGGGGGTTCTGCTGTTACTGCACGGGTCCTCTGAGAGAGGAAGAAATCACCCTGATTGCACTTGAGAGGAGATGTGCCCACTGGCTTTTGTTTCTCCCACAGTGGTGTGAAGTGCGCTGTGAAACAATCTGTTCTACAGCACAGCTCATGCCTGAACCAAAGTAAGGTAAGAACGTTTGGTCAAAGACCCAAAATGGGGACAAAAAAGAAATTGAGCCCTGGGTTGAAATGGCTAAAATGTCAGCCTAAGCACTCCTCACCCCACTGTGGCTCATCCATGGCACACAAGCTGTATTTTCACATCTCCAAGCCTCTCAGCCTTTCTTTCCTGGGTCACTTACAGTCCCAAAGAAACAACTCCCATTATGAGCAAAGACTTTCCCAGGCAATATGCTTGGCCATTTACAGACCTGCACATGATCTGACTAACACAGAGATATTGCAGCACTTCTGAAAGCAAGATGTTTTCACCAAAACACTCTCTGATAATCAAACAAATCAAAGGGCAACCCAACTGGATCCACAAAAGCAAAACGTGCAGCTGCCAAAGTACTGCTGTTATCTCTGGCTTGGCTGGGTCACTGGGACATTTCACAGAAACAAAAATGTATTTCCTGTGTAGACCCAATTAAAATACCTCTGGGGAAATGTTTCATGTGTTCTAAAGACCTGAAGCTAGAGCTACCCAACTGGCTTGTAAGGAATGAGAATACACCCCAGGGGTTGATGGAAAGCACCAAGCACCCTCTGATGTACTCATTAAAATTAGGCTCAGCAGCAGCCTCTGACCTTGCAGATATCTGTCAGGAGGCTGCTGTGCCCTCCCAGAGAGAGAGAGCTGCCTCCTCCTGCCAGGAGTGAGCTCTGATAACGTTGGAGGGCACTGCACGATTCCACCCAGCTCTCCCTCCACAGCAGAAGCCACTGGGCTCTCCTGGTTCACACACAAGGTTTGGAAAGACAGCACAATCTGTGAAAGGTAACCTGTACCCCTCCTCCTGGGTCTGACCAAGTTCCATCTGCACACCTGGGTCCTCTTTACTTCACAGGGGGGAGGACTTTGCTGCCCATGCACAGGTCTCTGGGGACAGATGGAGGCTGTGGGTCACTTGCTACACAGGTAATAAGGCTTTGGTTTCCACCTCCTTCATTTTCTATTATGATCTTTTTTTTTTTCCTCTCTGTTCTCCCTATTATTAGTTCATATGCTTACTGCTTCAACTGCAGGATTTGGCTGTTTTTCCTACTGTTCTGGCTGGGACAAGGGAGGCGGATGGCTCCTCCAGGTTGGTGAAACATGACAAAAGCAGAGTGGGGAGAGAGGCAAGGATGAGAACTCGGTTATTTTGCTTGTAACACGATGTGCCTCTTCTCTGCCCTCCAGTCCCACTGACTCATCAGCTCTATATGTGCTCCCACTAGGCTTTGTAGAGAGCAGTTGCCGCTCCAGAATTTTTTGGATGAAACTGAATAAACTCTTGCTGCAGGGAAAGTTCTTCCAGCTGGAAATCTATGGTGAGTTACAAGTGGCAGCCCCGAATAACACGAAGAGTAGGGAATCACCTAAGTGATCACAGAGTCTGTGATCTGGATGCTGCTGCCATCTATTGATAGCTGGTAACTTACCCCGAGGAACCTGCAGCACATCCTTGTCACCCTGAGTCAGCCTCTCCCACCTCAATTTGGCCACTAACCCTACAGAGGAGTAAAGCTGGTGACTACAGCCCCCTCTGCCCTGTGCTACCAGCGCTGGGAAAGGAGAAAGGATGGTCTGAGGAGGGAGGACTGACATTTGGCTTTCATTCTTTCCTCTGCTGAACCCTTACATGTGTCCAGCAAGGAAAATAAAGGTGACATTGCAGATTGGATATGTTCTGAACAGCATAAAAACAACAGCAGTGTAGGCTGGGTAATACCTAGAAAACACAGTTTCAATGAGGACTAAGTGAGTGCTGCAGCAATTAAAGGACATTGGAGGGTGTTTTTCTTTCCTTTTTATTTAACACAATGGAATTTAAATACTGTAATTCAGATTGGACAAAGGAGTTCCATTTTCTGCGGAAAACAAAATCTTCAGAACAAAAATGAAAACCAGAAAATGGTCACATCTAATTGTAAAAAGTATGTGATTTAACCCCAAACCTAATTAATTTCTCTTGAGATCAGCGAAATTTTTTCTGGGTTATGTTTTTTTTTCATTTGATTTGGAGGAAGAACAGAAAAAATCGAGTACAGAAAGGGTGTGGGCAGAAGGGATAGCATTTATGAGTGTAACTGATACTGCTGGAAAAAACAGACCAGCCTTCAGGCACAAAATGCTGTTTGTTTCTTCCAGCTCTATCAGTTGGTCTCATAAAAGCTACTCCTTCTTTTTCCAGAATTATTCCCACTTACCTCCTGAGCCTATCCCGGCTGCAGCCATACATCTACTGAAATAGCAGTTCTAGAACTGTCCAACATATAGGCACGACAGATAAATCTAGAAATTGCAAACTAGTTAAACCCTATCTATTTGTACTGATTCTTGTGTCTAACCCAAGACTAAAATAGTTCTTTAATCAAAGGGCAGACAATTAAAAAAATATAATGTTACTAATTCTACCAAGAGCTGAGCACAGCCAGTCCCTGTCATGTCTCTTATTGGCTCCCCCATAGGTTTCACAGCACGCAGAGAGAAGTAGCAAACTTGATCAATATAAAAAAGTGCCTACCCAAAACAGGTCTGTGGCCACATCCTTTGAGCATAGTGAGCAGCAGATTTGATGATTTTTAGAAATGGATGGGCTTAACAGTCCATAACTCTTTTCTAGAGAACAAAATCAGGGAGGGAGAAATGTAGGTAATGCATCAGAGAAACTCTCCATAATAGCACTTCAAAGTGGCAATGGCACAAGATTCTGGATGCAAGGAAACAGGCATTGGTGTGCACATTATGTGTGTGAGCTTGAGTCACACCAAACAGTCTCATGCACTCCTACACGTGCCAGCACAGTGTCACCAGTGTCACCACAGCTCCTTAACAGCACTGGATGTCACTGGAGAGCACCCAACCCGCACGGAGCTGCTTGAGAGGGCCCCAGCACCACTCTGCCCCAGGACTTTAAAGCCTTGGGCTTTACGTCCCACACATCTTTCCCTTTCTCTGTAGATCCTTCTTCTGGCCCTGTTCTGCTGGATGAGCAATTAGCATCTCGCTGTGGCTATGTCCTGTCAGAGGACGTGTGGGGCAATCCCGTGTTCCGTGCGTCAGCGCTCGGCTGCCACGTGGCCAACGAGGTAAGGCCCAGGCACGGCCTTGGAAGCAGCTCAGGCAACACGTCTTCTCCAAAAATACAAGACTGAGATAGTCTGTGGAATTCTAACGGCATGTTTTGAGAACTAAGGGAACTAGTGTTGGGAGTGTAGTGCAGAAACGAACAGGCAATGGCTCTCTGCTGTGAGGTTTGTTCAGTGTGACTGACATGGGATTTCCTCTCTCCATGGAATGACACTTATCCTAATGCTGCTGAGTAGCTGCCAGTTCTCAAGCATATCCTTGTAGCTGCTGATTTGCCAGAGAGTTTCTTGAAAGCCTCTCTGGAAAGAAGTAGGCATCTGCTTGAAAAAGCAATGTTTGCAGTGTGATTCTGGCAGATCATTTCCTGGCTTAATTTGTGTGGTAATGTGCCTGTTAACACATGCCTAGGAACGTAGATCACACACGTCTATTAGACCCAGATTTGCCTCACGTAACTTTAGCCATCTAAAAGATAATGTCTAGTCTAAACTAGTTGTTTACTCTTCCACAATAGTCAATGGAGAGGAGCAGGCATCTCCAGAAGGTGATTCACCCCTTCCAAAAATATGTGTAAAAGTGTAGCCTGGATTTCTAATTTCTAAATGTTAGTTGAGATGTAATGTACCCAAAACCAGAACAAATCAGCAGAAACTTCATTGCTTGTCCATGTTTAGTCTGGTTGGTCCTGGAAGCCCCACAGAAAAAATATGGTAAAACTTTATAGGCAGAGGTTAGCTAACAAGAACAGGGGTATGCAGTGCGCTGTGCAATGACCTGGATTTCCAGGCTGGAAATTTCTCTGTAAAGGTTTTGCCTTCTGTAGAAAAATACACACCTATGTAAGCTAGAAGGACAGTTCGTGGCTTTGTGTGTGGCCCTTGGGGAGCTGAAGAACCAAAAGGATTTTTTTACTGGACTTAGTCTGGCATTAAACACTAAACGGCATTTGTAGATTAGATCAAAAATATTTCGATCAAAACAAAAGTTCCAGTACTTTCTCTCCATGTGAAGACACAGAGAGTCACAAAGAGGAGAAACAAGAACCTCACAGTATGATAGGTCAGATCTGCCCTGGACCCTGCTGAGATGGGGTCTGAGGCAAAGGCTGTGAGTGCTGGGGCAATGTCTCTGGCTCAATAAGATCCTGCACACAAACTGTTTCAGAGAGAGTGGTATGTTGTAGGAGTCGTCACTGCAGTTCTCAACCTGTTCTCATCATTATAAAACAGTCTCAGAAACAGAACAGTGGGCTGCATGGTCCCATGCAGACCCTCCTGGAACCTTCCACACCATCTGCTGAATTCCCAGTTTTTCTTGCCAGGCAGATGAGCTGTTTTCACTGACTGTGAACATCAAGGTCTCCTCATTTCCAAGCATGAGGGCAGCTGTCACCTACACCTACCCTATGTACTGCTCCTATGCATCCTGGGCTTCAAGAGAAATTGTGTGCGAAGAAAACTACATGGAGGTAAAAACCTTCCCACTGAAGGCAAGGCTACATCCAAACTCCCTGCCAGGCACAGCAACCTCCACAAATTCCTGTCAGGAGCTGATTGTACCCCATGTACCAGGCATAATAGCAACCTGCTGGGTATTTAACAGTGTGTAACTGTAGATCTGATTAGTAACACATTTACATACCATAGGTATTCTGTATGCAGTGAAACTCAGTTAACTGTACAGATGAAGTAAGGCAAACCTCTGCAAGCAAATCAACAGAGAGGCTTAAGGCCAAGCTCAGGATCATGAGAATCCCTTTTGGTCATAAGATGCTGCAGCATCTGTGAGAATGTCACCCTCATATCTGAAATAATAAAACCTGGAGTTTGCAGAGCTGCATCTCTGCTGAATCACACAACTCACAGGACATGACTGTGAGACAAGAGCTGCCTCCTGTCAGGTGCTGCAATTGGGCTGCTCAGTCTGCTGCCATCTCCTACACACCAATGTAGAAATGAGGCAGCCAACAAACCAAATTTCATTGCTTTCTGTGCATGTCTGCAAAAGACAGGAAAAAGAAAGCATACTTCTGTTAGAACTCAAGGCTATGCAGACACATCTTGGTGCTGCAACACGTTTAAACCATGGTACAGATGTCTTCTGATTGTCCTCTTCCCTTAGTTCACGCTGCAGTATATGTGGGCAAGATTTACACCACAGCACCTGCCTTAGGTACTGGGGATCCTGCATGGGAAGAGAGAACCAGTCCTGTTAATGCCAATAACCTGCTTTCCTACAGCTCTAGTGGACACATCCAAATGTTCCTGAAGGTCTCCAAAGCTGAATTTAGTTTACAGCTTACCAGACATGAAGCAGGACTTTAGGTTTACCTGGTTATACACAAAGTGTTTCCACCACTAGAAATGCCAAGGTTTTAACTTTCATTTTAAGGCCACCAAAGTCATTGCCATCAAAAACCTGCACGGAAACATTTTAATTACCTCCAGTGAATGCAAACTGCTAAATCCTGATAGACACTGCTCCCCATGCCTGTAATAATACTGAAGATCTCTTTGCTCCCATTGTTCCTAATGAATCTCCTGTGTCCCCAGGTGTCAGTGAAGACTGATGTCCCAGCAGTTTCTAATGACTACACCGTGGCATGGATGTCAGCACTCCCAGAGGTATGAAGGGGAATCTTTCCTAACAGTTCCTAGCCTGCCTCTTCTCTCTACTCTTATGAGTCATTCTTGGGGCATAGCTCCATCTCTGACAAAAAAAGGGAGATGACAAATTTGTCATCAAGTACTGAAAACCTCTCAAGTATTTTTAGACCTCTAGACTGCAAAAAGAAATTTAGGTGGGAGAACAGAGTCATATGCTTGTTCCATTAGTGGAAACAGATTTCAAGACAAACAAAGGTAGGTGGTTCTCCAAACAATGGGTAGTGAAACTGTCAAACTCATCACCAAAAGATGTTGTGACTGCTAAGAGCTTACTTGATCCCAAGGATAGTCTGGAAAACTTGACTGAAGAGAAATCCAATAAAACATACAAAATACAAAGAAGGTACAGATAGCTCAGGAGCCACTGAGATGAAAAATATTTGAGGCTGGAAAGAATGAGTGGGAAATTATGACAGGAGCATCTCTCTTATGAGGAAAAGTTGAGGGAGTTGGGCCTGTTTATTCTGGGAAAAACTAAGAGAGGATCTTACCAATGTACACAAGTATCTGAAGTAAAGGTGTCAAGAGGATGAAGCCAGGTTCTCCTCAGTGCTGCTCAGCAGTAGGACAAGGGAGCAGATAAAAACTGATCCACTGGAAGTTCCACCTGAATGTGGAGAAGAATGGAACAGATTGCCCAGAGAAGGTGTGGTGTCTCATCTGGAGAAAGTCAAAAGCTGCCTGAACACAGTCCAAAGCTCATGAGGACCCTGCTTAAGCAGGGATGTTGGACTAGATGGGCTCCAGTTGTTCCTTCCAACCTTAATCCTTCTGTGATTCTGTCAAATATGTATGCCTGTCCCATGTTTCTCATCTTGCTCCTGATGCCTGTTTTCCTTTTGACTGTGCTGCCCTATGACAATCACTGCAGGGGACTCTGTTAGGCCAGTACAGGCCTTGCTCTCTTCTTATCTTTGACACACTATAAAAGATAATCTGACATTTGGCCTCTGGACTGCTCCAGCAATCAACAGACAAGGAGACAGTTTCTTAGCAGCACAGGTATTTTGTCTACAGTGGATTTGTTCAAGGCTTCCTGTCTACGTTTCTTCCAGGGCTGCTAGAAGACTGCCTCTAAAGATGCCTTAAAGAACTCTAGAATTCCTTACCTTAACACACACATATGTATCTATATATATCTCAAGGGTATTTCTTGCCTGAAATGAGCTGGCAATATCATTTCAGTTATTCCCACTTCTAATAGGAAAATAGGCACTACAATCCCATATCTTTGTAAGAGACATTGGTAGACACAGAACTGATGCAGCTCATCTCTCTCTTGCAGACTCAAAATGTTGCATACCAGCAATGGCATCTGATGTTTGTTTCTCCATCAGGGAGAAAGAGAATAACAGTAAGTGATGCTGTAAAGCTGGGCTACAGCTTCAATAAAAGCCTGTCCCGAGTGTACCTGCGAGCGCCCTACCACAGCAACGAGTCTGACATCAGTGTGGTGAGTCGTTGGTCCCAGACAGACAAAAAGCTCTGATGTTCCCTCTGCCTCTCCAGAACATCAGCTCTCTTTTTCTGCCTGGGCTCAAACAGGTCAGTGGTGTAAATATGAATATGATCACTTCCACTTCCATGTACAGACAGCGGTGGCTGCTTTTGCTCATTGACACGACAGTCTCCTGTCCTGTTGGTAAGGATTTCTTCCTTCTTCACTAAAAATAACTACCAAAGGAGGTAGTAGAAAACACAGTCCTCCCATTCTCACTGCGAAAAGAGGTTTACAAGCTTCCCTCAGAGCAACATGAGCTAAGAGTCTGTGACTTTAGTCCCGGACAAACACGGCTCCTGCTGTGACACTGCATTACTTGTGTTCCCTGTGCAGTGTCATGCCTTGCCTCTAGTTTCTCAAATTCCCACATTAGATGCAGGGAACTGGAAACAAGCAAAACTGCTATATAAGAGCCAGAGAACCTCCCCTGAAATAATCCCACAGCCTTGGCTCTTCTTTTTCATACTATTATGTGCAAGGCATGCAGCTCTGCATCCTTGAAACTCACATAATCCTTTTCTCTGGAGAGGCAGAACTAGCCTGGCTTTTTGCAGACAAGTGGAGGCTGCACCTGGCTCTCACCAAAGAGTATTAATGTGAACATGTGATGAGGAAGCACAAGGTTTTAAGCTGTCATGACCTTGAAGCCAATATTTCAAGAAGGTCCAAACAGGTTGTTCTGTGCCCTCTTCCTTCTGCCAGTAAACCCTGAGACAACAGGGCAGGTAGCTGGAAGCACAGCTGCCAGTTCTTCTGAATAAATTAATGATTCACCTGAAACTGGTGATTCAGATCAGCCTCAAGTGCTAGGGTGTCTGTGACAAAACAGCCATCATGTGGCTAATATCCTACAAGGTGTTGCATCAGTGAAAGCTGTAGAGATATTCTGGTGAAATGGAATCAGGGAAAGGCAGAGACAGGACTGAGTGGTAACTCCAGTTCCCCCTTCTCTGGGACTGTCTATCTAACTCCACAGATGGCATCAGCTTCACTGATACCACACTAACATGGACTGTGCCAAGGGTTATCCCCACACTAGTGCTCCAGGAATCCACCTTTCTGTCTAAAAGCATTGTAATGGGAGTGGATGATCAAGTCATAGTGAATCCAGAGGAGATGAACTACTTACTGGAGTACAACGAGACACACATCAGAGCAACCATCCCTATTGGAGCAGAAGGAGGCAAGCTAGAGGTCAGTAGGAACCTGTCACACAAAAATACATTTGAGGGCCTCTACTACAGATGTTTCCAAATCATGATAATTCCAATACTGATTGATTGCTGCTGAAAATTTGTAGATAGAATAAATATTTGAAGAACTAGATGCTTCTTCTCTGTGTTTTGAAAGCGTTTACTCAGAAACTCGGAATTTATAATGACAAAACATGGTAGAAGCAAGAGGCTGCCTTTTGTTAATAATCTATAAGACATACTAATACATTAAGAGTGAAGGCATTTCTGGACACTAGAATTTCATTTTCTATGTTGTTCAATAATGAAACTAGTCCTGGTAAACTTCTGGCTCAACGAGTAATTTCCCTGCCAATTTCCAAGACAGCATGATTTAGCAAAGGACAGGTTCTCTGCATATTGTTGGGGTGTAGTCACCTACTTTGAACACAGTTTATTCCTCATCAATATATAATTACAGATACAGAGGCAATGTCAAAAGTAATGTCCAGTAGAACAGAAAAGAGTAGTTTGGGCTGGAAGGCACCTTTAAAGACAGTATACTCCAGACTGCTCTGCCATGAGCAGAAATATCTTTCACTACATCAGGTTGCTCAAAACTCCATCCAACTTGAACACCTAGAAAGGAGTTGGCAATATTATTACAAAATATTAGTGTGATTTTGACTTATCCCCTTCAGGAGTTCCCTATTTGTGTAACAGGGAGAACAAGAGACATGACTGGCAATCCAGGGATGGTTAAAAAAAACAAAAAACCCAAATGTGCTAAACTTAATGAGGACACCCCTGACAACCTACTTCCTAATAAAGGATCTCAGTGGTATCTGAGCCACACATGGACCAGACTAATGGGCCAAGATACCAAACAAACATGCAAAACACCCTAGCAAAATCCATTCCAATCTGTACTAGAATACCATTTGCTCTTCATAGTGTAGGGATTTTAACCATATTCAGTCATCTCTTTATTAAGGCACTGAGAATTAAGACTTAACCGTGCATTTTACCTCCTAGAGCTCCATATCTGGTGGTGTATATGGATTCATTTACTGTATTGCCCTGTTTCTGGAGCACACGTGGACAGATGCAGGTTGGCAAACCACAAAGTATACAGTCATCAAATCCATCACCACACCTTTCATGCCACAAGTACCAACTGTTACCAACAGTAAGTCATCCCTCTCATTGATTCTCACCAATCTTTCGCTGTGCTATACATTGCTCCACCTGACCTGTGCCACACATCTGCATTCACCAGAATGCTCTGAAATCCCACTTGCAATTATCTAGACAATGTCAAGATTCAAGTATTATATTAAAACAAACAAAAAACCAACAAAAACCCTTTAGCCTTAACTTCTAAGTTGCTGATAAAGATGTAAACATTCCTTTCATGTTAATACCTGGATTTTTCCGGTGAGCACTGGAATAAAGCTGCTGTGATGTGCCATTATCACACTGGGAAGAACTGTCTGAGGACAGCATTCATTGATGGCATTTTCTCCCCCAAACTGCCTGCATTCGATACCTTAGGAGCATACTGAAATCATTGTACCACCCAGTGCTGCAGTCATGGTTTTAAAATTTTATTTTCCAATGCATTAAGACACTAAACATACTTGGAATTGTTTGGATAAGTGATATAAAAAGAAAAGGAGCCTCTTACCATACATTATGACAAATTTTTCAACTTTTATGTGGCAGAACTAGATTCTAGATTTTTAAACGTATTGCACATCATAACACACCTCTAGAAAGTCACTGAACCCACTTTCTATAAAGTTCTATGTATTTGTTGTTAATCCGCTGCAGCTTGAAGCAATTCTCATGTACTCAGAGTATTTCAGATCTGACTAGAACACAAACAGTCATTAATCAGAGCCATTAAAGAGATGGCTGTTGGCTAAGTTTCCTGGAATTTGAATGGGAGGCCACCCCAACCGTCTTCGTTATTTGATCCACATCAGCAGCAATTTGATGTTCTCTCCCTGCAGATACCGTGCCAGAGGAACGGCTTTTTAATGTTGCATTTGGACACTTTCTTCCCGATGTCTCTCTGGTGGCAATCACAGTAGGAAATGTGCCATTTTCCCTCAGGGAAGCACAGCACCACGGCTTCAAGATTTATGAAACTCCCTTTTCTAATGGAACAAAAGCATTTATCCTGGAAGTCTCTTTTGATGATCCATATATTCTGAAAGAGGTAGGATACAGCAGGTCACTCCAGCAGCAGAGTGGAGGAGGTGGGACAGTCCCTTTGCAGAACACGGTCCAGCTTTTATTAACCAACAACAGTTCCTTGATCATAAAGGTGTCAATGAGTCTGAGATCATCTGAGTTAAGATTAGAGGCTTTTATGTCCCCACCTTGCTCTCCATAGATCTCTAGATCAGTATCAAGTGTAATTAGGTGGGATGAAATGTTACTTCCTTTAGTGCCTGTCAGCATGGCTAATGTCAGATTGAATACCCAACAGGAAGAGCTTTGTCAAGTCTGTATTCGATGTTGCCCTTTGAAACAGGAGTGTCTTGGAAAAATAAATCAATTATTGCAATGCTGTCAAACTATTTTCAAAAATTCAGTAACTCCTGAACCCACTGTTCGAGTGTGCGAGCATGCTATGGGCAGGCTCAAGGTACTCTAAATGTAATTTTGTTAAGCTCCAGACTACTTGTAATCTAAATATTTGTAAAAGGTATATACTCACAGAGGGACTTCAACTTCTCATTTCAGTGGGAGTAACTCTCATAACTGCAGGTCCTCTACTACTCTTTCAACCAAACCACACAGAGCTGTGATGCTGTTACAAGGAGCAACATTGTGAATGCACAGCATTTGTGCAAATAGTTATCAGGCTGCAGTCAAACCACAGTAAAATTGCATTAAGGATCAAAGAAAAAAAAAAATCCAAAAGTATTTCTTTCAGGTTGAACACCAGGTTTTATTTTGGGAGCACTTTCAGTGCACTGTGAAGGAAAAGAGGATATTGAGAGAGATCTCTCACAGCATCTCCTCACACCTTCTATTCCACCAGTTACTTACTTTCCTGGGTTCAGCCCACACTCTCAGTAAAGAAGAATAAGGATTTGGACCTGGATCTCCCTCTATGAGCTCCTTCACCATTGGGCTACAGAGGAATCACCACTGCATTCACTTCTGTCTTCATTTTCTGAAAAGGAACTACATTCTCCACATTTATGTTTGGCTGAAGGAGCTGTTGAATCCAGGCCAGATTTCTGAATAGCTTTAAGCCAGGTGAAGCGACGCTTTTGGAGCCTGAGCTATTTGCAGGGGAGAGGAGGGTGTTAGAATAATTATTTAGTGTTGTTCAGAACATACATGCCTGCCTATTGTGAAAGCTGCAGCAGCCTTACACTTCTCTCTCTTTCAGTATGTGAATAGAAATGAAACAAAATACACCCTCCTGGTCAACTACACCCTCAGCGTGGGTCCAGAGATGACACTGTACTATCATGCAGCAGAGGTGGAGTGTGTGATTGCTGATATTGGTAAGCTTTCCTGACATTAACTGCTTTGCTTCAACAGCACAGCTGTCATTGAATGCAGTGAGAACATCAGAGTGAGAGTGAGAGCTTTGGGGAAAACCCCACCCCTCATAGCTCATTGTTGGTAACAGCCAAGTTGCTGCTCCACTGATGGCAGCTCTTCTGCATACTGGCAAGACAGTCTGCCCTCGAGACACTGAGAGCAATAAAACAAGTGTGTAGAAGAAATTGGCTTGCAAACTCAGTGAACAAGATGCCTCAGTACACGAACATATATCTACTGGCAAAACTTTCAGACATTGCTACAAGTTTCAGTTTGTCCTCAAACACAATTCTGCCTCTGCATCCAGGGCAAAACTTAACTGACTCAAAAAAATTGCTCTAATCTCCAAAGACAGCATTTCTGTAAGGAGAAATCATCCACTAAGAGCTGTACTTAGCAAGTTACTGAAAGAGATGGGAGGTCTGTTTGGTATTTTCTCAAATTTATTAGTTTTTTGCATGCCACAAAGATGACAGTCTCCTCACTGTCCTATTTTATCTTTGAAATAGCTCTTGGCTCAGCTCAAAGAAGGCTGCTCCAAAAATGTATTTACATACATAGCTCAGCTTGCCCTACTGAAACAGGGACCAGTCCTGGAAGCAAGCTGGCAGGCCACTGCTGAAGCAGGACTCCCCATCCCACCAGATGTGAGGTGGTGCACCTGCTGCAACACAGGCAAGCCCTGCAGAAGATACCAGCACACACGTGACAGGCTGCTGGGCTTTCTTACCCGTGACAGAAACCCCTGCCTGGGCCAAACCTCACCACTCAAGCCTTCCTCCTGCTAACACTTCATCCCACCTTCTTCCCACAGAAGTACCAGAAGCTGTTGGTTCCTGTGATGAAGAAAACCTGTATCTAACCCTGCCCACTTTTGGCTTGCACCAGTACTGGGACCTGTACCTTGGGAACAAGCTCCTGAACCGGCACACTGCCCTCACCAATGGGTACCTTGCAGCCACCAACTCCACACACCTAACCTTGCAAATACCTCTGTTTGCTGGGGGACTCATCTATGAGGTACAGGAGTGCTCAGCAATGCCTTTTTTAAATCACATAGGACTGTTTGCTCTCAGAGTCCTACAACCTGTAGTGCTGTGGTACTGCACATATTGGAAAACCCCCAGAGGGAAGGACTCTGAGCCAGAGCAAGTAGGATAAGAGGCATGGGACATGGACCCTTCTGTAATGCCATGTATTATGCAATCTGCAGTCCCCACTTGTCTCTAAAAGATAGGCACCAAGTTTTGAAAATAAACTCCTCAGTGTTTTTAGTAAGATGAGGCAAAATGCCCCATCTGCACTGAGCCAGAAACAATATTTCAATATAGCTTTTATGAAAGAAGTCCTTTTAAAGGAACTTTTTGTAGAAATATTAAGACATGGCAGGGGAAAACTGATGCTGTAATAACTTGAACTATTCTACAATAATCAGCCCAAATTTATTGCCGTGACAGAGACTGATAAAGTCATACAAGAAAACGTGTGCTTCTGCCCCCATGTTGCTTCAGGCTCAAGTCTTCACAGTGACTTAACCCTTGTGACTTGTTAGAATTCAAGTGGCACAAGCTAAGGAGCAGAACTTTGTACACATGGATGATGCACTATTACAGGAGATCTCTTCCGTCTCCTCCTTCGCAGGAAGTGTCCTTTCAGAAAATTAAAGCAAGGTTTGATGTTGCCCTAAGGAAAGTAAGAACCATGGAGACCTTACAGATGTTCTCTATTAGCTGCAGTTTTAATTCTTCAGCATTTATAAGTAAGTTATGCGACCAATCAAGCAATAAAAAGATGTATGGTTCTTTCTTGAGCTCATAATCAACTCTCGGACTTTCTCAGTATGTCACCCAAATGGTACAATAATGGTATCTGCTCCAATGAAGACAGTTCCTGCCATTGACATGAGTAAAACCAAGCTAAGGGACAGCTCCTGCAAGCCTAGAGAGTATAATGAAGCCCATGCCTTCTTCAAGTTCCATGTCACTACCTGTGGCACTTCAGTAAGGGTAAGTCCATGGTCAGAGCACACACATCTGCTGGAAATCTCTGCCTCTCCTCCATTTTCTCTTTTGGTCCCCTGCCCCAACTCCTGAGAAGAGTCAATTCATAATCAGCTTCCCATATACACAGTTTGAAGGTGATCACATTATTTATGAGAATGAAATCTCTTATGAGAAAGAGACTCTCCCAGGACAGAGCATACCAACAATCACCAGAGATCCAGACTACAGGTAGGAGCTGCTGCTTGCTGACACTGTTCACTTTTGTACAGCAGCTGGGATATAGATGGGAACACAAAAATTGATGTTTCTTCTATTCTAGATTAGCAGTCTTGTGCTACTACCAAGCAAAAGAGACCCTAGTGCTCAGTGCCTTCTCCAGTGACCTGGCCACATCCCCTCCCTTTGGCACTGGGACAATGTTTCCACGGTCAAATACTGCAGGTGTGCAAATCTCTTCCTCCATTTTTAAACCTCTCTGACTCTTTTAGTCCTAAGTTCCCTTGTTAAGACATGCCTTATTTTCAACTAAAGAACCTCACTAGCATTTCCTTCTCTGCAGCTTACAGAAGGGTAAGACAAGTTCTGAATGTAGTTCCAAGAGTGTCCAAAGGTAAATCTCCTCCTATGGAAATCAGAGAATTTCCAAGTATGTTTTAATTTAAATAATATTAAACAGCAACAAAATCCCCTGACATTTTCTCAAGATGAATCCTTCATGGAGTTCTATGGGCCCAGCATGGCAATACTCAAACAACCCATGGAACCTGTGTTTCTTGAGGTGGAGCTGAAAGACGAGAGCCCCAGTGTCGAGTTATACCTGGAAAACTGCTGGGTAGCCAGTACTCCAGACTTCAACAACACCCCAAGATGGAATATCACTGCGAATGGGCAAGTAGTATTAAATGTCCAATGAACTCATCAGCAAAGCCTTAAGTTATACTTAGATTTGTTATCTTTCCTCTCAAACAGGTGTGAGATTAATGGCAATGAGTTTGCTGCAGAGTTCTGCCCAGTAGCTGCCAGCCCCAGGGTGAGACACCCTCCTCACTTTAAAAGGCTGGCAGTAAGGACCCTGGCACAGCAACTGGAACAGGTAGGATTGAGTGAAAGGCTCCCCTCCCGCTCATGGACCCTGTCCTGGAGTCTGGATGATGCTCTTAGTCATGTGGTTAGTTGGGAGTAGTCCTGCAAGGAGCAGGAAGTTGGACTTGATGATCCATATGGGTCCCTTCTAACCTGAGATATTCTATGACTCTATGCATTGATAATGGATTTAGGCACCTCAGAGACTTAAACCCTAGCCAGCATTCAACTCAACTACGCTGACTGGTGCGCAGCTTTAATTCAGTTCTCTTCTTGAATCTCCTCTGCCACCTAGCTGACTTGAGGTTGGACTGGCAGGAGTAAAAAAAAGAATTTGGTATGTAAATCTGATTTTTATATGGTGGTTCTGGCTTTGTATAGGATCAGATTCATATCACTTCAGCTCAAAATGTTTAGAGCAGAAAAATCAACTTTTATGTCCCAATATCCACATGAAGTTCAGCTCTGTTGTCTCCCATCTGTCCTAGCCAGTCATCCATCTCCTCAGTGCCAGCCCAATGGGCAGAGGAGCAGAGGCATGTGGGTTTGGTCTCAAAGTTCGAGATCCTGTTTTACTCTAAGGACTAAGGAGAGCAAAGAAAAACCCAGGACAGTCACCTGAGGGTACTTTGCTCCTTGTTCACCCAGCTGAGTGAACTGCCTGTCCTGACATCTACTGATACCAGTCATGGTGTGTTCACCCTGCCTGGGCAGCTCAAGTAACTTCATCATTATTTACTCAGCCGTTCATAGGCACCTCAACTCTTGAACTTGCTAGAAATGAACATGATGCAATTCTGGCTCGTGCTGCTTCCTAAGTGTGCAGCTGCAGCAGGCACCAGATTGAGTTTCTGTCTAGCTTTGATACACTGCAGCATGTGAGGTTTTAACTTCTCCTGTCTCAGCCTCTCAGTTACCAAATTGCTTGAGGGCTTCCTTGACAACAACTTTAAATTCAAGGCAGGTTTAGCTAGAAGGTGCCACATGGAAGTGTTCAGAGGAGCCTAAGTCTAATCAGATGTAGTTTCTGCAAAAGGCAAAGACAAAATAATGCTCTGCAAAGTGGGATTTGATATGGATCAAGTGGCACTTTTTCTTCTTCTCAGGTGTATGTGCACTGTTTGGTGGCAGCGTGCCCTCCTACCATCACTCAACATGACAGCACTTGCAGAGGACAGTGCAGCTCAAGCAGGGCAAGGAAGGGTAGGTTATGGAGGAGAAAAAGAACCATTGCAATGCACCCCTGACCTGATGTTTCTCAGAGATTTAGGAGCTCTGACTTTGGCATCTGAAATGACTTGAGCATGGGCGGTGAATGCTGATGTCACCTTTGACACGTATGTATGTATTCTTTACAAACTACACAAACACACTGTGTATCATTCTCAGGCTCTCCAGGTCTCCCTTCTGACAGTCGCCAGGGCTATGTACTTGCTGGACCAGTATGGATGGTTGCTCCAGATCTAAGATGACACATGTAAACTGAATTTGGTAAGAACACCAGGCCCTGTGTACTCACCCTGAGAGGTCGCCATGCTTTGAAACACAAGCGATGCAGAGCCTGTCCTTGAGGACCTCAAAAATAAAAGTTTTGGGACAAGAACAGGGAATGGACATGGTTTGCAGTCCCATGGTCTCAGCTTGAGCCCATGAGAGGGGGAAGAAGGAGAGCTCCCAGCCAAGCCAAACACAGGTGGTGTGGCTCTGGAGCAGATGCCAGCAGCAGAGCAGGGCATGCTGGAGTCGGGCCATAGCAGGCAGTTCTGGAGCCAGGTATTATTTCAACAGGTTTTCAACAGGACTGTCCCCAGTCTGAGAGAAAACAGACACTAAGGCACACTGCCATATTCCAAATGCTTTTGAATGGTTCAAATCCTCCAAAGTGTTGGGCTTCTCCTATAGCTTCATCTGCCTTTGGACAACCAGAGCTGCTGAGCTGTCTGCTCCAGCATCACTCCTCACTTCAGCCTCTGTGTGTCTCCAACAGCACCTGAAGGCTCTGCTGGGCTGGCTGCTTTCCAAATGGTGCTGCTGGACACAGGAGCTACTTCTTCCAGGAACCACCAGAACTATTTGCATGAAGTTTAAAGACCAGATGGTGAGACAGCACTGGGAAGTTCTTGAGTCTGCTAACAGGATCATTAAATCTTGCAACCTTCTGCCTCACTGAAATGGCTACAGAAGAAAACTTACCAGAAAATGACCCAAGGCTGAAAAATAACACTTTGTGTTTCTTCCAGCTGCTCAAATGTGGACTTGCAGATCACTAAAATTATTGCAGCCCTGATTATGGCTGCTTCTTGTTATACTTCATAAAGTGACTTCCAATCCTTCCATCGAAATGTAAAGCGCAAATCTGAAAAGTCAAATAAAACTACACCAGAGCAATGTAAGCACAGAACATCTCCTTGCTATTGTGCAACAGCAACCATCTGCTGTACCAATACTGGCTTCAAAGAGCCAACAATTGCTGCCAGCACCCCTCCAGCATGCAGCACTAGGGCACAGCACTAGGACACTAATGCAGAGTTTTGTCTATATCATTACATCAACCTGGCATTCTTGGAAACTTGTTAATTCCTCCTTTCCCTCTCACCTGGTTAACTCTACAAAATCTGAGTAGATGGATGCCCTGGTATGAGCAAAAATAACACATGGTATTTTTTGTTTCTGTGCACACAGAAAGCTTTTTTTTAAATTCTTATTAGAGATCAAGTACAAACATGACACACGACCACCTGTAATGACTCTCAGGATGTGCCTGCAGTGCAACTGCAGGTGTGGCTGCAGCACAAGTAGATGCCCAACAGCAGTGCAGAGGGGGCAGATGGCACACTCGTGTGCACTAGTGTGCAGTTTCCAGAGGGTTTCCCAACTCCTGCAGCCCCTGCCTTCCCAGGCTGGCTGGTCTGTGCACATTCATGGCCCACTCCCCAAAAGCTGCCGTCCTACCTGAGATGATTGCTGAACAAATGCTCTCTTAAAGCTGCAGCTGTTGAAGGAGTCAGATCTGTAAAAAGGAATGGGAGGGTGCTGGGACCCCCCAGCAGCTGCCGGGTGCTGCCTTCCTCTGCTGCATGAGCAGTGCACTCTGCTGTCCACAGCCCACACTGCAGAGCCCAGCAAGCCACTGCTCCCGTGCATTTGCCACGAGAGCACACTCCCTGATTTTAACAACAGCAGCAAACTCACAAGTTTAGGTTAACTTTCTGTTAGTCTAAAAAGTAGTCCTCTAGAAATTTTTAGACTAGGATGAAGGGAAAATAATAATGACCAAATTCTAGCTCTTCTCAGCACTCTCGGGCTACACAGGTGAGCACCAGGTCTGGTCTGGTGCCACTAAGGTTCACTTGTTTTGCAGCCTTGCAGAGTATAGTTAGATAAACTTGTCTGCAGTAAGTGGGATATCCCAGATCCTCCCCTTCTGCCCTGGAAAAACCAGGAAGGGGTCCAGCAGCATTCCATACCCTCCACCAGCATTCCATACCCTTCACCCACCATCTGACAGATGAGGACACCTTTCTCTTCCACACACATCAGAAGGGAGATGGAAAAGCAGAGACAGACTTGCGTTCCCATTTCCACAAGGATTTCAGGTTTCCCCCTTCCGATAGACAAGCCAGAGCAGCTCCACGTCCTTGGTCTCTTTCTCCTACCTTGATGGCTGTTCATGGTGTAGATGATGATTTTCACACTGAATCTCACAGTGTGTTAGGGTTAGGCATTCCCTGTTTACCTTTGAGGGTGTCTTTCCCAAAGTAAAATTCAGCCACGTTATTGCATGAGTGTACTGCTCTGCACCTACATTCTCCTGGGATTATTCCAACCTCTCAGGTGCTCCAGATGGAACTTCAGCACCTAACTCCCATCCCAGATTGCAGTTTTCAGGCCTATGGATTTAAATGGTTTCTTGGATTAGCTGTCAGGAACCACTCTGGTCTGCTGTAGTTGAACAAGCCTTCATTATTCAGCCAATGTGGAGAAAAGGTATTGGGAAAGAAGTAATTTTTAGTGCTCAGACAGAGGCACACCAGAGTGCCCGAGCTGGGGAGTCCCCAGCCTGGAAAGCACTGATCAGCCTTTTCCAAAGCAACAGGAGTTAGGTTGAAATCCACTGTTGTGATGCCTGGGACACAGCTGGACCAGCTGTTCCTTGCTGGGAGACAAGGATATCCTTCAGGCTCCTTGCACAACACAAAGACAAGTGATAAAAGAACAGATCACCATGAGCTGTAGGAAGCAATGCTCTGGACTGCATCCAATCCCTCCCTGCTCATGCACTAAAGGGATCATACAAGGACAATCTTGGAAATAATCTTAGGAAACAGACCAGTGTTCAGCTCAAATGGTCACAATGTGCTGGAAGTGGGTCCTCCAACTTGACCAAATCTCTCAGCAAACTGTATTCATAAAAAGCAACCAGACCTTCCATTCTGCATGAAAGCCACTTGCTGGGGTTGAATCTGTTTCACTGATCCAGCCCCTGCCCCTGTTAAAAGGATGAGGCAGATAACAGTCATCTGATGACATAAAGGAATATTGGATATTATTCTCCCACTAGCAATCTTCAATTTTGAACATTGTTTTTGCTTTTCTAACTCCTTCCCCTCCTGACAGGCAACAGAGAGCATGACCTGCATAGCTGAGCTTGACTGAGATAGAGGTGTTCAATCCCCACAAAACTGGAATAGTGCACTTTCTTTCCTCAGTCACTTTTTAACAAGGTTACCCACTAGAAGAGCACAGTGCAGCTCTCACTTGTAATAGTCCAAGAGTTTCAGGCTCTTCATGCTGATCAAATCTGCATTGCTCACCCACAAGGCAGGCACGTGGAAGAGGGACATGTTCTGGATACTTTACTACAAGACCCTTTGGCCTCAGTGTGCCACAGCTTTCTATTTGGAAAGTCCCTCCTTTTTCCCCATGCTGCACTCACATTAAACATGCATTAAACCCTACTCACGCTGCTCAGTGCCCTGCTTGGCATTCTGTCAGCTTTTCCCACCTTTCTGCAAAAGCAAGGGAAAGGCCTTTCAGCACTGATAGTTGTGTGACAACTCCCCCTCCCATGTTTCAGTAGTACAAATAGAGTCTTAGGGAAAAGCACAGGGTGATGATGCTACTCCTTGCCTTGCTCTGTAAGGCAATGATGTTATTTTTGACATTCTGTAACATATTATGGAATTCACTGGTTTTTTTCTAAGTTTAGAGGTAAATCATCAGGTGAGAACAGTTACTCATTGCCAAATTAACCCTGGCTACAGGGGACAAGCCAAACAGAAGGGCTGCCAGTGAGAGCTGTGGAAGGAAAGTCAAGGATTTGGGAGAGTAGGTTTATAGGTAGGAAACCTTGGGAAAGCAGCTGAGAATTATTCATGTCTGAAATATTCCTGGCCAGAGTAAAGAGAGTCACAGTGCATTAGCAGTAACCATCTGCTTGACTTACTGGTGCAACCCCATGACTTTGACAAGGGCAGTGGAACAGGCAGAACTGACCCAGGAGCTCCACAGAGGTGTGGAATTCTCATGCAGAGACAATCCCTAAAGCCCAGTGAAGGTATAAAGCTACAGCATCTCACATTGCAAAGCATCCAAAGCACACAGCCTTGCTCCTTTTACAGGCTGAGAGGTTGCCTGAATTTCACAAAACATTGCATAAAAGAATTTTATTACTCTCCATTAGGCTTTTAATTCTTAAATTTTTATAACAGGAAACTTTGCAGGATGAGAGGAGTTACTAAATACATCCTTCTCTTCAAAATTTGGCGTTTTTTATGTACTTCATATACTGAGCATTATGCCCTATGGTGTGGAGCATCCCTTTGGTCAGTTTGGGTCACCTGTCCTGGCTGTGTCTCCTCCCACCCTCCCACGCAGACCCAAATTCCTCCCCAGCACAGCACCACAAAAAGCAGAAAAGGCCTTGGCTCTGTGCAAACCCTGCTCAGCAATAAGAAAACCTCTCTGTGTTACCAGCCCTGTGTTCCACAACACAGCCCCACACCAGCCACTGTGAACAAAACTAACTCTACCCCAGCTGAAACCAGCAGGGCTATTTAATAATTTCAGGCTGAAAACCTGAAAGCCAGAGAACTAAGTGACTCGTGTGCATGTGAAAGGGGAAAATGTGAAAACCCTACTGGACAAAATTACCTTGAAAGAATTCCAGATTGTGCTGAAATGCAGGATGACAGTTCATCCTTTCACAGGAGAGACAAGGAAATAATGTGGAGAACTGGCAGTTGCTCCCCAGCCCAGTGCAGTATTTCTGTGCCAATGATTGCATGAGAAGTAATTAAGCAACATTCACAAAACAACACAAGCTGGAATATTATCTCTAGCATCTTTGTTTTCTAAAATACTTATTCACTGTTAATATTTTGATCTATATCCTGTCATTCTAAGTGTTCTGTGCAGAACCACATCTGCGATCTCTCTTCTCACAATAAAACTTCATAAGTCACATTCAACTGTTCATTACTGCTTTTTTAATTGCCTTGGCACAGTCAGTCAGGAACATGTTTAGTTCTAGCTCACTTTCTCACCATCAGTCAAGAGTTGGTAGGATTTCTCAGTCTTTAAGACTGAGGTGGCATGAAGTGTGTCAAGTCATCAAACAATTATCTGTGCTGTTTTGGAGACAGAACACCAAGATAAATGACAGTAAAGCACATGTTTAATACATCAAGAAAAGTCCAAAATTAAGACCTCTGAGGGGGGAAAAATGGTCATTGCCTATTTCTCAAACTGTGAATGGTCACATCCTGGTATTATGGATCATATTTATGTAACTTCAAACGGCTGCAGTCAAGAGCATGAGAGGTAAATGCAACATTTTCTCAGCCCTGTTTCAAATTTACTCATTGTAGCTGTTGGAGTTTCATTCCCACACTGAAAGGGATCTCCATGAGGCTGCTGGGAAGGAGATCCAGAGGCTCCAGTCTGCTTTAATGACTCACCCAAAGGGTTCCCACCATCTTCAGAGAGCCCTGGGCGTGTGCAGGCTCCAGGACTATCCATGGAGAAACTCACCGCAAGAAGCAGAAATGTCACTGGCATAATTTTATTCAAAAAACAAAATCCTAATGCTCATGTGAGCCATCTGAGAGTATTTCATTAACACTAGCATTTGCTGTGAACATGCAAGGGTGTTTCTTGCTGATGATTTACAGATTTCAGTAATGGTCTGCCCTACCACGTGAGAAATGAAGCTGTCAGGTTATTCACAGCTAGTTCCATCAGATGGATTTCACATTGTATTTTTCAGGGAATTGATCTCTTCAATGAGAAAGCCATAATTTCCCCTGCGAATGTTTTCTACAGTAAACTCTGCAGAAAATCATGAGATAAAAAGTACATATTCATTTTTCATTTTCAATTAATCTGGACAATACATTTATTAAAGAATTATCAAGTATTTGTGTACAAAATCTGTACATTTGTCTCACAGAGATCAACATTATAGTTTCCGTCAACATTAAAAATATCAAATCCAGTTTATTTTGCAATCATAATCACTTTTTAACTTATTTACCCAAGAATTAAGTTGTTCAATAGGTCATAACAGATGTAAATGATATTCTGTTTTATCCATCAGTGATAAAAATCTCATGTCTAGGGGACTATTTTCACATCACATCACTACCTGAATTTTCAATAACCCCGCTTCTGTTTTTCTTCTTTATCAAGAATAGTCTGTTTCAGACTCAATGCAGCATCTTCAAACTGGGGGTTTAATTCTAATACTTTCCTGAAATCTTTCATGGCCTCATCAAAGTCTCCTGTCCCAAAAAAGAAAAAGAAAGAAAAAGTAAAATTATCTGTTAAGTTCTCACACTCACAAACCTCTCACAACTCAAAAACACCTTCCAACACACCCACAAAGTAGTAGTTACTTCCTGCATCCACTAAATTTGGAAACTACACAGGCCCAACTGGGAGTCAAATGGTTTCACAGCAAGAACCAGAATATGTATTTTTGAACCTCAAATGAACTTAGTTCAGCCAGTTTATTCCCAAGAGAAGGAGACAAAAGGCCCGCACCAGTAATGAGGCTGCCTTAAAGCTGGCACACAGGCACAGAGCTTCCAGCTGGTGCCCATGGCCCGGCTCCATTCTCCAGTCCCACGACCTCTGCAGTGGCCAAGCTCTAACGAAAGGCACAGGGCTGTCATTTTGTGACAGCATCATCAAAAACGGGGCAGGAATTCCCCAGAGGTGCCAGCAGCCCACTGGAAGTCGAGAAAGGCTGTGCTCACTGCAGCTACCGCTGCTTGGGAGCTGCTTTAGCTCACCTTTAATGGCAGTGTTTGGAAATGGCTTGTTTTACCCCAGTGCCAATTTTTCCACGAGTCAAGAACACCCTTCCTCCTGTTTTCATTTCACTGACTCAGCAGCACGGCCAGCAGCAGGCGGTGTGCGGGGCAGGCGCTGTCCCTGCCGCGATCGGTGTCGCGCCTGTCCCGGTCCCGCCCGTGCCGGCCCGGGGTCCCCGCCCGTGGCCGCGGCTGCCCTGCCCCGCCCCGGCTCGTACCCAGCCGGTAGCGCACCAGCCCGCGGTTGTAGTAGGGCACCTCGAAGCCGGGCTGGCACTCGATGGCGGCCGTGAAGTCCTGCAGGGCGGCGGCGAACTCCACGCGCAGGTACCGCACCTGCCCGCGGTCGTTGAGCGCCGTGGCGAGGTCGCTGCGGGCGCTGCGGGGACAGAGCGAGCGGCGTTAGCGGGGCCCGCCCGGCGCGCCCGCCCCGCTCCCGGCCCCGGCGTTACCCCGCGGGGCTGCCGGCGATGAAGCGGCTGAAGAGCTCCTCGGCCGCCGAGAGCCGCCGAGCCCGCAGCTCCGCCCGCGCCGCCTC
>VZTB01017333.1:310176-352142 GCA_013397245.1 Thryothorus ludovicianus
ACACCGCGGGCACGGCCCCGGGAAACACCGCTAAACCCGCGGGCACGGCCCGGGAAACACCGCAACACCACCGGGAACAGCTCCACCCTCCGCTCCGCTCTCCCCATCCGCACCACAGCGTCCCGCTCCGGGCACGCCACAGACCTGGCGGAGCGAGGCCAGAGGAGTCCAAGAGGATCCGAGAGCCAGAGCAGCTCTCCTCGGGAGCCAGGCTGGGAGAGCTGGGGTTGTTCAGCCTTAGAGCTGGAGACCTTAGAGCACCTTCCAGTACCTAAAGGGGCTCTACTGGACAGGGACTTATTACAAGGGCATAAAGGGATGGATAGGACAAGGGAGAATGGCTTTAAGCTGAAGGAAGGAAGGTTAAACATAAGGAAGACATTCATTACTATGAGGGTAAGACACAGCAGAGAATTTTTTTTACTGTGAGACATTGGAACAGGTTGCCCAGAGAAGCTGTGGATGTCCCATCCCTGGAAATATTCAAGAACAGGTTGGAAGGGCTTTGTGCAACCTGGTCTAGTGGAAGGAGTCACAGCCCTTGTCAGAGGTCTTAAAACAAGATGGTCTTTAAGGTCCCTTCCAACCCAGGCTGTTCTGCTACTGTGATTCCATGGAGTTGGGGTTTATCCTTACCTGATAGCCCAAGTTTAGGAGAGAGACAGAGGAGGTCCTATGGTCTCCTCTCGGAATGTCACAGCTCTTGTCAGACAGCCAAGTTCAGGCTGGCCCTGGGGACAGCTCCTCCGTGCATCGAGGCCCTGCAGCACTGCCAGTGCACAGGCCCAAACCAGGAGGAAGATCTTTGGACCTTTGTGTGTGACAAGGGTGACACCTGAGCTCCTGGAATCAGTTCAACAGATCCATGCTGCTCTCTCAAGGTACATGAAAAATGCCAGGTTCCAGGTAGCAAGTTCATGGAGGTTTCCTTAACCTGTTGAAGATGACACCACCCAAGCTCAGGAACCCGACTGACACACTGACTGCTGTGTGTTTTCAAGCCCTTTATTGCTGTGGTGGGTTTAAATACACTTGGCAAAAGAAACCAACACTAACATATGCTTATATCATCACTCTAGTAAGCTCTAAACAATTGTACAGAAACATATAAGGTAATATTAACAAAACTATGGTGACATTATTTCAACTCAGGAATCACTTACTTTAAAAAACTGAATCCTGAGAAAACTCAGTCATTTCCTATGGAATTAGAGAGACAAAAAAATGAAGCCTACTCAGAGTAGAATCGGAGTACAGCAGTTGATATGAGCCTACGTTCAACTCACATGGTTTTGAGACTAGGCTTAATCTGCAATTCAAAAAGAATGCTTTTACCTTAAATCTTTTTTTAAAAGTGTACCAAAAAATGGAATCTATTTATACAGTAATTTCTTCAGGTAAACGGAAGCAGTAAAGGTTTCTCTTGTGGGTTTTCTCTTTTGGTTTGCGGGTTTTTCTTAGTGTTTCTCTAATAGCAGCACTAACTGCTACAATACAGTACCTGAGTTGTATTTCAAAAGATAGTAACATTTAGAGGCTGTTATTAGCAGTCATAAATGTGGATCCAGAGTCTTTATCCTCAGCTGATTGAGCTGTGGCACAGAGGACAGGCGTTATAATGGCCTGCTTCTTTGGCTTTCATACAATGCTTACACACACTGCACATCCAGAACCGATACTCCAGGATAGGGGCTCCTGTTGCAACACACACAGGAAGTTTACCATCCCCACTATAAAAAAAAGGAAAAAAAGAAAAAAAGAGTAAAGCTGAAAGAACAAAAATGTGGTGTGCCAGTTGTTGATTACAAGTTATTGGCTCATGTAACACTTCACTGTTCATGTAACCAAGAATATAAATCTTCACACCAGAGAATGCCCACCCCCAGAACCATACAGTCAACAAATCAGGACCAGCAGATCCAAAAGATGGATTGAAAAGAAGCAGTGAAGTCCATATAAAGTAAGGCCAGATTAGACACCTGCACTGCTTTATACTCCTTCCTCTGAAGTCTGAAGGGTCAACTTCCCAGCTGCTAACTGAGATTCTGTACAGCTGCACAGTAGGACCAATCAAGACAGGTTAAAATCCTGTTTGCTAAAAGAAAATTGATTCACAATCCATTTCCACATTTACAAGTTGCATGCTCTTAGCAGGAAACATGTCAAACACTGTTGTGGGTACAGCCACTCCAAGGACTTACCCCTTAAATATGCTCTTCATACTAATTTTAACTTTAATATTGTTCTTTTCACACCAAGTACATTTAGGTAATTCACAAAACACTGGAGAGCTGATAGTTTATAATGGTTAAACAGTCCTTTGTTGATGCTTTCATCACTCCACCCTGGTGATGCAAACAGTAACATTCTTACTTTAATGTCACAGGACAGTCTCAAAGGTCCTAAAACTCTGGTGTTTAGTCTACCTGCATTTCAAATTAAAAGGAAGTTACATCTTTATGCCCAGTTCCTCAAATGCAGACAGGGTCTATTTTCCCAAGCAACATAGTGCTGTATTACCTTCCTCCAAAGTGGCTAACTCCTGCCTCATTCTTGCCCAATATTTGGTTTAAGCAGCAAAGCACTTATTAATTTGGTCTCACACAAAACCTGCTAAAACCCAAAACACAGTGAACAGCAGAAAAAAGTGACAGAATTATTATAGTATTGCATAAAAACAAACCCACCTCTCAAGAACATCATCCAGATCAGTTTTTTTGTTACACTTTGGTCTATATCTTGTGAATATCTCTAGAGCAAGGTCTTCATACTGTTGCCTCTGCTCTGGTTTAAGAGTTTCCAAGGATTCTAATTTAACAAAGGCTTTTGAACAAGTATCAAATGCTCTGTTTGCACAAGCACAGAGTGCCAAAAGGGAATAGATTTCAACTGCAGGGATAATGTCTTCATAATCTCGCAAATGAAGAGCTAAAAAATGAAAAAAAAGAAATCCAAGAAGATTATTACTCATCTTGAAGTGCAAACATTTGTATAAAATAGTTGCTACTAGACAACAGTATTAATTCTAAAAATTTGACAAAATGAACCACAGTCTTTTTATGAAGCGTTGCTCTAAAAAAAAATTAGGAGATTTCACTTGGAAATCAGTGTCTTCTTTAAACACTTTATTTTAGTTGGTTGGTTGGTTTTAAAAATATTAGCAGGATTTGAAATCTTCATTACTTGGACAAAGTACAAGGCACTATTTGTTTCTTTAGTTCCCACAGATTTTTCTGTGAAGCTCTACAAGGAGGTCTGATGTAAATTCAGGTATGCCATAGAATTTAGGGAGAGAACCAAACAGTCAGCAGAACATTTACAGAGTTTGACCAATTTACCAGCTAATATTTGGAAATATTTGCATTTTCTTCAGCAAAGTCATTTCCAGGTATTGTGACTGCAGACATATTCTATTCATTATATAGTTTTGGTTTAAATTCAATGGACTTACTAAGAACTGAAAAATGTGGCAGCTATAAATGAAGTTATGTGCTGTCCTTACAGGGCTGAAAATGAATTCTTACCTGTTTTAAGTGCTGCATCTACAGAACCTTTATAGAGCTGTTTTTGTGCAAGTATGAAAAAGTGGTAAGCCTCAGCTCCTCGCCAAGCATTGTCTGCAAAGCGGTTTGTTGAAGAAAGAACATCTTCTTCCAGCAAACCAGCCAAAGCTGAAGCACTCTGAAAACAAACCAGTATCACAAGTAATTTTTATATGAAACAGATACAGCAGGAAATGGGGATATATGAAAAGAGCTCTTCTATACTTGCTGATTACACTGCTGTCCATGTTAAGTAGGAAAAATACAAATGGACCTACAGTGAGCATTGTCAGGCGTTCTGTAGAGAGACAGGCACAACATATGGTGCAGATTTTCAAAGATAAATATCATATACATGTGTATACAAATATATTTTGTGCACATCTGCAGACTGGTTCACAGTTTGGATTAATACTGCATTTCAACACCAGAGCTCTTAAAAATTTGTTTAAACTATTTCATTGGTGCATACAAAGATTAACGTGTGAGCTGAGAAAAAAAATTCTTCCATTTGCTTTCCCTGTATCTGGAGCCATCTCCCTGCTGAATGACAGGCAACATAGCTTAATCTAATCACAGATCACCCTTTGGGATCAATACTTACTCCTAAATGACACAAGACTCTTGCAGAAAGAAATAAGTCTGGAGTTTCTTAGTGTGGTTTTCATTGTTATAGTGAAAACATTAAGAAAAACACATTAAACTTAGGAAGAAAAATATCTATCAATACATACAATTTAAATCTTTTAAAATAATACTTAAAACAGTATGTTTTCATGGGGGACTTGCTTGAAGAAAAGCTTTGTTCTTAGCTGGGAAAAGGGTTATTAAAAAAAACATTATAGACTCTCATGAAGATGGTTTGCTTTATTCTGACTAGCTAGGAGATACCAAAATTCAGAAAGGAAAAAAAAAAAGAAAAAAAAAAGACACTACCTCTGAACTTTTCTCTTTAACTTTTCCCCTTTGTGCATTTTGCATTTGTTCATGACACTGTTCCATAAGTAAGGCTGACAGCACATAAAGCTTTTTAACTCGCAAGGGCTTCGTCCTTTTCTTTGACTCTTCATCTGCAATCTTAAAAAAAAAAAACAAAGGGATTTAATTCTCTTGGACAATTGCATGCTTGTACAAACCTAGGAAATCATGCCAAAAAATGATTCTGCCTTTAAATGTAATAATTTGAGCTGCAAACAGAACTATAAATGAAAATGTCAAAGTGAAGTATGCACATTATTCTATATTTATTTAGCTAACATGTACATAAAGCCAGATTCTCAGGAAGGGTAAGTCAGTGTAACCATGTATAAGTCTTGTGATCTAGTATAAAAATAAACTAAAAAATAGCAATTTTAAACAAATACATAGCTTTCAATAAGGTCTGGTGATTTTCCCAGAAAAGAAGAATGGCTTTTGAAATAACATATATTATATATATACTGCTATAAATATTTGCTGTAAAAATTACATATCACTCCTACAAGACTTTAAGCTATGTAGAGAAATCTCTGCAGCCAAACCAAATCTAAGCAACATCTTTATCTTAAAAGCACACCACAGCCGTTTCTAATTGAAGGAACTAATTGAAGAAATACCAGCATTTAACTTCCAGTTATTGACATTGCGCTTTTTTTTTTTTTAAAGGAGATAAAAATAACTCCCATGATATCTAAATTAATGTGGACACTGTACCCCAGGCCAGTCTGCCATACTCCTTCACTAGGCAATGCAGGGCACCAGAACCTTTTCTGATGTTCAGTTCATCTCCAACTGAAGTGAAAGTCTCAAAATAAAGAAACAGAAAACTTGTGTCCCCAAAATCTCCTCTCCACAGAGGACACCCAGGGTAACTCCTACACACAGAAACACCTGAACTCTGGGAGTTGTATCCTGTGTGATGACATCTGCTTATTGCCTAGACATTGTTAAAACTAAAATAACACCAAGAGAATAAAAGCAGCATGGAAATAGTAAGAGCTAGTCCAAAAAACATTTCATTTGACATAAAAATAAAATCTGCAATACCTTGAACATGAGCTTAGCAGCATCAAAGAAATAATTGGCTTTACGATAGAGTTCTATAGCATCAAGGATTTTATTCTTTTCCAGTAAATGACTTGCATATCTGGCTAACAATGATCCAATCTCTTTCATATTGTGATTTTTAGCCAGCTCCACAGCTTTATTCCACTAGAAATCAAAGGAGACAATTATTAATCTCATTTTTTCAAATACACTCTCAAAACAAACTGGTTATCCACAAATAGACTGAAACATTTGTGTGTAGTATTTCATCACCATTCTGAACCAGACTACTATAAAATTAATATAAAAAAACAGGAGAATACAAATGCTTACATCATTGCCAATCATGTGACGCAGAAGTACTGAAAAAAATACTGGACCTCTGTCCAAAACCACATATAAAACAGTTGCTTCTATTTTCATAAAAGCTAGGCAAAATCATTTCACTGCAGCTCATAGCTGGACATGTGGATTTCAACACTTCTGATATTACTTAAACCAGACTCTCTAAAGCATGGTCTGAAAGAGGACCTCAGCCCAGTAGCTTAAAGCACACAGTAACACTTTACTTATCCTTCTACACACCTCATTTTGTCTGTGAATTTCCCTGATGTTCAGTGGTTTGGCTACTGTGTTTGCCTCAAATGAAAAGTTTGGCAGGACTGACACCTTAACTGAATCTCACACCTAATAGCTCTTCAGATCCATAAACTAGGAAATTGTTCACATAAAGCCAGCCCCAGTCAGTCCTGCCATTTCCATCAAGTTCCTCATAGCCATCCTCAGTTTTTCCCTTAATTGTGTTGACACAGACATTTGCACAGGTTAAGTCATACCAGGAAACAGCTCTAGTTATAAACATGCAGATCAGTTTCCAGCTCAGCTTTTTCCAGCTACATCCTCATGCAATCACAAATCCATTTGAGTCCATACAAAGAAGGAGGATGTGCAAAATATCCAGAATGGACATTTATCTCTTTTCCAGTCTTCTCCCATTTCTTCAGGAGGCAGCACAGCCTAGCTCCACAGAGGCTACAAACATCTGTATGCTGAGCATGCTGCCCACATACCCTGCATGTAGCTTTGCACTGCCCCTCCAGTGGTCTAATCTTAATCTCAGAGAACTGGCTTAAGCACTGAAGTATGAATTTTTCAGAAACTATGACAAATCATCTGACACTTAACAAGGATTTGGATTCCACTGGGAATTTGAATAAAAATCTCACTGTTAAACTGATATTATTACAGATTATCTCCTGCTGTCTTACCTGGTTGAGATGCACACAGGTATCCACGGCATCCTTTGGTCGATTGCATTTCAGAAAGGCTGACACAGCTTGTTCACACATCCCTACTCTCACAAACATATAAGCTATATCCTGCAAAAAGCATCAGCACTGCATTAAATTCACTTCTGCAAATTTAGCACATTGTGCAGCAACAGCAGCACTCCTGTTTGGTTAATTTAAGAGGGTGGGGAATGGATTGTTTGCTTCATGGATCCTGTGAAGGCAGCAGGTAAAAACAGTGTGCTAGTCTCACAAACTGTTTCTAAATTCAAGAAAGCTATTACAACAAGGTTAAAAGAAATTACTATGTCATGGTTTACTGGAAAAGGCATTAAAGGAGCATGTTTTGCATTTTTCAAGCATTTTGGATTATAACCACAGCACAGTTTTAAATTAGCTATTATTTAGAGGCTAATTTCCTGCTACATATACACACCTATACCCTATTCATCTATATATCCTACATACCCCATCCCACCTACTTCCCCTCCTTTTAGAGTATTGTCAGTCAGGTCTTTCTGGGGAACTGGGACAATAAGGGAAAGGAAGAGTGATGGAGTATGAAGTAATACCAGAGATCAATACCACAGTAACACCATTGCACTTATGTGAGTAGGTCATACACTGCATTCTTTCTCTCATTCTTAACCCTCCCATGATAGGAAATTTTAAATAAATATTTGAGTATAAAACAACGAACAATAAAGGTGTTTTTTCTTACAGGGAGCAATTTATGATTTTCTGGAAGTGAGTTGGCCAAATTCTCCAGTCCTTGGTAGTCTTCTAGCATGTAGTAACATTCAGCTAAACGTTCTTGGTTTTGACCTTGGACATAGTACTGTACAGCATTTAACCTAGTAACACAAAAAAATGTGGTGACATCTGATACATAAACACAAGAGTTTTTAATTCTGAAAGCTTTTTGCATTTGTAAATATAAAATCACATTATTTTAAATAGGTAACTTTGCTTGGAAAACTTTCATAGCTAGAATTTCATTGTTTTTCCAAAATTCACTAAAAATTTTAATTTTCACAGATCATTATATTAAAAGTGTAGCAATATTGATTCTCTGAGTGGTATAAGATTAGGAAATCAAGGAATTCCTAAAGCTATATTCCTACATCTGCAGAGATGAAGGCAGACATTGGACAACTTACAGCTAAACTTCCAGAAAAAGGCTTTATTGTACTTCTGTATTATAAAACGCAAATACCAAGACCTCCAAGACCATTCTCCAAAGTTACCTAAAGCATCTAAAACTCAACTTTCAAAATCTAAGCACAAGTTTTCAGCTGCATTGTGACAATACAGTTTGGATAACGGCAATACAGAGTAGAGCCATGGAACTCTAAGACATGGACATAGAAGGCAACAAGAAATGTTCATGAAAAAGATTCCCTGCAAGTTATTTGCTATGAAAACATTACCTCTGGCTCAGTAAGCACCTGACTGCAAAATGTGTTCTGGAGAAATACAATTACACTTGTGCACTGCCCTTAAAATCTTCCTCGGGTGGCCAATTTGGGCAACAGCTGCAGACAGATCCAAGTCAGAGAACTCTTGGACCTTCTGAAATATTTGAAGCATTTTAGAAAATTCACTGATGGCTAGTAATTTGGTGCTACTTTTAATTCCTTCTGTTTTTTTTAATACTTTCTATATATTAGAAACAATTAATATTACTGTATAGGTATTTCTCTTTCCTCCCCTTTGAAGCAAACAGACTTCTGGCAAAGCAGAGATTTCTACCACCTTCACCCTTAAGGTAGCTGATCAACAGCTCTCTGTTTACCATTTCACAGAATCATAAAGGTGTAAGTTCAATCTTATTATTCCAGTGTATTGCATCCTGACTTTCCTGATATCTGTCCCTCCTCATAAATCAAGTCTTGTCATCAGTTTAACAATTTCCTTTGTGAGTTCCTCACTAGAGACCCTACCATTTCTGCCTGTCTGCAAAATAGTCTCCAATGGCGTTGTGTGCCTGCTCCAGGAGGGCGTCGTCCGAGCCCCCCGAGCCCGTTCGCAGCAGCTGCAGCACCCGGAACCAATCGCCCAGCTTGATCCGCAGCCCGATGGCAAGATCCCTGAGCAGGACACAGCAGGGCACAGTCCAACACAACGAAACAGGAAATGAAACCTCAACAAAACATCCAAAAGTCTTTTCATGTTCTAAACCTGCAATGCAGATAACTCGTTTACACTTTAAACACTATTCCATTAAGGCAAACACTCAAGGGAGCTCACAGGTTATATCACATGTATGCACTTCCTTATCAGCCACACTCCTGTGTGAGGAATTAAATGAGTGAGACAGTTGGGCTGATGTTACTTCAGGTTCCCTCTTACTCTGTTCTGTATCTTTCACTGCTGACCACTACAAGAGATGGCAGCACCTGCAAAAGGCTAAAAGCAGAAGGAAGGTGAGGGGAAAGACCAAGCAGCAACAAATAAGAATAATGGAGGCTAAAGCTGATAGGTTATAAAATGGATTTCAGAGACCTCTCTTTCAGATTCAGGGGGATTTTGGATAAAGGAGAAAGAACTCAGCAGTAGTTTTTCCTTTTTATTATTCATGCATACATATGACTCACTGTGTGTCTGTCTGGCATGTTTTTTCCACCAAACAGAATAATTCTATATTACCTCATATAAAAGTAATTCTGCAGGTGCACAGAAAATAAGTGGGAGAGATCTATGCCCTTCTTTTAAAAAAGCCCTCAATTTACAAGTAAATTAAGGAAGGTACTAGAAAGTCAATGCAGTCAGCTAACTAAGAGCATCTATTTAAAAACATTAAAATTTTATTTGAAAAATAGATTTACTTCATAGCCGTTTATGGTAAATCCTTATCAGGATTTTTCTAGTTGTGAAAGTTGAAACCAGTAAACAAAAAAAGTAAGTTATTGACTTTTGCAATTCTATGTCCAAATTTCTCTTCAGTCATGTGAAAAGGAATATGCCATATCTAAAAACTGGGTGTTGCAGTGTGACTGAAGTGCTTAGGAGGCAGCCCACATCCCCAAATCACCAAACTGCCCTCGACTAATTAACAACATGCAAGGAACTTTTCATTACCAGGCACTATTGAGCATTTCTCCACAGCTTCTGCCTTTCTTCCTCTGCCCTGCCACCCTGTCCCCATTACTTTCATTCTCACAGCATGAAATAACAACTAATTTTTTCTCCATCATTCCCTACTGTTTTTCATGGCTGCATTAATCAAAGCTTAAAAATTTCACATGAGCATAACTGATTCATCTTTCTCCGTGTTTGACCACCATCTACAGGCTACACTGCACAACTGCTGCTGCTGATTTCTTATTATCCTTTTTCAGTAGAGAAAGTGCTCTAGCTAATTACTTAGTGTTAATTTATATTCCCAGCAATACTAAAATTTTGCTTTGTTTGTTTTCATTCCTGAGCAAAAGTTACACTGATTGGTTTTAATGTTTCACAGTTTCATCCTGAGTCCTTCTGTCTCTCCAAAGATTACAGTTCATTAAAAACTCTGTTGTTTGTATATGTAATTGAGAAGAATGTGTACTTGGCTACTAGCACAGAGCAACACCACATAAATTAAACATTATTTAAGATTGTTTGTATTTTTGGAATCCTAGTTGAAATACCAACAAAATACTTGCGAAAAAAATATCTATAAAACACAGCAGTACCTAGAGCAGCCAACGTTTTGTAAACAGTTTGGAATGCACTGGTTTACATACAGAACTGGTTATCTATGGATAAACCAAAATTCTCTCCATCTGATCCTTTTATGTTTTTGCAGAAACTGGTAAAAACTCTCCAGAGAAAACAGCCATTCCTGATTAAGGAATGCTTTTTTTCTCTCCCAGATTTTTCTCTTCTTTATTTACTGCTGAGATGTTTACATGCAATTACCTTCTGTCCATATCCAGATACATTCTTTCAGCTTCTTCAAATCTGCTAAAATAGGCTGCCACTTCTGCTTGCTTCATGGACTCACTCTGCAGATTGCCCAGGCACTTCACAAACTTAATGCCTTGATAATCTTTGCAACGCACAAAAGCTTGTTCAGCCGTCTGCAGGTCCAGCTTCTGAAGAGCAGCTTCAGCCAGGAGTCGCCTGTGTGAAAAACAAACACAGCAGATGGAAAAGCAGCTACAGAGTAAATTAAATGAGGATATATTTAACTAGTAATTACTTAAAGAAGTAACATATGAGTTGTTGCAATTTATTGCTTACTAGCTAATCTTAATACAGTTGTGTTTATTCCTAATACATTCTGTGATCTGTCCAGTAAATCGTCAGGGAGAGATGTTCAAATAATTGCCAATATTCTTTTGTTCAGCTCTTCAGATAGACACTGGCTTGGGAGGAATGGGCAAGATTTGACTGCTACACTTATGTGTTGCAGTTCCATTTATTTATTTATTTCTCCCTATGCATTTGTCTTTAAAACTTTAAGCCTTGATGGCAGCCTCAGTCTAAATGCCTCCAGCTACACTGGCCATGACAAATAAATTATCCTTCTGATCCATCTGGGTGTTCTTGGTCCTGTTAGGACAGCAATCTGTGAGAGCAGGGAAAGCTTTTGGGGAACTTTTTAACTGGTGCTGCCCCGTTGGGTAGTTCTGCCAATAGGGAATTCAGACCAACCTGTGTGTATCAGGTGCTTGAATAAGCTCTAGAATTTTCTGCAAAAATAAAGCTGTTTAAAATTTAGACTGGCTGATTGGCATTGTGAAACAAACTCAGTGCAGTAAGGCACTGACAAAACCACTAATATTATTGCCAAGACATGCTTAGGCAATATCAGCTCTGTATTTTTGAATTAATTTGAGAAGGTTGGTATCATTTAAACTCAAGTGCTCACCACTGACATCAAAGAAACCAATTATCTGCTACACATCACCCTGTTTGTTGCATTCTAGAAGCAAGGTCACTGTTTTGTTCTGATCTGGAATATACTGCTTTATATCCAGCACTTCTAATCCATCCCTTCTTCATAAATATGTGATGTGCTTTCTCTCATATTAAAAATAAAGTTCATGGCAATTCTGGAGCAAGGTGAACAGAATTTCACATATATTTTGTGATTTTATGATATAGAATTTTTACTGAGACACTGACTTGCAAAACTAATCATTATTTTATATTAGGTGAACAGATGGTACTAGCCAAAAAAGCATGAACAATTTCAATGCACTGAAAATCTTCAGAAAGTTCAAGACATTTATAAAAATGAAGACTTAAAACACTAACATTTTACCCTACACACTCAAGCTAATGAAATTATACTATTACAGAAACTTTCAATATGTAACTAACAAATCCTGCTTTTTAAAATGAACATTCTGGAGACAAAGGCACAACTAGATAGAAAGGAATGTTTTTTGGAACAAGCTTTTAAAGCAAGGTGCCTTGTCCAGTCTTTCAGCAACTCTAAATTCATCTCTAAACCAGCATAATTAACAGTGAACTCTCCAACCCCTTTGATGAAAGCTAAGCATCCAATGCTGTAAGAGAACACTTGGCTTCAATACAGAGCCAAAATTACTAAAGGAAGGTACAGATAAGTAAACAGTCTCCAGAGAGTTAGAGAATTGGTATCCTTCATCAAGGAACTTGTCAATGAAGTTTTAGGTTTTGCACTGACTTTGCATTAAATTACGTACTGAGGCCTTTACTCTTCCAGCCCTTACAAGTTGGAATATTAAACAGATTTTCAGCACTTCTGTTTTCACAGGTTTACTCTCACACGTTTGCTCTGCAGGCTTTTCAAATTTAGTTTAATAGCTGAGCCATGTTTCATTTAAGCATGGCACCATCTCCATTTCTCACATTACTTCTGAGATGCTGCATGGGAACACAGCACACCCATCCCTTCTCATTTCTGTCCTTCATGGCCTGTCCAAATGCTACAAGGTTTCTCAAACCATTATTATCCTACTATCAGTCTGGTGTGTTCCCTTTACTGGGTTTTAAGCTCTTTAATGTCCAATATCAAATGTATAAATTTTAATTTTCATTTAACCAACTTGGTTATCTTTCTGTCAGCTTTTCATTTCCTTTAAATTTCCTCCAAATTACAAGGAACACTGTTTTAGGGCCCATACATGACAGAGCAGAAAAGTGTCCTAAGCCTATACCCACTATCACAATACAGCACATGCCTGACATTCTAGGTACTCCAACATTCATTAAATCTTAAATGATTGTCTGTAAAATGCATACTGCTTTGGCTGGTTTTAATTTGAGGTTTTTTTTATTTTCATACTACATCTGTCTGAACAGGAAAAGAATAGAAAGGAAGACAAATTTAAACAAATTCAGCTTATAGGAGATTTTACCAAAGTCTGGGATGTGGATTGTCTTCTATGAATTGGGAAGATTCCTCAATGCCAACTTTTTCAATCAATGCTCGACTGTCTCGTAATGACCGAATCTCGAAATTGATGATGTAATCTTTGTTAGGATGTTCAGGATTCTAACATAATGGATAAAGAAACATATTTTTATTCCTGGTGACTTATTTTCACCCAACAAAATAGATATCTATCATTAAGAGAGACACTGACTTTCCCTACAAAATAAAATTAATTATACTGACCTTTAATATTTCATCCAGAAGAACAGACTTGATTTCTAAATCTTCAAAGTTGCAAATATATCCAGATGTTTGTATAGGTTCCTTAAAGTCAAATAAGTTGTTAAAGAATGAACTTGTGTTCTGTGACTACATCCTAATCAAATCTGTTAAGTATAAATACAGATACATTCTTCTCCAAACTAGCATATACTTGCCCTTCCAACAAGAAACAAATACTATAATCATTAACATTATTGACAATTCTGTAAACACAGACATCATTAAAAATCCTCATTTTTTTTCTGCAACTAAATTATGAGAGACATAGAATAACACCTGCCAATATTTAGATTCAACAGAACTCTTTTACAAGTATCTCTACTAAAATTGCATTTATGTATTCCAAAGCATACAAAAAAATACACTTCTGAAAATCTCATACATTTAAGAAAAAGTATGACACCATTTATATGTTTCTAGGACTGACCATTCATTTTACCTATTTGGTCCAAAACAACATTCCCATGTGAGAGTTGATAAGATTTTGAGGTTTCCTGAAGCAAGTTTATATAAACAAACACTTGCAGAACTAAATGGTAAGCACAAGAATAATACTACTCAAGAAAGAGCAATTAACTTAAGAGTGATTTTTTTTTAAATGAGTAGTTTATATCTGTTGGTATTTACCTCTGGATCCAAGTTCCTGAAAACATACATTCTTGTTTTCTCCATCATTGCAAACAAATCTGGGTTGTCCCTGGCCCACCTCATGTCCCAGACGTCCTTGCGCTCCAGCTTGAGCTGCTCGCCGGCCGCCGGCTGTCCCGGGCTGTCCGCAGCCCGCGCGTCCAGCTCCAGCAAAGTCAGAACCCCTGCCTGGTCTATGACAGCCAGACGACTGCAAAAATCAGAGGAAAAAATAAGGCAGCTCAATGACACTACTCAAGGCTGTAAATCTTGACACGGTTCTCTAACCTGGCGCAGTATAATTCTATAGATTCCATAAGATGCTGTCGTGTGCCAAAACCAGCACAGATCCATATGATTCTCATTTATCTGCACAGCAGAGGCCAGACACGTTCTTCATCTGCTCACACAGGATCTGGCCCTGCAAAGGTTCTGAAATATGCCCATTTTTACATCCAGCATTTTGAAGATACATCAGATACCAAGTTGAATAAATTACACGTCCTTCCCTCACCGAACTTTTCATGACAAAGTCTCAAATAACAACTGAACAGAACGTGTTTTCATTATTTACTAGGAGGCAATGAAGCAGGTTATTAAATTAAAAAGTCAGTGTGGTGATGCAGACTGCTACTTCCTAAAATGCGATTTCTTGTATTTCTACAAAGGGTATTCTTCATTTTTTTCCAAGGCAATATTGACTATAATCCAATTAATTTTTGAAGTCATTTAAAATATGGGAAAAATAAAATTTCTAAAAGGCTACATTTGAAAATTTACAGTTGCATAAGTCTTCAGTGAATAACAGTAACCTGTATTTACTACAAGGCCATTTTAAAAGCATTTCTAAATATTGATAGGTAGACAGCCTTAATCTCTATTAAAATTTCAAATGCAATTTAGAAAATTAACCTCAAAATACTTCTGGATCTGGGCTTATTTACCTAGAACAAAGTCATTTAGGAAGAAAATGGCTTGGGTTCAGAATAAAATTATTATGGCTCTGACTAGATCATGCTGCCTTTTAAGCCTTTTAAAAAATCATAATTCATGCATTATGAATTTTGTTAGAAATTATGAAGTTATTGTGAAGAGATTAAAATTGCCTTTCAAATTCTTGTGTATTTTTGCCTTTTCTGCCAACTTTTCAGCTCTTGTGTGCTCTGTTGCAAACAAAAAAAAATCTGTTAAGTAGAAAACAACTTCAATATTGGCACAGGTGAAGCTCAGGAGAACCAGACTTACTAGAAACATCACCACTAGTTACAGCCTGTAACAATGAAAAATTAAATGGGATGAACAAAGTTTCCAGGCTTTAGAAGGACATAGATATAAAATTTCAGGTTATGACATAATTTTATTATGTCATGATCAAAGGAAGGTTATGTTTGGTTCATCTAATAAAACAAAGGTATTTTCAGGTATACAGGGTATAAAACATAGGAGACCTTTACTAACAGTCTCTCAAAGCAGTGACTGTCCAGATGGAAATAATTAGCAATAAATAAATGGTTAAGCAACCATTAATAACAATGAAAATTAATAAATGGTTTATAGTAAAAATTAGTACATAATTATTACAGAATTATAGATTTCACAGAATTAGTATTTTAACACATTTTAGTGCTTCATTTTGACACTGGCTGTCTGTGTTAGAAGCAGATCTGTAACTTACGTGGAGTTGCAGTTCAAAGACAGCTGATAGGCACGACAGTCCAGGCTATAGCTCTGCACCACAGCCACACTAGGGAGGCTGTACCTCTGAATAGTGCCAGATTCTCTTCCCTAGAGGAAAGCAATGCTGCCTTATTGAGAGAATTTGTCCATCAGTAAACCCTTTAAAATGGTCTTATTTATACACTGTTTTAGACAAAAGAGCTTTGGGATAAGTGATGGAGTATGAGTGAAAAGAGGGAATCATCACCCTGGAAGTTCTGAATTCTGGTATTTAAACAAGATGCTACAATCGAAAGATCTGCTTAAATCAGGGATGTTAAAACAAACAATTACAGTCCACATCTAGCCACAGAATTTCAGGAGCCATGAACCTCCAGACATGGTCTACATAATAAAAAAGGAGAGGTGTGAAAAGATCCTTGCCCCACACTGGTAAATCCCCTCAAAGAGTTCCATATGGCAGCACCAGCCCGGGTCTGAAAGCAGGACAGCCCTGCTCATGTGGGGCTGTGTGCATACCTACAAATCTGGGCAGTTGCTGCAACACCAGAGCTAGATTTAAAAGGAAATGCTATAAAATATACTGGTTATTCACAGGTTTGAGTAACAGAAAACATATCTAAGCACCAGTGTGGTTTATCTTTGTTTTGCTGAATCAAACACTCATTCCCAATGGCAAGATGCCATCAGGCCATCAGGTTGAAAGGAGTGACATCCCTGAACTGATCAGTGCCACTGTTTTCTCCTGGTGTTTCTGTGAAGTGAACTACATATAAACCTTAGTTTGCCTACTGTTAAACTCTTATGTTGGAAATGAGTCAACATTAAATTTCAAAGGAGTGAGAACTTTATTTCTTCTTTATCTTTTCTCTTCCCCCAAAGCCGTCCCTAAGATCCTCAGCATAAATCACAATTTTTGACTTTTTCACATGCATATACCCTATAGACTAAAAAGCAGATTAGTTCAGAATGTTAGAAAATTGAACCACTATCATATGCATTCATCTTCAGCACATTTGTCCAGATCTGGTCTCAAAGGCATTTCCTCTCATTCCTTTCCTTTTAACAAAAGTCATAGATTAATTATTTTGTCAGAAATTCATTTTTGTATTCTTAAAGCAGAAACAACCCCATGGTCACCTATTAAACATGGTTACACTTCATTTGTTCATACTTTCTCCCATGACCCTCTGATTTTGTAAAATCCAGACAAAGGATATAACAAAAAAACAAACAAAAATCCACACTGGAATCAGAACACGAGAAAACATCAGGATCTTTCCTGGAAGGTGGGTAACAGGAAGAAACACTGTTCCTTCTCCTTTGTTCTGTTCAGTTAGTTTGCTCTAAAGCCCACATATAAGTTTGTACATCTAATGAAATCACTGTCCAGCTTGGAACAAAAAAAATGCACCAGCTCTTTAGCATGATTCAATATTTCACACATCTGTATAAGCCATAAGTGTATTCATCTGTATGTAGTACAGTACCATGCATTATACCATTAATATGTAAACAGACAATCTTTCTAAACCTTTGTGCCTAGAACATACCATCTCAAAGAGACTTCTCAGGACTTAGATTAAAGAATTAAGTCCTGACCTAGACTTTATAAAATCCTATGTGTAAGCATTAACTCAGGCAACTAGTCTGTAATTAAATTGTAAGTACTTAGTGAATTAGCCCTCCTAAAGAAAGAATCCAGGTTAACAGAAGAAACTGTTAAAGCTGTCTTTGAGGAAGTTTAGAAGTGATTTTGTCTGCGTAAATTCTAAATTCAGAAATGCTTTGAAATTGACTGCTTATGAACACAGAAGAATCTTATCCCTACAAGCACAAGAGGCAATTAGGAGTTGTGTTAATCATGTATCTTACCACAAGTAGTATCTTATCAGATGCTGTTATTGCACAAATTGGATCTCTTGTTCCCTGAAAGTAAACAAGTGATATCAGTATCAGTTTTACTGCACAGGTAAGAATGCCCTGCTAAAGAAAGAAGGTTATTTAAATAAACAAAATGTTGCTAAGTATCCACACAGAAAGGGGCTATCAAACCTTGTCAGCATACAGTCTGTGGATAGCTTTTGGTATCAGAAGCCTTTGCTATAGGAATCATGACAATATTATTAACAGCCTCCTTTCTTGTCCTGCCCCTCCCTCCAGAAAAATAAGAAACTCAAAATGTAACAGGTGTTTAACAGAAAACACCAGAAAGCAACAATCCCTGATTTGTGAGATCTGTAAATTAATTAATTTCAGGTGTATCAGTAAGGATAGCCAGCACTTGCCCACACACATGAAGTGAAAATGGCCAAAAATACTAGAAAAGATCACAAAGGTTATTGAGTTTCAACCAAGTAATATTTTTATTGACATAAGAGGAGCTGCTTCTGACCAGGAAGATAGCAGTTCTCTACATACTGTACACATACAGAATATACTTTTTCCATCTTCTCTATAGTTTGCTGCATATTTCCAGTAATCCATAATGACACAGTAACAGCACCAACCAGAGGGAAGAAACAAAACACCTAGGTACAAAAGGTAGAAGTAAAACCACTTCTACTAATGAAAATCTATGAAAATAAATAAATCAACACTAATTCTGCCCTTTCAAGCTACCAGTGACGCCACAATAAACTAGTTCAAAACATCACTCACTTCAAAAGCTCTGCTGTAATCAAGGTGTCCATCTCCAGACCCTGAAGAGGTGTCATCAATATGATAGATCCTGTAGAGAAGGAAAGTTAGAAGAAAAAGTGAGTCCAAAGAAAGGTCATTTTTGGTAGTACCAGTATGTTTGATCCTTGGAGAAGAAACCACTGGAACTGGAGAAGAGAATAAAAGCCATGCCTGTTCTTATGTTCAAAAGTATCCCCTTTGATAAACCTGCTTTGCATTAATATAAAGATAGGGCAGTTGCTTTCACTTTCACAGCCCCTATGATCTATAAACTTTCATCCTGTTACAGTAAGTTCCTGCTGTTAAAGTTAACTGTCCTGCTGAAAACCAACGACTCAGTTGTCCTTTTCAAACATGCAATTAATTCCATATTGCCCCAGGGTCTTCTCCATAATTATGAAGTGCTTCACCTTCACATCCACAAAAATTTATATATTACGGTATTATTCAACATTTATAACTTCCCTTTTGCCTTAAAAAATAGCATTAGGAAAGATTTCAGAACGTTGAAATCATCATTAATGCTGAATTACAACTATTTACATCATTTTTCAATATTTTTTATCAATTTATAATCTTGTCCAAGGCTAGATTCGGGTCCTACAACAATGTAAGTTATTACACCATGTACAAGTAATTACTCATTATTAGTGATATATGATGAGAGGAGATGGTAGGTTTATAAAAGATGATTTAGTGTACAGGCAATATGGAAGAACACACAAAATAACTAAAAAGAAAACCATAACGGAGTTGCAAGCTTTGTGGAGGTGACAGAAAAGTTAATGCCACGAATGAGCACCTGGGAAGGGAATATTTTGGAAGCAAAACAATGTTGACTTTGGCTTGTTTAGTTTGAGAGGATAAAAGTCCACACAGGATTAGTGGCCAAAGCCACAAGCAGACACAAGTGTATTAGAGAAGAGCCAGCTGGACAGACTGTGTTCTTACAGGCAATGACAGACGAGAAGCAGTTAAAGTTATCACAGGGAACAGAGCTGCCTGGAAACTAAGAGCATGGAGGAGAAACAGGAGAGGGGTAAAAAAGCATCAAGACACACAGCTCCAGAAGGAAAACATGCAGCAAGCAAATGGAGACAGTGAACAGGAACCAATCCAAAAACATCTGAGGGATCTGGATAACAAACATACAGTTGTTATACAAAATTAGTATTTCATCTTACAGGCCTGCAAGTCAACAAATCTGATCAGAAAAATGAGAAAACAAGGGTTTGCATTTTAGACATGGCAGAATCCACCTTATCAATGATACCAGAGCAGAGGAAGAAAAATGACAAAGCCTGAAGACAAACCTTTCCCTGCCCTCTTTCCTGGTCCGTGCCAGCTGATTGATTTCCATGGCTGTGAGCCTCTTGGCCACGCGGTACTGCCAGACATAGAAGGCCTCCTTGGAAGCCGCGATCACGTGCGTTCTGGTCATGGTGACAAACAACGGCTCTGCCACAAAACACAAGGAGCTGCAAAATTAGAGCAGCAAGTATTGGAGTAGATGCTGATTTGTACATTTTTTCCAAGATGGATGAAAACATACACCCATGTATTAAAAGCAAAAAACGACAACCAAAAAATCTGCCCACACACAACCTAACAGCAGTTTTCATTAGCTGGTAACGAATTTCACAGGGGCCTTGTGGCCTTGTCCAGAAGAACAGAGAACTTCTTTACAAGTTCTGATTTTACCATTAACACTTTCCTCCCTGCTATTTCAGCAAATCTTCATGCATTGATGCAGAAAACATCAAATACATATGGACAAACTTTTAATGACCAGTTCAGGAGCATCTCAAATTTCCTTAAGATCTACAAATGCTCCCATATCTGACATATTTAAGTCTATTTAAAAGTTGATAATCTAGAAGAGATCCTTTTTCTTAAAAACAATTCATAAATTTTAAGTTACACAAAACCTAGAAATATTGTTTGTAATATGAAATGCTTAGTTAATAGTTGGGCCAAATATCAATTCTTTATCTGAATGGCAACAAATTAAATATTTAGCAGACTGTACACTTAGTCTTACTTTATTATACCAAGAAATCACAGTGGAGGAATGCAGGCTACTTTCTTTACTTCAGCCCTAAGCCCACTTAGAATGTGTGCATAAATTGAGCAGCACATTCCTGCTCTCCATGCTCAGTGGAAAAAAAAGAAAAAAAAAACAAAACAGCAAAGGTATAGAAAAATGAAGGAACCTAGTATGCAAATCAGCAAATGTCTTTACATTCTACAGGTAAATAATTATGATAGCAAAAGAAATATGAGATAAATTTGAAAGAATTGTGCAAATCAGCCTGGTAGTGGAACACTGAGTCATGCAGATAACATGATGTGAGCAGCAAATACAATTCTTTTACAGTGATTCTCTTTTATTTTTTTTTCCTCCTCTATATTTTAGCACAGAACAGAACTCTGGAGGGAGCTATAAGCCTGCCACATAAAGAGCAGTGCTACAAGAGACAGATGGGGGAAGATTGGTTGAACAGATTTCATTTCTTTGAAACCAAGAGGATTATATAAGTTACCCAATGGCTGCAGAATACTTTTTAGTAAAAATGTCAATACTGGGCAAGAAGGCTTAGTGATGATGCTTAACGTGAGCAGCACAGTTGTTTCCATCATATGCAACAGTGTATTTCATGTACTTATAACACATTCAGTAGTCTGAAGAATACAGTCTCCTTTCATCAAACACATTAATAAATTCTATTTATTTGCTCTGGGTTTTTATTAACTTCCAACTGTATGTGCCACAACAACCAATGCTTTTATCCTTTAAAAAAGAAACAAGAGAATCTCCTGACCTGTGAGGGAATAAGGTTTGCTTGAATCACAACATTTTTGTACTAAGCTTCATATTTGGAGTCAACTTAGTCAATATTTGAGTACTTGTGGTCCAAGACAATGTTAAACCACATTGCCATGCCAAAATCTGAAGCCATGGGCATTTCTCACACCCATGAGTTGACTCCCCCTTTGACTTACAACTTCCATGGAGCTTAAACTTATTTGTGCACAGCTTGAAATACCTGAGTCTGAGAAAAAAAATTGTTCACATAAGGTCTGTTGTGATCCAGAAACAAGATGGCAAAGCATTCAGGCTTTATCCATAGGAATACAATCAATTAGGCATTTTATGAACATGCCTAAGCCTAAAGTGATTGTTACTGCCAAAAAGCACATATGCACCAACCCCTGACACATTTTCCTGCCACTTCTTTCATATCAGTTCTCACAGCAGCTGGACAACAGAGTAAGTTGGATCAGTTCATTCATCTAACTGACCTCAAAATTAAATAAATAAAAGATTACATTAAGTTGGATTAAAGAGAAAATCACAAATGCTGGAGCCGGCAGGAATGAGCAGCCAGGATGGAGGGCAGGGCCTCCCCTTCTTTCAACAGCAGGCTCAGTGATGACTGGATTTAAGCCAAATGTGAAATTGCAGGGCACAACACACAAACACAATCATCAGGATCAGATCCATGCAAAGCCACATCTGAAAGAGCAGCATCTCAACATGGGAACCTACGCTTTTACAGAATTGCCTGTATAACTTCAACAATTACATAAAAGTAGGACACAGGGCATTTTTTTCTTGAAATGCTTTTGCATTTTATATTGGCCAGTCATTGAACAAGAAATCACAAACAGAAAAATCTGTGGAAAAAGAAACTCAAATCCAAGTCTGGAGTGGGCACTATGAAACATTTCTTTATGGGGAGGTAGTCACACATTGGAACAGCTTCCTGGAGAGGTGGTCAGTGCCCCAAGCCTGTCAGTGTTTAAGAGGCATTTGGACAATGTCCTTAGCAACATGCTTTTGGTCAGCCCTAGAGTGATCCTGGACTTGTCAGTCCTCTCCAACTGAAAGTATTCCATTCCACCTTCTCACCTCAGACCCTTCCACTTATGCTTATGCTCCATTCCTAAAATATTTTCCTTCTTGACTGCATAACAGCATAAATTCAACATGAGAGAAGGATGCCACAGACACTGCAAGTTTGGGCTGTTGCTGGGCAGAGGAGGAAAGAATGGGATTTGTCATTTCCTAGGAAAGACAATATGCTCATTTCAATCCCTTCAGGGTGGGGAAGATCTAGAATCCCTTTCCAGGCAGCTGGTTTAACTACTTAAGTTTCCTTTAGTGTAGGGAAATGCCATCTTATACAGCAGCATTAATCTACCAACAGTTGCTGCTCACCTAAGCATCAGTGCCCTTCACAGAACCTGTGCTCTGATTATTAAGCAGACAGAAATGCAAGCACCTGAAGTCTGAGGGAGGCAAGAGATTGGGCTACTCCTCTGCTCAGCATTTCCACTGCACAGCAGCTTTCCATGCTCAACATGTAAACTTCTTAGACTGTTGAGTTCTTCCTGCTGGTTTTGCAGACACCCAACTTCAGCCCAATTAATGTCTCAATACTTAATTTTCAGACATTGAAAATACGTGGGGAAAACATTTAAACAGGTACTTTATTTTTCAAGTACTGACCAAATACTGAAAAGGACAAAACAAACCATCTCCATCAAAACAACTCCAGCATGTGAAACAACTGCCTTTTAAATTCTTTCTGGCTCTCTTTTCTCACCTCATTTCTCTTCACTATTCCTTCATAAAGCCTCCTCCCTGAAGGAAAGAAACTTTCTTTCCGATATACCCAGGAATCTCAAATAACCTTCCACAGTGTCTGTATTTCATCCACACACACTCCATCTCACTTCAAAGCTGTTAGAAAACACCTGCTTCGGTGTCTAATCTTCTTGTAAAAATATAGACAGAAGTCAAACTTAATGCATGACTACATTAGTTCATCACATGAAAAGGCTGAGACGCTTTCTAGTCTGTGAGATACTATACACAAACAAGAAGGACAAGTAATCCCACCTAAATCTGATGGAAAGGAAGCAATCTGACAGACAGACACAATACTAAACTGTTGTTTTCACACAAGTCTGTTACAGTCTGTTCCTGAGAAACTGGAATGAACTTAGTCTAATCAATAAATCTACCTAATTTTAGAGCTTGATTCAAATATCTCTACAAGTGTTGGCTCACAAATGGAAGAAAATGCCAGGCAACAGCAGGGACAACTGAACATGTTGGGACATGTGGGACAGCTCATGAACAACCACAGTTTACGGAACATAAATATTCAAAATCCACTACAATTTACATTAAAAGGATCAACTAAGTAACAGCAATTTAAGTACTTTTCACATGTAGTTCAGTCATCCCTGTTAAGGCATCCAGGAGGGAGGAAAGACACCTGGGCATGACTCCAGCTCTGCCTTTAATCCACCTGTATGTTGGTCAGGCTGTTGTATTGATTTCACTGGGTGCTAACACACACTTGAAAGATAACTCAACACTTCACTATGTCAGTGCTCCTAAGCACATGTAAGAAGATGATATAATCCAGCCTGAGTGACCTTTTCTTAGCAGATACCATCTGTAGTGTTTCCATTAAAAAGATATTATATAACAAGATATTTAACCTTCTGTAGTTTATATTTAGTTATTCATCAAAGGATTTTGACAGAAAGCCTGTGAGCCAGTAAAACAAGCACAGAAGACACTATGTTGGTTAATTTTTGTACCAGAGTAGGATGGAATGCAGAAATGTTAGACAATGAAGAAAAGAGTAATTTATGGGCTAGCAAACACGAGCTATTGTGAAGGACCTCAAACACAAGGCACAGGAAGCAGGGGAAGCAAAATGCCTTTGGACAAAATAAAAAGCAGTATGATGAACAACTGAAAGTGTAACCATCCATCAGTGTCCAAAGAAAGCTGAAGTGACGGCCCTTCATCAGATAATGACTGATTAATTGCAATCATTAACAGAGACAAGCATTAGAAAGTTAATGACATAATTAAAAACTCAACAGAATACAGGAAATAAGCACCTCTTTTTTTGAGCCTTACTTGAGCTACTGGCTTAGAGCCCAACAACATAAGATTCACATCTCCTGAGGGTGAATCAAACATTGCATAATGACACAGTTACTTTGGCATTAGGAGATTAATAGTGCTTTGTTGAAACAGTATTACAAAATATCATAAATTGACAATTCAGACAAATTGTGTCTTAATACACATTCTCAGATGCATTATTTAAATGCTCTGAGCTACTTAGCATCCCTACATGAGTAGATTTTTTTCTCCACTATCCATCTCCTACCAGGACACAGTCCAAGAGGCCTTGCCCAAGAGACATGAAAGGCACCTAAGTTTCAAGGAGGAGTAAACTCTTTATGTTCAGTAGAGCTCCAGCTGATTCCTGTTCCAACAAGGAGCAATTTGCTAGAAACCACAGATAGTGCCTTTTCAATTTGCAGTAATTACAGCCAGTCAAAAAATACAATTTATACTCATGGTAGTGAAGAGTACACACTCAAGAAAAGGCAGGAGCACACAGATACCAAGTGGTCTGTTGAGGGCACTCTACAATATGAGAAATCATTTTTTCACCAGCATTTATGAAAATCAAATAAAGTAACAACCTAAGTGTATTTAAGCCACTCTGAAAGATAGAAGAAGTCTGAAACAAGTACAAGAGTTCAAAACAAAAATTACCAAACTTTTTAGGGACAGAACGCAACATTTTTTTAGTTTCCTAAAAGAAAATAACCTGAAAATTTGTATTAGTAGAAAGAAGAGCAGAAAAAAAGAATTTTACAAACAGATAATAGCATTTTTCATAAGTCAGTAACACCCATCCAATTATCTTGAGTAAGAGATAAGTTAATTTTACTATTTTAATTAGTTAATTTTTAACTGTTTTAAGAATGACTCTGACCAGATAATTGATTTAATGCTGATTTTCCTCATAAACAGAACAAAAGGACAATGATTTTGTTAGAAATCATGTATCAACTGGAATCTTAGAAGAACTTTCAGAAAGGTCTTCTGCCCCTGAGGTTTTACAAGGTCTTTTCTCTCTATTGACTTCTGCAAGGCCAGACAGCTGCTTAAGTTCAGCATGCTGTCAAACTGGAACAATTGCACTTCCTACTGCCAGAAGCTCCAGCTGTGATAAACAGCATGATATACTCTACAATAGGACCTTGACTATGTACAGCTGTCAACCTCTCACACCAACAGACCTTATGTTGTAAATATTTCTACTTGTTCTAAAAAGCTGCATTTTCAAATGTTACAAGAAGAGGAAAGTAACTATGATTAAACCATACTCAAAATGTGTTCCAAAAGAGTTGCATTTATAGGCATTTGCTTTTCACTTTTACCTTCAATACCTTCTGCAAGTTTGGAGAGCAAATTTTAAAGTAGTCTTATGGGATGTATATATTTTAAAAAAAGGGTTGAATCTTTGGCTGTGTTTACCATACAGTAATGAAAGACTTGCTTGTAATGGTTTAACTACTGAGGCTACAGAAATTTTTCAGGAATCAAAAATGTAAATATTCCTAACCTCAGGTATTTGTCCATCTATGAGACTGAAAATTATAATGCCCAGCATTTTCACAAGTGAACTCACACTAGGAAAGAGCATTGCAAATCTATGCATTAAACTACTCTGCCAGTACTGGAGGGAACAGCAGCAGACTGCAGAAAGCTTTGTTATGCTAAAGGAAGAAATTGTTTAATCTCTTCAGCACGATTCAAGTACAGTTGGAATAACAACAGCATTTTTCAATTAAATAGCCTTTCTTTTTAAGTGTTCCCAGTTACTGAAAAATATTCCTTTCTTGTGTACAGGCAGCTGTAGAAGATGGGTCATACTGGCAGAATCATAAAGATACCTTTGTTTATAATGTAAATAAAACTCTCACAGAGTTTTAGAATCAGAAAGGTCACATAAACAGAACACTAGAAAAATGCAAAGCGAAGAATTTAAATGCAGAGTTAGACATGAACATGCAAAGCTAATTTTAACTGTGAGTGGGATTCATCTCACCTAATTTTAGACATCTCTGATAGAGATGAGCTGGCTGCCCTGGGCTTCTTCATACCCAGCAGAGAGCAAAAAGACCCCCCTCATGCATGATTCACTCCACTTATTTTAGATGTCAGCTGCAAAAATAAGAACTACTCCCTCTAAGGTCCTGAACCCTCCTCCCACCACGCCAATCCTGCCTGCCAAGCAAGTCCAGGAAACCAGTGGGCACACACAGAGTAGACATCTGATCAGGAGCAGAGACAGGACAGGGACAAAACAGGCACCCAGCTCACGCCACTACCACCCAGCACACCACCTGACTTCATGGGATTCTCTTCTGAGTTTTTTGATTTGGGTATTTTTCTTTGTGGTGGGGAGGAGGAGGCATTGTTTGTTTTGTTAATGTTTTTTCCTCCAGTCTTGGTAAAATTTTTGCATTGAACCTCCTGGACATGTTATTTCTTAAAACTACCACAATATTTCATAAACTCTCCATAGGACAAAGTAGTCAACCTCTTTCATCAGAGCATACTCTTGATTTTAATTATGATTTAATTATATGGGCCATGAATTTCAAAATATATGTATGACTCACAGCTGATTTTCTCCTGCTATCACTGAAAAACTGAACATTAGAAAATGATACTTACAACTTAGCTGATATATAATAAAGAATGAAACCATTTAGAAGCACTGGTAGAGGAAAATAATCATTTATGATCCCAATTATTTCTCGTCTTTGGCTGATTTTTTTCCTACCTATATTCTTCTGTGAATTGTTGTTACTTAGTTACTTAATATTTTCCTCATCATTTCTATCTTACCAAAACTTTGTTAGACACTTTACCTATCAATTTTATCAGACAGAATGGCTGTTTGTTGTTTGATATTAACATATTTTATTAACATGTTTGATATTAGTATTAGCACTATGACTTAAAACTAACTTCTCTACTAAGACTAATTTAGCCAGAAAAGTTTCTTTTTTCAGACAGGATAAAACAATGGCTCTGGAAAGCAATTTACATTAAAAAAAAATTCATGAGGTTTCTTGCCAGAATAGAATCTTCCCTCTCATTCAAAAGCAAATAAATATTTTTATAAATTTAAATAAATTATTTAGCTTTTCAACAAAACAAGAGAGTTAATCAAAGAATCAAGGTTCAAAAAGAAAACTGCACACAGAGCACACAGTGTTTACTCTGAATCCAAATTCATATCTATTTGGGTAACAAACCAAAAACCAGAACAAATAAAAGTGGATTCATTAGTCAAAAACCCATTAATTCATCCATCTGTCTACAATTCCCTCATCTGTTTAAAGGGAAAATAATCAATTATCTTTTTTCTCAAGCAAAAATCCCAGAAAACATGATGCATGGCTTGCAATTACTTGGCAATGTTCTGTACCACACCTGCAGCAAACAAGCAGCAGGGAAAGCCTGGAATTCAGCAGGAATTAGTTAGGGTGTTTTCATACTTGCATTATAATCCACTGATTTTTTTAATTGAATTTTAATTTATAATCTGAAACTACTTAGATAAAACCATTGTAAGGAAGATAAGGAAAAGATATTGTCAACACTGAAACACAAGAAATTGCTGCTTAAGTTATTTGGGAAACAGCAGCAAGTTATTTTTAAATAGAAGTCAAAATCAAATTATTTCCCTTCCTCTGATTTAACTGGAACCTTTTCAAAGTACATTTTCTTAAAAAGAAGTTGAATTACCACCGTTGTTAAGAAACTGCCAAAAGACACCCAATAAATAAAAATAAAAAAAGAAATATAGAAAAGTAGCAATTTTTAAAAACTCTATTATCCATAGTTTGCATTAACTGGAAGAATTAGTTTAAGTTTAGTCAATTTGACAAGGAATGTTAGTAGTTTGATAAGCCATTATCTTTATTAACAGATAACTAACAGATCAATTCCAACACAAATTACACAATAAAACTATTGCAAGTTGCTTACCAATATCAATATATTTTGGGTCCAAGGGTGTGCCAATAGAATTGCAGAGAACCAGCACATACTGTATGGAAATAAAAGCAGGTGTCATTACTACCACACTTTTTGTAGATCAGTAAGCTGTACATGGTTTTCTGTGAAGATGCATCTCACAACCCACACCAGACAGAATTCTAAAGCTCATCAGCAACAGCAAACACCAAGACCATGACTGCAGCAAATACAAAGCAGCATAAGCACAGGAGTAATGAGCTATTTGCCAATTAGGACTATAAATTAAGAAGCACAAAACAGGCAGTAACCAGCTGTTTTATGCATGGGAACAAGTCTACCAGACAAAATCCAACAAGTAGGAGCTACCACCAGCATGTCCACAGACAGCACATGGGCACGACAGGCAGCATCTCCCTGCTGCTGTGAGAGGCACACGCTGCTCTGTGAGCATTTTCAGGCAGGATACACCACTGGCACAGGGGCTGAACTCTCAGCAGCTGCTCATGCAGAAGCAACCTAAGAAGCTGTCAGCAGTTAGGGTCTTTGTTCTATCCTTTGCAGATCTCCATCTCCTTGAACTTCCACGAGGGTAACAGTGTGGGGAGAACTGTCAATTAGGCTCTCCCTCTGCCCTGCAGTATCACAGGTACTACAGAAGGGATGAGGGGTTTAAGTTTTGCCCTTCTTGTAATCTTAATCTCACTCAGGAAGGCTTTAATAGCACAGTTACCTCAGAGACCAGGCCGTTAAATTAAGAAGATGCAAATACATGACAATTCACTAGATAGCAATGCTTCATTGTTGTAGTTTATATATTTATTTCTCTAGATCTAAATCAAGGATTAAATATCTTAATGATTATTGCATAGGGAAATGCCTTGAATGAAAATGTGGCAATTAAGGAGCAACTTTTACTGTCAAGTCTTTAAACTTAAAATAGATAAAATATACAGGGCTACCAAAATGTGAATTACCCAAAAGCCATTACCTTGACTCTCCAGGAAATGAAAGATAAATAGTTTTTCACAGCTCTTTCACCTCCTGAACAATCCATGTAATTGTAGCAGCAGACTACAGTAACTGTAGAGCTACCCTTTTAAACTGATAGACTGACATCCTATTCATCACATGAGAGCAGCCCAATTTAGCTTCTCATCTACTGTACAAACTTCATTCTTCCAAAGAAAAAGAGCTGAACATGGATTTCTTTTCATTATTTTTTTTCTGGTTTGGCCACCAATAAGTACCTCACAAAAATAGTATTTTTATTTCTTTGTTCATGAGTTAAATTTTCCACCAACATTCTCAAATTTCTATATCCAAAACTATGTTGTGCCTCTGCCTTTGTAGGAAAACACACATGGCTTGGCTTTTATAACTCTCTGGCTTTTATTTCCATCATGTTTACATTAATTCTTCTCTGGTAAATTATCCCCACATTCAGTCTACAATAAATTTCTCTTTTATGCCCTTTCAAGTCATTTCTGAGACTCCAAGTCAGCAGATCAGAGCTTCTCAAGGAGTAATGGAGTAACAGTATCCAGGACAGGCTCACACACAGCGGTGCCAGGGCAGGGAGTTCCCACTGTCTGATTTATCCAGCCTTGTTATGGATATCAATATGAAGTCCCTTCTTAACTTACTGACACACTTACTTGCAACATCTTTAAGGAGGTCCTGCTGAAATTAAGTCTTTTTTTCCCCATTAGCTATTGCTGTGAATTCTGCCATTTTGAAATGATAATTACAATGACCAGAATCTCTTGTAAACCAAATCAGTTTTTCTGACAACTCTAATGAACTGCTACCCATAAGCCTCTGCACTTCATTTCATAAAATCTGGCAACTCACAGCGTTACTAATTAACAAATTACACTGGAGCTATTTCAAAACAAATGGAAGTTCCTTACTATCTGTAATTTTCAGGTGCTAAAATTAAATCTCTTATTTATGCTTAATAGAGTTACACTAAGTCTCTCTACTGTTTGTTTCCTCCTTTAAAATTACAATTCAGAAAAAAATTATTTTATTGCACTCAACTTCACCAAATGTTTATGGCCACATATCTTATGTTTGCAGTCCATATGACAGAATACCATTTATAGCACAGTGAAGCAAAGCAGCACTACAGCATTTTTGGGGTTTTTACCATAGCACCAAATGACTCTGTCTCATGCTCCTCCTTTGTAAGCAATATATAAGCAATACAGAAAATAATTCTGAAGTGATTACACAAGAAAAATCATGTAACAGTATCACACTAACCGAACATTCATTAACCAAAGGATACGTTTATCAATTGTGTTTACATATAAAATAAATTAATAAACAAAGCAGTTTGCAGTAAAATGCAATTTATATCACCTAAAAAACTGCCCCTTTTTTTTCCATTTCTGACTAATTAAATATTCATTACCATTCTGATGCTTTTACCTTGTCTCTGGAGCACTGTTCCAAATAGTTCTAAAGAAACATTAATGTGGAAGGCTGAAGTTTTTATTAGGTTTCTAATGGCTACAAGGAGCTGTTCCTAGATGCAGTTAATCAGACACTTTGTTGGGATTCTATGTTTTTAAACACTGAGCCCATTCATGCCATTCTGTCAAATAACAACTGACACAACTCTAAGGCAGAGTCAGACTTTTACATTTCATCTTATTCCGGCTGTAAAGAACTGACGTGTGGAACAGAGCATTTCAAGTGAAAATGAAGACAGATTTTACCTGAGGCTGATTTTCATCTGCTTTAGTTGCTAAAACACAGAAGTCTCCATAAGTTGTTATGGAAATGAGGGTCTTGACATATTTCACATATTTCTCATTGTTTTTGGTGTCCCAGAAGCCCACACAGCACTCTGGGCGATCCGCTCGGTTATAGGCATAAACAACGGTATTGGAACAGTAACCCCACTGCCAAGAAAGACAATGTTGATGAAACCAATCAGAAATTATAAGATTTCAATAATCAATTGTACCAGCCATGAAATAAAAAGTTTATTTCACATACAAAATTAGTATTCATCTTACCTGTCAAGTGATAACCTGATTTATTATGAGAACACAGCTCACATAATAAGATACTGGAATAATATTAAACTGGCAAAAGAAACTTCTCTATCACAGTCTAACTTCAGAACTGAAGGATCAACCTTAAGATGTGACAAGATCTCACTTTGCCTTGTTTCTTCAGCAGGTACAGAGGTATATTTATATAGTTCAGCAGGTATTCAGAAATACCCACTGTGATGATGGTTTTTGCCATGAAAATGCTTGCTTTGTGACTACTGATCTGGAAACACAAAGTTCATTTCCCAAAGGAAATACAATAAATACCCTAAACAGTGCAATTCCAGAAGCAGACAAAAATAAGTAATTATATAGGAGCACTGTAATAACTCACACCACCTCTTCCATATTAGTACCATGAGAAAACCCTTCCCTGCCTCCCAGAATAATGTAATTATTCCTGTAACAAGTAGGAGAAAGGGCAAGAAAGCAAAAGAAACAGAATATACATGAGGATGCATTTTATTATATTCGACTGATTTCAAGTACAAAATTTAATGATGAAAATCCTTTATAATACAACAAAATCAGAAAATAAGGAAGGAGGTGAAGACGTCAAATAAATGAGACATAAAACAAAACACTCAAAGATGATGATGCAGCTGTAGAAAAACTAATAAAACTCTCTGCATCAGCATCTACTGGAGAGAGAGAAGAGAAAGATTAACAAGGTTGGCAAGAGAGGTTCCCACACTCCTCAGGAAATGAAACCAAGATGATAAACTACAGCATCAACAGAAGAACTTCTAGAATAGATTTGTAGATTCTAAATTATTATTACAACTCCATGCAAACTATGAATAGTTTAAAAAATGATCAGCTCAATTCATAGTTTTTACTGTTAGGATAATTTAAAACCCTCTTTCTCTTATTATGGCTTATTGAAAATTAGAGGAAAACAGATTATTAAGTAGATTGGTAATGTGATATTAACTCTTCATCTCCAGGTCATTAATTTCAATCCAGCCTAAGATAATTACAGCTTTAAATCACTCCCATTAAAGACTGCCACCTTTTAGAATACATAGATCCTAAAAGGGAGTTACTTTTATTATCAAAACACAGCAGAAGTATTTATGGAAAGAAAACATGCATCATTCTCCATAAAAATATTTAACATTGAAATAGAGTACACTACCAATGTATTAAGAGTTTATTTGCTTCTGAAATAAATTAATTTGAACATTAATCTGAACTTTCCTTTTCAGCTATGCAAAATGGAAAAAAATGAGCTTACACATGCAGTTTCTAAAACTAAAGTTTCAAAGTATTATTAATTTGCAAACTGTGCCAGATCTTGAAATACACATGGTCTCCTAGATACTGATGCGTTTAAGAAAAAGCAACAGGTCTGTGTTCCAGCTGTTGCAAATTTCCCAGTATAAACATTAGGTAGCATTTCCTGCAAGAGTAATTTCCAGCTCAGATTTCCAAAGTCTCGTCCAGAAGATTTACAACAAATTATTTGAAACTGCTTCCTAGCAGATTTGTGTTTACAACTCCCTGATCAATGGTTTTTCACAACCAAGTGGAAAATACATTTCAACATAGCTGCAGGATTTTCCTCACATTGTACTCTCTCTCTCTCCAATTACAGTGGCTACACACTGATGATTAAAGAACATATCCTGTGCTGTGAAAAAAAATATACTCTATACTGGACAGTAATTGCTATTATTTGTTAAACTGTAAATTTAAGTGAAATAGTTTTACCTCCCCAAAAAAAAAAAAAAAAAAAAACACATCAAATGAAAAAACTCAGGTGGTAGATAAAACATTGTTTAGAATTAGAAGAATACACACTTGCAAGAAGTATATTAGGAACTGAAATGTAAGCATGAAGTACATCTATCAGGTTGCATTCATCCCTATTGTTCAGGTGTCTACTCAACTTTCCTGGCTCAAATGAATAATTCACCCCTAAAACAAATGATAGTAAAGACTCAAACAATTCCCATTATATGACTCAGCCCAACCTAGTTAACCAAAGAGCAGTGAAAACACAGGAGCCTTACCTAATGACATCCTCAATTCCTACCAAATTTAGAATCGTGCCCAGTTCTGTTTCCTTATAGTGAAAATGAAACTCCAAATGCTCTGTAAAGGCAATGGCTGAGTCACTTCATCACCAAGACAGACCCTTACATTCCACTAAACAAGTCAGTACTGTTGATCGAGCTGCAATTGTAAGCTGAGCACTAATTTCATATATATACATATACACACATACATGTATGTATGTGTATTAGAGCAAACTACTTTTTCAACCTGATCAGAAAGAGAAAAAGTACCAGAAAACTTATTAATACAACTAAGTTTCACATTACTGCATACCTTGTAACGTGGACGAATGTTTGCAAAATATATGTAATGATCAACAGCCAGTGCAATTTTCAGTCCATCTCCCTCCCAGGCCAAGGAAGATATCTGCTTGCCAGGAACTTTCAGTGTACGTAAGTGCTTGGTTAGAACAAGGAAAGAAAAAGATTCAAATTGATCACAGGAAAGCCACTCTAAATTACATAAATGACAGTTTTGATAGTTGATGAAAAAAACCCTGTAGATATTCTTTACAGAACCCCATAAAAATTCTCAAAATGCAATACATATGCAAAGAAAGAGAGATATTTAAGGTAACAACAGGACTCAGTGATAGTTCAGGCTTGAAGAAATAAGCAGATAGAGAATGATGTAATGCATAAACATTATCTCCTTTGGCTGGTAATTTGAATCACCTTTATGATTTCAGTCACAATTAAAACAGCAGTAGTACTGATCCTGACATGCCTCAGAAGTTTCACTGACACTGAAATGTAATAGTCAGGTCATGCAGACCCTTAACCACAGCTGATAGCTTAAACAAATAAATCTACTTCCCTACTCTATGTCAAGAGCATGCAATTAATTAGCTGCAGAGGTTCACAATTTTCAGTGAAGCAATGGACATTTTCTTCTTCTTCTCTATCCCCTTTCCAAAAGAATCTAAGAAAGGCAGATGGTACACTTTCCATCTTTTTTCAAGTATCTTTATTTTGCTGAAGAATTTTAAATTAAAGAAGGAAACAACTAGAAAAAAAATAATGTTTTCAAAAGCTATAACCTTAGTTTCACAGAGCACTTGTTCATGGCTAGCTTTTTAGATGCAAATAATATAGATGTAATAAAATATACACTTATCTACTATTTACTGTACATTTTTAAAAAATCTTAGGCTTTAAAAAATGAATTTTACTAAGTAGAGCATTGATGCTCAGGTCTAACTTTCCTTTTGAGTAGCTATTTTGTGCCTTTGATCAGATGCAAATACCAAGTCAAAATTACTCACACATTACTCATGGAAAATATCATCTCCCAAAAGATATCTGAGCATCAGAATGAGTACAAAGCAACTGTAAAACCTGAGGAATTTACTTCTAAACACTGAATACAAAATCTGGAACACCAGTTTCAGTTAATCCGAAGGACATCAGCAACCAGAGATACAACATTATTGCCAAAACCTTTGGATCCTTTAAGTCCTTTCAACTAATGCAACCCCTACAGGTGATGTTGGATCTTAGCCCTTTTCACAGCACAGGTCAGAGCTGGCCAGTACTTCCTCTGTACAAGGGACAAACTTCACCACACTCTGACACGTAACACTAACTCACTGATTTTCAGGTGTCTTCCTAAGAGGGAAAGGGATATTACCTGGCAAGGCAAAAATAGCCCAACAAAAATATATTGACCAGTTGTCTCTCAACTATCAACTGTAAAAAGACAGGATGGACAAAAAACATTTCCAAAACAATAGCCTCAAAAGCCAAATGAACAAGTTTAGAAAAAATTTAGCTTTTCTGATGTTTCTGAGTCACTCCTTTTACTGCTACAAGATGCCTTTTTGCCAGTTTTCCTGACTCCATAGAAAAGAACAATTACCAAGTATTTAATACCAATACTCATTCACTGCTTTATTTTCAGCTTCTAATCTAGAGATGTCCAGGTCTCTTACACAACCAGTGCAGGAAGACAAGTACTTCTGGATTTGATACACATGTTGATACAGATGTTGACATCTTGACTGCTCCCTAAGCTCCAAACTGCTTATAGTCTCATCTCAGGGATCTGGTGCTCAAAGTTAGACACCACACTTATCCTATCATTAGAGTTTTGAGAGGCACTTGGATTTTTGTGCTGGCCATTATACTGCTGTTCTAAAAGGGTCCTGCTTCCAGATGTTTCCATATTCATGTGGATATCCCACACAGACACCTCAGAGCACTAAACACCTACATTTTGGTATCCAAATTCCACCAGTAATGACCCTGTAGCAAAACATAATAAAATTCAGAAAGAAAAAAAGCTCAAACATTTACACTATATATGAAATATGTTTTACCTCACCAAAGGGAGTGTAGAACTGCACAACATTGAAATCTTTATCTTTAGAAGCTGCTTTTTGGGAGCCTGCCACCGCCAGGACGCTGCCATTGAAGTTCCACTCAATACACACGACATTGATACCAGTGTCAAGCAAAACAGGATCTAGTTTTTGAGGAATAAACATTAAGAATATCAACACAAGTCGACATTTTGGGTCAAGGGAACTTGCACCCCACGTTTTGTACCTACTGTAGTCATTCTCATCTCTCATGATCTGGCATCTCCCGTTGTCATAGCAGACAGCAAGGCAGGGGCAGTTGGGTTCAATGTAGCCGTGGTTGCCGTGGTACCAGTGAATCCCTGCAATGCTGAAGGCTCCAGTTGAGTTCACCAAGCAGCTCAGCTTCATTTTCACCTGCACAAGAATGCTTAATTAAAGTTGTATACAATATGTTATTTAAAGAATAATTTATATTTCTACTGACACTTGCAAAAGACAAGATGTCGAAGCAAAATTGTTTTCTTGCCTTGAGGAAAATTTTCAAGGTCTCAGAACTGTATGGATTTGAAAAACTTCCTTATATAATCAAAGCCAGATTAGACATATGAAAACATATTTTAACCTACAATGAAGTACCCTAATGTTGGCATTTTCATTCCTTGAAAAGTAACTTAAAAACAAAGAAAACCAACAACATAAAAAGGCCACCACTCACACAAGAAACCCCCTTGAACGGTGCAAAAAAAAATTTTTATTTCAAACCACTCCTGGGCACAATATTTAAAAAGTCCAACAAAAAAACCCCAACAACAACAACAAAACAATAACGAAACAAAAACTATTGTTTGCTTTTTCTTGACCAAAGTTCACTGAACAATATATAAAAATAATTGGAAAAATCTAGTGTCCAAATTAGAACACCAATTAAGATAACTTTTACAATAACTAGCTCAGAATACCTGGTAACACAAGTAAGGGTTTGTCTAAAAAGTAAGAATATTCCTGGATCAATTCAAAGAGGAATAACAGGTAAGTTATGGGACAGAGGGTGAGAGGGAGAGAGAGCACAGACATACATATTGTTGATATGGTGGGGGAAATGCTATTGAATTATTTAAAGAATTTCAGTAATTTGTAGCAGCTGGAAATACCATGAATCACACAGTGGGAAGAAATATAGATACAGTGAGAGGATAAAGAAAAGAAAATGGGAAGGGTAGCAGATACTTTCTGAGGAAGGTAATGGAAAGGAGAAGAAAATTGACCATATTAAACATTTAAAAGTTAAGAGCACAGTCCCAAATAGACTGTCTCAAAAGTCAGTGTTTTACTTAGCATTTTGTTATAGTCATATTCCAATACTTTAAGTAAGTAGATAAAAAATAAATAAATCTGGGTTGCAGGAATTCAACAATATACTATAGCTATTTTCTTTTATTTTTCCTCTCCCTACCAAGTTTTCTCTAAAGAGTAATAGGAGCAGTAAGAACTATTGCTTTTTCTAAAAGCATGCTAACACTTTAAGAAGCAGAAGCTGTAAGAAGTCAATATTCTTTAAGCCAGCATTAGTGCCTCCAAATAATGAAAGAAGGAAAAAAACAACAGCTAAAAAATATCAAACCTGACCTGTCATCACAAACATTTTTGAAAGTAAAGACTTTCAGATGTCCTAAAAAGTTCCACTTAATTTCACCAGTCTGACAATTCCTACTTTTACATTTTCAGTAACTATTGCAAGGGTGAAAGGGATCAGTTGATGTGATAATCATTTAGCTACCAAAACAGAAATAATGAGAATAAAAAACTGCAGAACTCTTGAATAAAAGCTCTGTGCAGGAGGTTGTTCAGTTCTCAGAACTGATGCCCACCACTTAAACAAACACGAAGTATATTAAGTGAACTTTTATGCCTGTTGAAGTCAATTATAATCTTTACATATAATTATTACTATTATATCCTGATATTATAATCCTTAATTATACCACAATGAACTTACAATAAAATTTCCCTGATTGTCATAAATGTGAATCTCTCCATTTGCCATTCCAAAGAGTAAAATTTTGCTATCAGAGGACCAGGCCACGTGGCACAGGTGGCTTCCTTTCAGGTCTTTTCCCCAAATGCGATTGCCTGGAACAAAACATTGACTGCACTTAATAAATAAATCACAAAATTAAAAACAGGATGCAAGTTACCAGTGTAAAACCTAAAACAGCTAAAGTCAAAGAGTCAGTACCTATTAATTGTATTTACCCAGAGAAAAAGAGCCACTGTGTATATAACACTACAAACAAGTTTGTGTAATAGCACAACAATCTTACCATCCACTGATCCAACAATCACAGCTCCATCTTCATATACAATGCAAATCTTCTGTCCATCAGCATTCCAGCTCATACTTCGAACCACTGATTTATTTCTGTTGTTAATCATCTCTTCATACCAAGAACCTATCAGAAGTGAAAAGCTGAGTGACACTTGTGATTTGATAAAGCTCTGGAGGACTCAAGGCCCATGCTAGCCACTGAGCTGCCCTTTCAGAAGCCTAGCAAAGACCACAGGACAGTGCCCCAGCAGACACAGTAACTGTACACCCAGGGTTCCTTCCCATGGGAGCTGCTCATCTCCAAAGCCAACGGTGACAAAGGAGGACTCAGAAGGGGGAGCCAAAGTCCAAGAGGGGCCCTACATAAAGAGCTCTGTGCTTAAGTAACGTCAGAACTGACAATAAAATAGGAAACATAAACAGAGGGAACAACTGGCTTTGCTAGGAATAAGTAATAAGTAATTGACTGATTATTTTCCAAAACTAAGAGATTATTTATGTGACAGTAGCCAACATATATCAGCCAGAAAGACTTTTATTCTTTACTCCTGAAATGAGGAGCTAAGATTTTATTTGTTTCTATTTTTCATTAAACTAAAATTCCCAAGAGAATAGGAAAATTCCTTATTTTCCTTTTCTTTCCCACATGTGTTGGAAAGTGGTTACCTTGACTGTGAGGTTTGCTGGGTTTCAAATGAATTCCAGTGAACCACAGTGTATGTGTGTGTGAAAGGGTCAAGAGCAATAAAAGATAATTATATATATAATATATATATATAATGTATAGTCATACACTGGTTAGTCATATTGGTTCACTACCTCAAACATTTCTAAAGATTGTTTTTATGAAAGTATTTAATTGATGGTTTATGCAGTGTTTGTAAGTTCTTTATAAGTAGTCTACTAACATGTTTGTGCTCACTGCACTATATTTTTCATATAGTTTTCCAAGCAACAGAGATAAAAAATTTAGAGCAGTTTATCAAGCATGTGGCTAAGAACTGATATCTTGTTCTATGGTAGCTCTGCAGAACAAATGTCTTCTCACATGTGAATACACTATAAAAAACACAAATATTACAATAAAACTTGAAAATAACTGCAAAACTATTTTGAGATATATAATCTGCAAAATAAAAACTCCAAAAAAGAATTGTAAAAACTGCAGGTGAGGAAAAAAATTATTTCTCATGACAGAGAATACTATCTCATCTCAAGTTTATCCTGCAGAATACCTCTGTACAGCATCCACACAATGATGAGGCCATTTTGATCACTGGTAGTCAATTTTTGGTACTGTTCATTCCATGTCACAACTTGCACAAAACCTAGAAAGTGATAAAAAGCTTTTTACTGGCATTATTTAAGTAGTTAATAAAAAATACAACACCCAACTTAATCAACCTGGAGCTTTTCAGAAATTTGCACTGCTGACCTTGATTTAGTTTAGGCTTCTTTCTGTGCCTCTTTCCAAATTCTGCTCAAGAGCTCCTTTTGCTTCTGTATTCACCCACTGGAATAACATCCTCTCCAAATCCTGCTCAGTGTTGATTCCACACCCAAAACCCAAACCAGGGTTTTGCAGTTTCTGACCAGCTCTGACACTCTGGGACACTGACAAAACTTTACTGTTGTAGGAAGTCTGGGTTTTTCTTCCTATTAGTAGTCTGATCCTGCACTTTTATAACGCTTTTGCTGCACTTTTACAACACAATCTCCCTGAAAATTACCCAAAAAAGCACTCTACACACAAATTCTTCAGAGCCTCAAGCTTCATTTGGGATCCCATTCACAAATATTTGAAATATCTTTGAACTTTTATCAGTTCCATACTGTAGATCAACTTCTATCACACTTTTGTCCTCACTGCTGGGCACCCATTTTCTCTGTATCCTTTCCATTTTTAGTGTTTCAGTCATGAATTTTATCAACAGATGCAATCAAAGATACTCTGATTTCAGGAATGTTTAAGGTAATAGTAATCTATTTCAGAATTGAAGACATCCATCCAAAGTACCCACAAAATCAATTCCTCACAATTAATCTGTTCCAAGCCTATTTAATTAAGCCCTTAAATTAACCTGACTTTTGGCAGATTTCAAGTGCAAGTCCTCATAAAAAAGTCCACTTCTTCAAATAATGCAAGGATTTCAGCATCCTCCTCATATCCCATTGTCCATGGGTGATGACCATACAACATTTCGCATATGAGAATTTAAGTCCTCCTGATTTTGCTGCATTCAATTTTTACTTTCACACATTATCCTTCTCCAGCTTGCTTTCTAACCTTTCCAAACTTTGTATGTACACTACAGCCTATGTATATGCACACACTGTAATTTGTCAATAAAGGGGAAAATTATGATATATTTAACAGAGGAATAAGGTTTACAGAACCAAGTTTCATTTCTTCAGAAGAAAATGGAAAGCTACTGTAACACATAAGCAAATCTCACAAACATTATTAAAAAGAAAACCCAGCCTTATCCAGTATAACATGGTAAAAATATACAGCCAAGCTGTTGCATACCATTCTGAATATTCACAACCTTTATTTCAGATTTACAATAAAAAACTATACCAAAATTACTCTATCAGCTTCACAAAATCTTGTATTCCTATTCTAACTAAAAGCAGACCAAATGCCCAAATACACTTACCACTATGACCTTCAAGAGTCTGAGTCACAGAAATGTTGTTAGGAGCTGCTAGTCCCTTTATCTTTGCTTCATCTAAAAAATAACAAAATTCACTATGAAAATAAACCTAAAAAAAAACCCTCAACAACAGCTATGATTATCACATTTCGTTACATACAGAAAAAAAAAGTTTAAAAATGTTTGAAAATGGATTTTACATTTCCTTGAACATATTTATTTAAAAGAAAATACACAACTCTCTCCCTAAAATAATTAAGACAGTAGAAAGCATTCAAACAAAATCAAGAAATAACAAAGTAAATTCCAAAATAAAGAGGAAGCCTACACAAAAGGAATTAATTATATGCTCTGAGGAAAAAAAAGGAAGCAGCACTGAAAAAAACTTCAGCAGATATAACAGGTAGACAAATTACTTGAGTGCCAAATAAGACCAGCTGGAGAAAAGCCGTATTCATAATACAGTGATGAAAATATTTGATGTTAGAAGAAATACATAACTAGTTATGTACAGATTTAAAACACATGCAATATTGTCAAGTAACTCAGGGAAGACGTTATGCTTTCTTAAGTGTGGTGGGTTTTGTTCTTAAAATAAAAATTAAAAAAACAAAACAACAAACAAACAAAAATGAACAACACCTCCCCTCATTTACCTGTCTGTGTTTCTAATTTCAGAACTTTCAGTAATCCATCCTCTCCACCACAGGCTATGAAACCCTGGGTCTTATTCCAGGAAATACATTTTAATCGAATATTACCCGGAATCGCAATCTGAAAAAGAAGTATTTTGTATCTCTACACAGTTGCAATAATGACATTTTATAATACACAGTCTATTTGAACACCTCAAAGACACCGACAATAGCATAAGAGATAAATTTATTTCTATTAACAGATCAAAGAGAGAAGACAGAACTGCAAGCACTGTTGAAACTGTGCCATAAATAACAAAAACAGGACACCTTCAAAGGTGTGCTGAGCAACAAAAACAGGTGAGGGGGTCCCGCAGTGAGCAGGGCTTCGGTCTCCAGCGGAAAAGCCGCGGCCAAAGCCTGCAGGGGGAAGAACTGCGGAGCTGCTGAGCAGCGGGAGACCAGAGAAAGCTGAAGGCAGAGCGAGGGGCCTGGGGGAGAGGACAAGGCAGGGCTGGGCAATGCGAGGGTCCTGGGGGAACAGGGCAGGGCAGGGCA
>VZTB01017333.1:352397-364383 GCA_013397245.1 Thryothorus ludovicianus
CGGAAATGGCGCCGCTTCCGGGGCAGCGCCGGCGGCTGAGCCCGCCCCGGCCGCGGGACCGGCGGCGCTGAGGGCGGCTCCGGGCCCCGGCGGGCTGCGGGTGCTCGCCTTGCTCAGAAAGCACTGCCAGTTCGTTAATAAAGGTCACTCTGATTTTACACGAAGGAAAACCGCAAAGTTTGTGAACCCCAGGTTGTCTGCGCGCGGTGTTTGTAATGGAATTACAGCAACATAGAATCATAGAATGGTTTGGGTTGGAAGGGGCTTTAAAGGCCATCTCGATCGCATCCCCCTGCCTGGGCTGCGGCACCTTCCACCAGACCGTACAGCTCCCAGCCCCGTCCGGCCGGGCCTTGGGCACTTCAGGGGTGGGGCTGGCAGAGTGTGAAAAACGGGAGTTCACGCTTCAGAATTTTGTTTAAGAGTTTAATAAGGATAAAAAGAGATAATGTCCAGCGCTGAGATGTTTCTGGCTATAGGCCTGAAACACACCGGTAGATACCAGTGATACCTATATACTGTTACATTACTGAGGTACATGAATATTCGTATGTTTCATACATTATTCAAACATCCTTGTGAGTTTTTTGGTGTTTCAGGAGCTCTTTATTTTCGGGGTTTTTTTTACACTCTGATTTATCTGCGTGACATCCTATGGATCAGGTCAATATATTTTATTTCTTGTGTCCCCATCCTATTGTATCACATTCTCTGATAAGGATTTAACAAGTCCTTCTCTAATTATTCTCCAGTGCTCTGGTTTGTGCCACGGTTATCTTATCACTTGGAGAGGTCAGTCCGCAGATGTGAGGAAACAACATAATTGCTTCACACCATTCTTTAGTTACATAGAAGCATTTTAACATTTTGTGTTTTGCTAAGGCCTACGATATAAAATGTTCATCACGCTGCTATTTCTATAAGCTATATGGTGCATACTTAAACTGATAGATTATGTTATACTAACAAACAACTAAAAGAAGTTATAAGTTGTACTATATCCAAATACTTAGGATCAATGCCAACATGCAAGAGCTAATACATAAATGCAAAATTTTACAATATTATATTGTAATCTTTTTATCAACAGCTTCTCTGTGCCGGAGCCTCACCATCCCCACAATAAAAAATTTCTTCCTAATATATAACCTAAACATGCCCTCTTTCAGTTTAAAGGCATTCCTAATCAAAAAGGAAGGAGACTTAATCCATGAAACAGAGAGCAACTAACAAGCTCTCAGTGACATTGAGATATTAGAAAGATAAATTACTTGTCACTACTATTGCTATGTTAAAATTTACAGCTGGACAAGTTTTGATGATCTCAGACCTAGGGGGAGGTTAATAAAATTTGGGAAGAAGGACGTCACACTGATAATGGACACAAAGAATGCAGAATTTATGGGCCACAAGGCCCACATTTGGCAGAACTCCCAAAATAACAAAGAAACAAAATCAACTCAGCAACCGTGCAGAAATCAGCTCTGACTGGTTAGAGGGTAATTCCAGCAGGGGCAGATTGCAACAGCCAGACCCAAGAAACCCACAGACCCAAAAGGAAAGAAAGCCTGGACACGTGGAGTAATTAGCATGAGAAGCAAGAGAATTGTTAACCAAAGAAGGTAGAATACTAATTAATGAGGAAACTATGTAACTTGTAGCACTATGTAACTTCAGCACCCATTGGCCTTTTGTTCAATAACCCTGCAAGTATCTTCCCGTCCAGGAATGAGTGAGAGACTCAAAGATGCAATATATGAAAAGAGACAGTATAAAGTAAGAAGAGGGGTTGATATAATATTGTGGAATTGGTATTGTGCAGTAGAATTTTTGAAAACTCACACATGCTTGACAGTGAAGAGTGGAGTATATGAAGTCATGGTTAAAAACATTCTTTTTAGGTAGTAATGTGGAATGGGGCAATCAGTTAAACCTTCTCCTTGTTCTCCATTACGATGTATTTTGAATCATGGGGACAAGTTTGGTGGACAACTTCTTACAAAGAGGAAGTTAAAGGAATATTGTACTCAACAGTAGCCAAAATATAAATTGGATCGTGATGAAAAGTGGCCAGAAATAGGAATATTAAATTCTAATAACATGCTACAACTATTGTTTTGCAGAGGAGTGGATAAGCAGGATGAAATCTTGTGTGGGGGTTTATTTTTCTCATTAAGAAATGGTCGTAAAACTAGAAAGAAATGCAGGTTATTGGTGTCTTGATTCAAATGTGTTAATGATGATGGAAAAGAAAAAGAAATTATCTTGTTGCTGTTCTGCTTCTAGTATAGGGAAAAGGTGTCTGAAAGTGGATAGTGAGGAAGAGGGTGTACAATTGTTGATTTCTCTGAGAAAGAATCAGGATAGTGATAATTGGGACCAGGAAAGTACTGATGGTAAGACTGGAGGAAGTGATGCATTTAGTCCAATTGCAGGTAGAATTTGGGCACACCAAAATCCTGTATACATAAAAGTTCCTTTTTGGAATCAACCACTGATTTCATACATTGGAAAGAGTCAGCCAGGTTGTACTGAGAAATCCAGAAAAATTTGAAATTCTGTATGGTACACCATATAATGTGAACCTGACAGGAAAAACTGACCAGATGATGTGGTAGGAGAGAAAACTTTGACAGATTATCTCTTGTCTTTAAATGAAACCCTGAGGTTTCACACAGGTACTTGCTGTTTAGAACACAAGTCCCAATCAAGTCACCAATATCTTCTTTCTAGTGTGAAGATCAAGTCTACCTGAAAACCTGGAAAGACTCCAGTAGCTGAGAAGGACCTTGTCAGGTACTGCTGAGCACACACAGAGCCATGGAACTGAACAGACTGGACTCATGAACTCGTTACACACAGACCAAAGGTATTCCTCCGATGTCCTGGGGGTCTTAACAGAAGGATCCCCAAAGCTGAAACTGACTTTTGCATATAGGCAAAAGCAGAATCTGTATTTTTACAATATTAAGTTTTACTTATTAAGGGAGTTTGTTTTACTGTATTAAGGGAGAAATTTTACTATATTTTTGTGTTTTACTAAGTTTAAAACGTTTTTATAGGCACTGCACTTGATTTTTGGAACACCACTGAGCACCCAGGCCTGGGTGCACAACTCTGAAATAAACAATCAAGTCTCTTTTGAGTGCGTAATTATTGGCTTGTAGCACGCTGGATAATAAATCAAATTTTTCTGAACAATATGTCCTATTTTAAACAAATCATTTGTATCATCTTGGAACTTTACGTGGTACTCTCAAAGTGAGGCAGGTAATTGCTCAGAGGAATTGAATGTAAATGTTATCATTTGTAATACAAAATGAAGTTATGAATACTAGTGCATGAATCAAAGCCTGCCCAGCTGACAGCTTGCAAGATACATCTGGCCTCTGGGACAATTTTCCACTATCCTATAAAATTTTACATCTCATCTAACAACTGGCCTTAGTGTAAATAGGACTGATGTCATCCCCTCCCAGTTGCCAAGAAATTGTAAAGCCTTGCATTAGATTTACAACTTGTTTATGCTTACCAATTACAGAGGCCAAGGCATACTTCTGGCCCTATAAATGCCTGTATAATACCCCTGCCTAAGCAGAGGACATGAAAGTAAGCAAAGTTAAGTGCTGGATATAAAACTCCGTGACTTGGAGAAATTAAAAAAAAATCTGCATGCACAGCACTTTGAGGAAGCAAGTGTAGCATAGCCAGGACATCCCATGCTAACTTTTATTGGACTACAGCAAATTAATATCAGTACAGGGACACGTCACAAAATACCAAGCACAGCCAAATCCAGCATTCATTCTTGGAGGGTTTATAGTCTCATTTTTAGCCCTTTCAGCTGAAGCTGTGTCCCATGCTCGTTTGCTATATTATATATATTATTTAGTGTTATATTCCAGCCAACATTACTCTGTGGGCATACCTGAAGTCAGAATCCCATGAGCAGTGACGTGAACATAACTGAACGTGTTTGTATGTGCAGGGTGTGAAACAAGTTCAGATATTGCTTAATATGTCCTTGGCAAACCAGTTACCAGATACAGTATTTTGTGTAACTACATTGCAAATGTCTACAAAATATGTGGAATTTTTCCATTAAAAAAAAAAAATCATTTTGGCTATTAATTTAAATGTCATTTCTGAAGTATTTGGATGGTTGTAAATGCCAAGGGTATAAAATGAATGGATTCCTTTAATGACTAATTTTTTAATTGTTAGCTTGTGTGTTTTATCCTAAAAGCCTGATTGACACAAGTAAAGTGTCAGTAAAGTCTGTGTAATGACAACAGGAATGACTGACTAATAACATAAGTAAATCCTGCAGGATAAAAATATTAAGTTGGAGGATGGCCTTCATTCTTCTACATTTTAAACATTATTAATACTTGAAAATACAGTTAAATCTTTTATCTATATTTACAGTGATGTCTAGGTTTTAAAATCAAATACTTCTTTTTCCAAACATTTGACTTGGGGCAGACTCTGTTTATTTCTTCCATTTATGCCTCCTTTGTCTTTGAAGTTTTGTTTCCTTGGGTTTTTTAAACCCTTTTATTTCATAACACGTCCTCTAGGTTGAATACAAAATAACTTCCAACTTCAATGTGCATATCATACTGTATTTTATTAAAATAAGTTACAAAATCCCAATTTAGTTTCCCATTTAACTGAAAGAACACAAAGGCACATTTTCTTTTTCTGCCTTGCCATTTCAAACTTTTGTATAATGTGATATACTTTATCCATTCTTTTTTTCTTTTTTCTGTATTTACTTTGAAGTAAGAGAATAAAAAATGCAGTTACTGCAGAAAAGAAGTATCTGCAGTAGAAGCTGAAGCACAGCAGGTATGAGTAGATTCATGGCTGTAAAGTGACTGTACTTGAAGATCCTCAGGGTCACTGTGTTTTCAAGACTCTTGTCTTCCTGAAGTCTTCTTGACATTTGTCAATAATAATAAACAAACCTCTGTTTTGAAAGCTGTGCAATGAAATAAAGCTTGCTGAAAACAATAAAAAGGCTTGATTCTGTAAAATTATTTTTAAATCAAGCAAAATGATAGCTCAGACAATCTGCTGTCTGTCCTGATATGCCTGCAGCTTCTCAGACATTTCCTCTAGTGGTCAGTTGTTAAGGGCAATAAAAGAGATGGCTGAAAGGTTTGTTTTATTTAGTCTTTGTCATTGCTGAATTTTCAAAAAAAAGTCTGTTTTCTAGATGAGGTCAATATATGCTTTAAACAGAGATTTCCAAACATATTAGAGCTCTGTCAAGATCTGGCATCTTCCCAAATAATCTCAACCACTCTAATTTCTGAGGAGTTGGATCAGGTGATACCCAGGAATGAGGAGAAGAAGGTGATGGTCTCTGCTACATTTTCCAGGTTGTCTTGAAAGGATGCTAGGGATAGAAATGGCCCTTTCACAGAATAACTTTGAAAGAAAGCCTCAGTTCTTTGTAATAAAGTATATTCCTTACTTAAACCCACAACATTTTCTTGCTTTAACAGGAGCTCTTGGGGCAGAAAGATTGATTTCTAAAGGATGTGCTATTGCTGAGATGGCATTACAGGTTTAAATATCTTGGTGTTCAGTTTAAACTGATTAGATTCCCTAGAATTATACATTAAGATCCAGGAAAATCAATGTTTTTTCCCAGCCAGATAAATGGAACTCCAAGCACACTGCAAGAAGAGGGTTGTGCAATTGGATCACATAAAAATAACTTTGAATTTATTAAAAAACTGGGAAAGTCTTGTGTCCTTGGCAGAAATGTTTATTTGACTTGCAGAAACTTTGGCAAACAGAAGAATTCTTGTATCTATTTAAATTATGAGTTCATGTATAAAACTTTTTTTATAAACTTTTTTTAATCTTAAATAGTCCACTCTTTCTTGATTTAGAAGCCCCAGGGATCAGGATGATAATGCTTTTTTAAATCAAATCCTATTTGAATAAGAGCACCTTTGACAGAAAAAAGCATTCCTACTCAAAAATATTCAGCAAAGAAAATCTGCAATAGTCCTTGGTAAATTGTAGCAGTGATCAACCACTCTCACTTCTAAAAATTATGCCCCATGATTGTACCACAGCTTGTCCAGCTTCAACTTCCAGTTATTAGTTCCTCCCATGTCATCTGAGGGCATTTATTGCAGCATTCAGGCTTGCTGTGGTATAACAGAGTTCAGAGTTTCTCTTTGTTTATTGGCTGGGGTTTTTTTGCTCTCCCACATGTTTGTGGAATGTCTAATCTGCGGGCTCACCACGTTTCTCCTCCCGGCTGCAGACACGGCGCTGCAGCCAACGAAGCCAGCAAATTCCAGCAGCAGCAGCCAGCACCTGGGATCTCCTGCAGGCACAAGGCTTGAGCCTTGTCATCCTCCAGCCTCAGCACCCTGCCCTGCAGCTCTCTCAAACTCCTGTATCCCAGGATAATAGCAGGCTCACACATTTTGAAAACCACTTGGGACAGTGCCTGCCTATGGGGGTGGGATGCAGAGGAATACCCCAGCTAATGGGACTGTTGTCACACTGCCCGTGAAGTTGTCTCTGAAGTTTTGGGACATATAGGAGGGCTCAAAACTGAGTGTTTGATGGAACAGTAAAAGCCAGCCTGAAGAATTATGAATAGAGAAGTGCTTGATGTTCAACATGGCACATACAATCTAGGGGATGTGAACAAATGCATTTATTTTATAGGTATTGTGTTGCTCTTCAATGAAATGTGAAGACATAGTGGTGTTTGCAACTACCTATCTATTTTTCCATAATATTCCTAAAATCACCCTGAAAATACTTTCTCTTTTGAGGGATATTTCTTCTCTGGTTTATATCAAAACAGCTACCTCTAAAATATCAGGAAAGTGCTGAATGCAAGTGATCATTTAAGTAAAAGGATATATTTTGTGGACAGAGCTTGAAGGCGTGAGGTCACTGAGTCCTGCAGAGCAACTATGGCTTCACACTTACAAGACTCTTCAGTTGTTACAAGACTGCTCATTATGGCTTCTAAGAGAGAAAACAGCATTTAGTATATTTATTACAATTATTGAACATTTAAATCCCAAGAAAATGCTTGATCCTGTGGAAGGGGTCAAACCCATGCTGTGAGACTACAGCAAGCACTGCAACCCAGGGCAGTTGGGAAGAGGGACAGCAGTGAACAGGGGCTGGTGTGTAGCCAGAGACCTGAGTGTTATAGTCCAGGACAGGCAAGAGAGAGTTCAACTCCAACCAAGAAGGAAGCAGAGCAGGGTGTTCCTCACCTGCCTACCTGGATCCTCTGCACTCTTTAAATTAGATCATTACTGAGAAAAAAAAAAAAAAATAAGAAGCCTGGTTGCAGAGACCAATCAACCTCCCCATGAACTTCATGCTGCCCCACAAGTACTCTTGGTTTCTAACATTTGTGATATGCATGCATAGGGAGTATCTTGATTCAAGAGGATGAACACAAATCCATTCAAATGTCACATGAATATAAATGGAGGGAATGACAGCATTCAAATAGCCCCAGTGAATTTAAAATCTAGCAGAAAGTCACAGCAATCTAACTGGAGGAGCCAGTTAGTATGGCAGAGGAGTTACCAGCCTCTTCAGAAAGAGAAAGCAAGCATTGCTTTACTCCACAGTGCTTCCATTGAATCTCTTCCTAGGTCTTGACCCGTCTTCCAGAATTACAGGGAACCAGCCTCAGCTGTCCTCAAGAATTCCTTTTTCTCCATTATTCACAAAAAAACTAGCAATGATGACAAAGGATTCAGAGAGATGACAATTTCACTGTAGTATAATAATGTCAAGCAGCAGTACATGGCTGTGAGTTCTTAGCTGCATGAAAGGCAACTTAACCTCACCTAGTCCATAAAGTAAATAATTTAAGGCTGCACCACTTTGCTGAAGGCTGAGAACAAATGTATCAACAGCCACTGCAGCACAGGTACTGTAGTGAGATCACCATCTACATCTGAGACTGGAATAATAAGCTTCCAAAGGCAAAGCTTTCTTAAAAGAGAGCCTACAAATACATGTTCAGTAAGTTATCAAGAGGTATTACCTGTATATAATACCCACCTCTTAATAAATGTTTTTTTACATTACTTGCAAAGGCAACAATAGCATATTAATAAAATTTGTTTTCTCTCTATATAGAAATACATAGCTGATCAATGTCAAACAAATTGTGTGAGCATTGTAACAGTAAAACAATAAAAATATTATACACAAGTACATTTCTCTTTTTTCCTGAACTGTTTTGGTTTCTTTTTTTTTTTTTGTTGGTTTGGTTTGGGTTTTTGGTTTTTTGTTTTTTTCTTTTGTTTCTCAATCATGCCATTAATAATCTCATTTTGCAAGGAAACTGCAAAATCTATGAGGCTGCAGATCTGGCAGTGCAGAAACTCATTTGTCTTAAAGCCAATGTTGAAATTGGGCAATACTGGGATTGATTCCACTGAGCCTTTATTTGTTCAGCTCCCCTCTTTGGAATATTCCACTGGCTTTATGGTCAATGTAGAAAGAAGAGCTGTTCAAGACTCAGCTGGAGGAAGGCCAGTTCCAAACATCACACCAACATGGTTGGTGTCCAACCAGCTGCCAGTTAACTTTATATATCTGCATTTAAAATCTCCAATACAGATACAGATCCTCCTTGGATTTTGTCTATTTTAACAAAATTATTTTTCCAATCAACTCTGGCAGTTGTCCAAGGGTACTCTGAAGTCCTTCAGTGAAATTGAGAGTCATCCAGTATTTGATATTCTAAATTTGGGGTATTCCTTTTGCCACTGGGATGCCCAACAAGTCACACAAAACATGCTAAAGCTGTGCTTTTACACTGCCTTTGTGTTCAAGTCCAGACCAACAAGAAACTATTTTTGCAGATGGTGTTTGTCAATATCCACCTATTTTATAACTGTGCTCTTCCACAGCATCTTCAGCCACTTGATATGAGGGCAGGTTATTCCTGCTCTGAACCAGGGCTGGGCTAGGCACCTCTTGAGGCCCCTTCCAACCCAACTTAGCTTCGGATTCTGCATCAAACCGTGGAGAGGCTGTGCCAACATTTGATCCCAGTATTGCCCATCTGAAAACAGCTGGTGAGCTGGTGAGTTCATTCTTGCCCCACTCAGTTTGGAGGAGAAGCCCAGAATACAAGGTTTAGGATTGCAGTAGTTTTAACGTGAATATTGTTCCTCTTGGTACACCCCAGCCATTCTCCAGATGCTGGTATGCAATGGACACTCACATCCCAGAGACAAGTGCTCCAACACCCCCAGTTATTCCCATTTCAGGAATGCAGATTATGACAGATTGTACTTTTCAATACAGTGAGTCCTTAAATATGTGATGATAGATAAGAGGCAACATTAAACTTAAACTAGTTTTAAATACAGTAACTGCTACAACTAAACAAGAAGGACCAAACTAGCTTAAAATATTCAGAAAGAGGCATAGAAGAATGAAAATATACTTCCTAGGAGCTTATGAGTTAATAGACCATTTCTCAAACAGATTGAAAATGTTTAACACATTAAAAAGAGATGCTTCAATAAATAAATACATTCAGAGAAAAACCCCAACATTAGGCTATTACCAGAGCATGTTTTGTCACCTGAATTCAAGATAAAGCCTTCACAGCAGTCACAGATCTATAAACCACTCACACAGACCTGCTGCCTGTCATGGGTTCCTGGTGCACACACACCAGTTCACACAGGATGTGCTTTGCAGTTATCCAAAAACAAGATAACATTTTTTAATGCTTCCCAAGGGCAATGCTTTTTCATGCTGGGAGCTTATCCTCTATGAATCTTAGCAGGAACTACTGAAATGTGTCATTGATCTCACCTTGGAGCAGCAGTTTTCTTACTGGGGATTAATACATTAATGCAAGGGTTACCTCAGAGCTTGCTCCCTCTGACCCATGGTGTAACCCCACCAGACATGAAATGCCATATCAGCTCCAAAGGCACACTAGGAAAGGTTTCCAGTACACAGTAACTTTACAGTAAGGAGATTGGGAAGGAAAATACACTTCTGAAATTGTTATATTTTTACTGTAACATGAAGTCACTGAGAAGCTAAAGAAAGGAACAGCAAGATGAAATTCAGCCTGGAGGGGAGGACATCACCTCAAACTGTCTTGCATGGTGGTACACACATTCCACAGTACTGCAAAGTGTGTGACTAACCCCAGCTCTTCTCTCTTCAATAATTTCTCAGTTCTGGGTTTGCTGAATATTACATAAATTAGGGAAGGCCTTATTTAGAAGTTGACCAAGACTGCATGGTGAGTATTTACTATCATTGTTACATAAAAAGTTCCTTGTATCTCTGAATTTTGCTCAAGGCGGGCAAGGCAGAGTGACAGGACTGACATCTGAGTGCAGGTGAAAGTTGCTCAGACAGACACAAATCTATTAATATGCTAAAGAGCTCTTGCAATAACAGCACTTAGCTGGGGGGTGTGGGTGAAAGGGATCAGCAGTCTGTGCTTACTCTTCTGTCGGGGCTGAGGGTGTAGCCCTGGGGGCAGTCACAGATGTGGGACAAGTCATCCCTCACGGGGGCATTTCAGAGGAAGAAAATGTTAATCCATATCCAAACTTCAGCCTTTGGTCACAGTGGGTCCCACTCGAAAATGTATCTTAATTTGGATTCAAAGCAGGATGTTTTTACTGCAGGTCAGCATGCCATTAACCAGAGCAAGGTGCACAGAGTGTGTTTTTATCTGGCTATCAACATCACAAAATTGGTACAAAATTTTGGGATGCTGGCAACACTTTTTTGCAGCTGTAACAGATGGCAAAAGGAATGGAACTAGAAGTGATGAAGTTACGAAACAATTATCCATCAGAATTTCAGAGAACAAATATCTTGATTTTAAGAGACTATTTGGCATTACTTCAGCTCTAATTGAGTTGGAGAAGATACTGTTTTGTGGAGTGAAAAGACCATAAACAGAAAAGTACATGTGGCTGCTAAAAAAGATATGACACCCACTGCCAGTTACAAAGTGGGCACTTTATGTGTGAGGCTGCTGTTTTCTGCCAAATTTAATACATCAATTCTGAAAGGGCAAGCTGAGAAGGAGTTCCTATATTTGGATATCTTTGCAGTAAGAAGGCCCAGTAAGGCACAAGAAAAAAAAAAGGATTGAGAAAGAAAAGAAGAAAGGAAGAGAGAGAGAGAAAAGAGAGTGAGAAAGAGAGAAAGAAAGGAAAAGGAAAAGGAAAAGGAAAAGGAAAAGGAAAAGGAAAAGGAAAAGGAAAAGGAAAAGGAAAAGGAAAAGGAAAAGGAAAAGGAAAAGGAAAAGGAAAAGGAAAAGGAAAAGGAAAAGGAAAAGGAAAAGGAAAAGGAAAAGGAAAAGGAAAAGGAAAAGGAAAAGGAAAAGGAAAAGGAAAAGGAAAAGGAAAAGAGGAAAAGGAGAAAAGGAAAAAAGGAAAAAAGGAAAAAAGGAAAAAAGGAAAAAAGGAAAAAGAAAAAGGAAAAAAAATACCCTCTCCTGGACCTAGACTATTTTTGCATTATCTTTTGCACATCTTTGTGATATCATTTCCACAAAGACTTGGATGGTTAGGAAATCATTAGCAAGATACTGCAAAATGAGGTTCAGAAGGAAAAAAAAGCAACATGTGAAGAAAATAATTTAAAGTTTTAGCATGCAGAAGGAGAATCAGTGCTCTGAAATGAGGTTTGGGATTGGACTCCCAAAGGGGAGGCCTAATTGAATTTACATTCCCTCACATGTTTATTGCCTCTTGCCAGCTAAGAGATCATCCTAGGCATCATATTTACAAAATCAGCTCCTAACCTAGGCAAGAAGAAATACTGAGGCCCTCTGGCTTCACCTCTTTGAGATGTGAGACCTGTGACTTACCTTGAAAGATTTGCCTAGGAACTTTCTGGAACTGGAAGCCTAAATTCAACAATTTGTCACACAAAATATAGTAAGGGAAAGGATTATAGTGGAAGTGGGGGGGGG
>VZTB01017333.1:371524-424871 GCA_013397245.1 Thryothorus ludovicianus
CGGGCAGCGGCAGCAGCGCCAGCGCCAGGCAGCAGCTCAGGGTGCCGAGCGCCCGCCCCATGGTGCCGCCGCCGCCCCGCGCCCGCCGCGCCGCCTTTAAAGCCGCCGGCACCGGGAACGGGGCCGGGACACCGGGGGGGCATCGACCGCCCCCGCTGGCTCATCCCCAGGGCGGGCCGGGCCCTCGCCACCCCGCCCCGACGGGCGCTCAGCCGCGCGGAGAGGGGACGAGGATTAGAGCTCCTTGTCGGGAACGTGCGGCAGGGCCAGGGCAGGGCTCAAACCTGAGCGCAGGGGGAGCTGAGACACCGTTCCTCCTTCACCAGAAGTGTTTGGTCCAGGCTAATTTTGCGTTTCAGTCTCCAGGACAGTAGTTACAAAGAGCGGGAGAAAAAGCTCCCAGTGTGATCACCGAGGCACAAGGAACTGCCCTCTGTTGCCAAATCTGGCCAAGGGCATTTTGGCTGGCTCCTGGCACTGAACTCCTGCCAGTTCCTGCCGGAAGCTGCAGCAAGCTTTAACGGAGAGCACGGCTTAGGGCACAAAGGCATCTGACCTCCAGCACAGGGCTTTAGAAGACACCTTTGCCAAATCCTTATCCTGCTGTACTGCAGGATCATCTTCTCTCCCATCACCTCCATCAGGGGAACAGGAAGCCTTGATTCCAAAGAGGAACCACTAATCCCCCCCAGCTGTGCAGTATCAGGCAGGCACAGACTCGCTTCTACAAGTCCTACTGCAAAGGCACAGTGAGAGGCCACATTCCCAAAGGCTGCAAACAAAATCCGGGAAGAGGGACCACCACCCTCCATGCAGGAGAAAGTCGCAGGACAAGACTCCAGGGAAGTATAATGGCTTTCCTCTCTCAGAAGATGCTGCAGCTTTTTGAGTAAGAAAAATTTCAGGCAATGCCTGCTGCTGCCAAATACTGCTCACACACGGTCAGCCAGCCCCTGGACAGTCTGGGCAGCTCTTTGCCCACTCACAGTCACACACACAAACACACACACATCCCCTTACTGCAGAGGGACCAGAGCACAGTGTGTGCTGGAATCCACGTTTGAGCAGCACCCAACAGCCTCAGCTGTTTCTCACACCACAGGAAACCACAGTGCTCTTTCACATCCTCCCCTCCTGGGCACACTGAGGCAGCCTGTGGCAGCAGATAGATGCCTCAGATTTGGAGTCTCTGTGGGAGCCCAGATCCAGTGCAGCTCCTCAGAATGTGGAGCCTCAGCACTGGTCCCACCCTGGGCACCCCTCAGGGTAACCAGGAGCGACAGCACGGTCAGAACATTGGCAGAGGGGGTCTGAGACTGCTGCAGCTCAAAGAGCTCTCACGGGGGGCACCCGAGTTAACAGGGATCTACTGCTGATAGCACAGCCCTAACAGAGCATTTTAAAATGTGCACAGAGGTACATACTGAAAATACAGGAATAACCCCATAAATTATATGCTGTAACAATTTGAATCCCTTTTCCCAGAATTTAACATGAGGTACCTTTTCCAAAGCAGAAAAATGTTTTATTTCTTCAGACATATTAAATCACTAAGTAATCATTTTCCTCTTTGTAGCTCTTGCTACAAAAGAGAAAGAGCACAAAGTTGTTTGTAGATTGCTTTTTTGGTTTGGGGTTTTTTGTCGATTGTACAATGTCACGAAGTTATAGCATATCTCCAACAACTCTGGGCATTTTCCAATGTAAATGCTGTAGTCCTACTGGGTGTCTGTCCTGCTTTTAAATGCCTGAGCTGATCAGACATCAGATTTCCCCGAGGGCTCAAAGCCTCCAGTACAATTTCCTTTTCCCAGCTCATGGGTAAGTACCAATCAGACAAGTGGAAGTCAATCAGGTACTTGAACTGCAAAGGCTTTAACACAGGACTTTGTGTTAGAGAGAATCCATCTTCTCCAGCCACATAAGGACTTCTACTGAAGAATGGCTCAACCACTAAACCTGTAACTAGGCATGCTGGAGCACTTAAAGCCACCAGAAAGATTAGCCAACATATTGGTAAACATTTTGTAAAAGAAGATTTATTTAAGTATCATTTATCACAAAGAGAAAAATACATAGAAGATTAGAAGCATGCAACCATCTTCCACATTTCTGTTTATTTTTCTTGCATTCCCAGCTCGTTGTAATAGAACTCCTGTGCCACCCTCACTTGTTCCTTAAAAATACTGTTTCAAGACATAGGATAACCAAAAAAAAAAAATCCACAATAAAAGGTAAGATAACATAAGAGAAAAGTGCAAAGTAAAAAAAGTCACATATATACCACATTCAAACCCTCCCTCTTCCAAAACATGGATAAAGGCAAACTGTCATTTTGCTGCACGATCAGATTGTCTTTATGAGCTACTTTACAAAAAATTAATATAAATTAAGGGCACAATCTGCAGACTCTTATAATCACAACTAACTTCAATCAGAGTGGCTCAATTGGTATTATTAAAAGCCACAAGTTAGTCACATGCATAAGTTCTTGCAGGTGTAAGGCCCTAAGGCAATAAAATGTTTAAGAGCATTAGGGAGAACAAAAATTAAAGCAAATGAAATCACTCTCAGATGTGTTTTGCTTAGTAAGTTTATATCAAACATATTTTAAACAGAACAGTTTGCTCCTAAAGCCCTGAATATTTCTATTACTTAAGCAGTTTTGCAAGATTAAAAGACAAAACCCCCAGGAAGCTGGTACAGATGTTAGTGAACATGAAAGTTGCTTCAGGCAGGTATGTAGGGAGGTGGAGGTTCCTTCTCAGGCATCTTCACTGCCATTTCATAGGTTGGCAGAACATACTGAGAAGAAGACATTTTGAAGTGATTAATAAAAAAGATTCCAAATGGAAAAAAAAAAAAACAACCAACAAAAGCACACATGGCCCATCACCAACTTAATCCTCTGTTGCAGGAAAAGTTATTTCAAGAATTTACTGCTGTTCCTAGTAAGCAAATGAGGAAGTGAAAGGAAGTGCAGGAGCAGTTTACTGCTCTGCTGAGCCTAACGCTGGGTCATTCATTCCACACTCCACTGCATCCTGACTCTGCAAAGCAGCAAGGAAGGTTTGGACTGGTGCAATCAGAGCTTCTCCTCTACCACACAAGAAACATTCAAAGACTTCTCTCTAAAGACCCTCCTTTTGGGCACTGTCAGAATTTAATTAAGAAATAACTCGCCACAAAATTAGCTGCTTTAAAATTATCTTTCCAGTCTTTCTTTAGAAAGCTGGACAAGGCTTGGAAACATAAATGGATGTGGTGATTTTCTACTTCAAAATTAACAATACTGCTTCCTTTTATCTCAAAAAAGGGTTTTACCTGTGGAGGAGCTTCAAAAGCAGGGTACACAGCAATCTCTGGCAAATTTCTGCTGATGATGTATTTATAGCAGTTCCATACACAGTTAATTAGATATGCCTGAAAGAAGAAAGATTTTTCTTTTTAAACACTTCATAAGCATTGGTTGATTCAAAAATTAGATGTTGGTTTACATTCCTATGATAAAAAGGAGCATAAATCAACTTCAGCAATACAGATCTGAGGAATGGTTGCTATTTCACAGACCCAGCCACATACCTATGTTGCTCTCCATTTAGCTTTGCTGTCACAGTGACTCCGAGAGAGTGTATCACACAGGTTTTAGCAAAAGAATTCACAGATCCATTCACCTAATCTCTCTGTCTGCCTCAGCAGTGCTAATCAAATTAATCCCCAACTGGCTTATCCTTCAGTGGATCTCAGTCCAAACCTGCCAGGAGGAGGAGAGGCCAACAGTGCAACCCCACTGATCCCCCAGTTAGCACCATTTCTCCAACCAGCTGCCAGTGTGGAGGAGAGGGCTCAAACACACCACTGAGGCAGCAGAGACAGGGTAGAGCAATGAACCTTGAACTTTGAGTCAACACTGACTGCTGCAGAGAGGAACGCTATCATGATATGATGAGGATTAGGGGTATTTTTATTAATAATTTGTGTAACTTTAACCACTCCAAATCTCTCACTGGCAAGTTAGCACTGTTGTACAGAAGGTACCACATTTCCTAATCAATACACTAGTGTTATCTACTGTATTAGGCTTCTACTCCTCCCAGTTAAACATTCCTTTTGGAAAAAGTAAAGAAAAATCAGTAAAATTATTTTTCACCTTTTTTTTCTTAAATGCAACCTGAATGCAATAAAGGAATAGCATCATGGCCAATGTATATTATCAATTTGTTTCTCTAATATGCTTTATCTAAACAAGTTTTTATAATTCAAATGAACACCTCATTATTTAGATCTTCAGAAATAAAGTAACTGGCAATAGCACCCTTCAGCAGGGAGGAAGATGCAGATCTAGAATTAACTTATACATTTCCTCATTCCATCATCTTCCTTCCAAAACTTGCATCCTAGCTTGTTAGGCACAGCCAGAGACTTTAAACATTTTGTTTAGAAAGTTGTATGCATTAACTCAGTATTATTTCACTACAAGCTTAATTAAAAATATTAAAATTATCTCTACATAGTCCTTTTGCATTCCTCCTTCCTACTCAGGAAGGGCAGAGCTGCATAAGCACACCCCACTGCACACACACAAATTAGGTGAAGAGAGTACACAACATATTAGAGCAATATATTAGACTTAAGTCATACCAGAACTGAACATCCCAACTATTATGCTCAAAGAAGTTCTTACTTCAGCATAAAGAAGGCAGTTGGATTCTGAATTCAGCATTGAGAATTAACTCAGAGAATTAAAGTATCTTAGTATTTATTAACTCTTGCAACAGACACGTGATTAAGTTTTAGCTTACCTTTAAAATGATAAATAAAACAAAGAACACCAGAACAATAAACAAGAGACAGCTGGAGTCCAAAGAAAGGAGATCATCTTTGTAAGGGAAATCCGGCTAGTGAAAAAAAATGGGGAAGGGAAAGAAAGGGAAGAGATAGGAATGAACACTGCACAATCAAATATGATTGAAAAACATCCAAACTTCACACCAAATGAAACAACCCCTTGTGTATACTCCTCCCCCGAAACAAGAAGTTCAATTTCTAACATTTTTCCTCTTTATCTTCACACAAAGCACAGTACTTATCCTGCCTCTGTCCCACCAGAACAGATTGCTACAGTACTATCTGTGTCCCCAGTCACTTCATCAGTCTCATGCCAACACAGATCCTTCTTCACAGCTGCAGGACAGTATTTGTACTTATGGTACTCTACAACTCTTTAATGACTTCCTGTTAATTACATCCTGCCAGTCCAACCTTAACACACAGGTGTGCAGCAAAAGAAGTCACCCTCAAACTTGGAGCCCGAACAGCTTCTGCAAACCTGTCTCTTTTCCTTCCCTGACACAGCAACAAAGCCTCTCTCAAAACACAAATCTAACATTTCATCTGTTTTAAAAAGGACTTGTTTTTAAACATTTACTTGAACAGATGGAAACACCAGCCAGCCAGAGCTTGTGGTCCCTGCTGATGGTATATTCTATGCACTGACTCCTCTTGCAGTTAAAACACAGGCAGTGTTAGTGAGAACTCCACTGCTGCAGTTTCCTCAGAAAGTGTTGTTGCAACTTAAGAAACACATAGAATGTAAAAAGGAAAGCTTGGAATCTCAGATTCCACGTGTTAATGCTGTGGGAATCCTTACCTACACTTCTACAGTCCTTACCTAGACTTCCCTTCCTGTCCCCTTATCAAATAAGGGTCAACACACTTTAATCTGCAGTAGCAATTTGCCACTGAGCCCCATTAAAAGGTTATGAACAAACTTCCAAGTCAAATTGTAGCCAACACAGTTTAAAGTAGTAATCACAATTCTTTCCTTACTCTGCCTGGCCTTCCTTTTAGGGAGCAGTGACACCTTTAACTCTTCCACCTCTGATAAGGTACCATTCCTACCACCTATGGCTGCTGCAGGCCAAATTCCTTTTTCTTATGCACAGTAAGGGAAGCGTAGCTCAGCCATTGATCTAATTAAAATAAACTTTAATTTCAAATGTAAAATATCAACTTGAGCTGAATACTTACCAACTGATCCAGGTAATCCTTGATTCTGGGCAAGTAGGTTAGAGAGCTGATGGCAACCAGACAACTGAGCACGAAGTCAAAGAGTTGGTAACAGAAAAATGGGATCAGCCAGCCTACACGATGCTAAGAAGAAATAGAAAAAAAGGAGCAGCCTGTAAATTATTTAGTTAAAAAAATCAAGTAGCAACCTTAAAACTATGGATTTTAAATATACTTACAGCAATGGCACCATACACCATCATTGCACTGATTGTGAACATGAGGAGGGAGATAGCAAACAGAACACAGGCATTTTCTGCATTAAAAGAAAAACAGTAAGAATCAGTCATTTCCTGGAGCTGTCACACTGCAGCTTACAGGTACCCAAGCTCTGTCCATTACTATGATCTATTCTCAACTGATTCACCTTGTGCCAGCAGCAGAATAGAGTTGCTCAGATCCTTTCTAACAAAAAAAGATCTGGTTCAAGAAAACCTACAACTACTTGGAAAAATCCCTCTGCCTTAATCAAAAGCAGGACTAAAGCCCAGGAACACCAATTAGAAGCTTGACATAGTTTGACAGTAATGCACCATAATGATGCTGATTTGCAATATGTGTCAGTGCTGAAAGTATGTGAGTGATTAACTTTACAACTGGACAGAATCTTAAGTGAAGTGAACACAGTGTCAACCTTTACACTTGAAAATGGTTTGGTTACGTAATTTGGTCCTTGGCAGTGGGAGCAGCACTGCTCCTTCAGTAACACTAAGGGAAACAGGAAATCACTGTGTGGAAGGTATCCCACTATTTACAAGAAAAGGCAGTTGAACAGAAACCAATTTGTAGCAAAATCCAGGACACTCATGGAAGCTGCATGATAAAGATTCTCCTTGTGCATCACAGTTACTGATGACAGAAGCACAGCTGCTTTCCACAAGTTAGATTATACTTGCTCTTTTTTAAACACAAAGAAACCAGCTTGAGTCTACAGATGTGATAAATTATTGTTTTTTAGCAATATTGAAGCCAAAATTTTGTGGTTTCCCTGCTTGAAAAAGAGATTATCTGAGAACTCTTTCTACTCTGCAATTAATTGGAAAAAACACACTGTGGAAGCACTTAGATACCCAATTCAGTGCAAGGTAACAATATCTACATACAAAGATAGCATAAAGAAAGAGCCCCCCTCCCTCCCATGCCAAAAATGTGCTGTGTTGATCAGACCTATGTCTCAGCAAACACCAGTAAGTCTTCTGAGAACTTATTATTCACAAGATACACAGTACAATAATATCTGTAATACACAAAACCCTCTAGCCCAGATCCCAACCTAAGGAATAAGAATTTAAGGTAAAAGCATATGACAGATTTTACACTAAAGACTGAAGGAAGCACCTTCAGAAGTATCTTTCACTCCTATAAGCTTAAGGCTACCAAGTAAACCAACAGCCTTTACAGACCATATGACATTTTACAGACACCTGCTGTGATTCTATCTTAGCCTCATGAAGAATTGAAGGAAGTGCTTCCACTCTTATTTCATTACTAGTAACTGTGAGTTACAGTCCCAGGTCAGAACTGACAGATCCTCAACTCAGGTCATGAACAATTAATCCAAAATGCTCAAAACCCAGCTTTGTGCTGTACTATTTAACTTTGCTGAATCTGACTCTCCCTAAATTTTCATGTAATACAACAGACTGAGGTGGATTAGAAGTGCCACACTACACATATTTCTGCACATTTAAAACCAAGAGAAGCAAAGCACATTCACAAGTTTACAGATACAATAGTTAAAAAGCTTGACACCAATTACAATTGTACACCTCATACACTCAGCAACAGAGTGAAAAGAGGGCTTAATTTCTGCTCATGGTGCTTGCTTTCATTTTTTCTGCACGTGAAATTTAGAGAAACATTTCTGTTGCACTCAAGTACTTGGCATCCCAATTCTTCCATTGTTCTTCAAAAGATATCATGATTTTCTTCTTAGTAAATTCATACTCAGGAGCTCTAAGGTATTTCCTGATCAAAATTTCTGAAGAAAAGTCTTTAAACTGGTTTTCTGCTGCTTGTTTTACTGAGACAGCAAAGGTAATTAATGTTTATGGACAAAGTGAATCAGATGCCCCACACATACTTCAACACTCAAAGCATCAGTAGGCCAAGAACTCATCACTTAAGATTCTTGGGTATAATATGAGGTTAAAATAATAATCCATAAAGTTTTCTTTTTATTCTTGTAGAAGAATTCAATCCCAGAATAATTGAAGAGAAATTCAGAAAATAAGACAACCGTATTTAAAAGGTGTATGCATACATTACAACCTGGTGTAAGACAAATCCATGACACTGCAGCCAGCCAGCAGAGCTCTAGACCTACCAGCCATTCTCTCAGAAGCATAGTAATTGCCAATGACTTCATACTGGATATCAACAGTTGGCATCATATTTGGATGAGTCACTTCTACTGTCAACAAGATGCCCATCAGCAAGTTCACCACCTGAGAGAGATCACAGTTACCTCAAGGTTAATTACATTGCAACAGCTAAGATCTTTTTAATGACCACTAATAATTCTTTATTCAGTTAAAAATAAACTCTTCCCTTTGCCTGTATGGGGNCTTACAGTTAAATTTAGTTAAACCACTACCAAAACAACCCAAAGAGCGTGGAGCACTTGCTAAGTTCAATGAATCGCAACTAAATAACTTTGCAAATTGAGGGGATAGTAAGGTTCCTTGGGATTCAAATAACATAATTAAGCTGATGCTGCTTGATGAATGTACAGATTTGTGAACTGGTAAACTAGAAATAGTTAAAAAAGGTCAGGAAGGTAAAGGTCCAGAATCAGGAATATTTGGAAAGATTTTCTGCTTTCTACAACAAATTGTGTTAACACACAAATAAAGTACCATGTTTCTGCCACGTTTCAGCTTTAATAGGGTAGAGAGAACAGCTCCCTTTGCTTCTCAGATCACTTATCAGAAAGGTCTACACAACCACAGGGGAAGTTCAAAAGTTTCACACAAAGATGAATCCCCCAAAAGCGTTATGCATTCAGCACAGCTGTGTGCTCACCACTCCTCTTCTCTCATGCTGCCACTTAAGACTCCTTCTGTTGCCCCATTTCAGTACACACCAGAAATGTCTTCAGTAAGAGCCCAAAGAATCAAAAGTAGCTTAAGCCTCTGCAAAATTGCCTTGACAGCATTTATAATGTATTCAAGGTTTACAGGGACACAGTTTCTGTTACTAATATCTGGAGACACACGCCAAAGGTTGCATAACATAAAAAACTCATGATGGTATTTTTGAGCTGCAGACATTTTCCAGTCAGTATTCAGTACTGTCACCAGCAGCAGCAGAATCCCTCCCAAATAGCCTCAGAAGAAAAAAAAAACAAAAGAACAAAAAAAACCAAAAAACAAAAAAACAACAAAAAAAAATCCCAGCTTTGCAGTTTCTCATAACTTAAGAATATTTGCCAGGTATTTTTTCTACTGGCATGGTTCCAGGAGTCAATGATGGTAGTAAGTCTATGTATAATTACAGAAGATTTCAGTAAGGAGAAAAACATTTTAAACCTTTTAAAAATTTTGAGACTCATAGTCCCTATAACATTTTTTTCCCCCTCACTGTTTTTATTGTTCTTTTCTTCTTTTTCTTTTTTTCCCCAGGGGTTTAGAGATACATGATGATAAGCTTGCTCATACTTTCTGCTAAAAAGAACCCTTTAGTGGAATCAAAGTTGGTAACTTTGTAGAAATGCAATCATCTCATAACGTATTACACAAACTCACTAGAATTTCCAGATATTTTGAGCCACTTGTATTTTTAGAAGATATTTTATGCCTTGGAATATAGAACATAGTAGCCAAAACAGCTGGCAGTAAAGAACTCTGTTAAACCATCAATATCTTTAGCCCTGAAATGCATTTATTTTCACTCTCACAGGACACAAAGGGCAAACTGTCAAGTTGCTCACCTGCCTCTTGCCTTTAAATCTCATTTTGCTTCCCCATTGGTTACACATATAGAATACTTTCATCTCCCACCTGGTTCATCTTCCTGTACTCTGGCCTTCTGCTCTCAATGCATTTTCAACCCTTCTATTTCCTCCTCTCTTTCCTCCTCTCTTTGAGTGGACTGGGGATATTGGAAAATACCTTTCTGCACTATACTAGTTTCAAAAAGCCCATGTCAAGGTTCAGGTCTCTGGCAGTTGAAACATTGATCTCTGCTTTATAAAGCACAAAAGTACATGTTCAATTACAACTAAATCATTTATTGTTTATACATAGTCATGAGTTTGACTGCCATGGCTATTTGCCTTAGGATAAAGAGCAAGCAGCACTTGAATTACTACGGAAGTACTGAAGAACTTGAATGCCTCAGAATTTTGAGACTGTAATTCCCCATCTGTCACTTTATTTTCATCCTATCTGTGGTCCTAATTCAGCACACCAAAGTCCTTCATAATTTTACTAGTTACTGAGTGCAGTCCCAAGTATTAACGTGAAATAGCATGCAAGTAAAACAGAAAATAGTCATTCAAAATCCAATCTATTAGAATCAATGAGACCAAATAAAAATTGAAACAAACCAAAATAAATCTAAACAAAAGTAAACAACAAACCCAAACCTCTGCCAATTAACACCTCAGGGTTTCCAGCACACCATGATTGCTGTTTACAAATCCATCACAACACTGAGCAATTCATCAAATTTAACATATAGATTTCAATTAAGAGTTACAGAGCTAGAGTCTCTATTCTAGCTACATCCAGTCTTTCCCAGAAGCTTGATAACAGCAAGACCACAAGGGTTGTTTCAAAATAATCAGTGTAAAAGGTTGCAAGAATATGGTTCTGACCACAGAACATTGTCAGAACTTTTAATTATATACTCACTGCAAATCAAACGTACATTCACAAATGTCTACATAAAGAAGTCAGAAGAAACGTAACTCGTGTGCCTCAGTGTAATATAAGGACCAAACCCATCACCATCTCCTCCTCAAAAAAAATAACAAACCAAACCAAAGAAAACCCCAAACCTGACAAGACAGCACTCAGTGGATACTGCAGCACTCTAAAGTAACACCTCAGAAATCTCAGCAGTGAAACAGTAAGAAAAAAATTTGCAAAATGCACATTCAATTCTTATTCAAAAAAGTAACTCCACTAAGATGAAAATAACCTGAATTTAGTTTTATAGTGGTTTAAGGAGTGTATTCTACATTTTCCTGTCTGGGATAGCTAAGGTTAACAGTTTGGTGTAGCTTATACCAAAATTCAAACAGCTGAAATTTCAAATTCTCAAGTCAAAAGCCAGCATTTATTACACACTGGTGACAGGAGTATTAGCCCCCTATATGATTAGAACTCAAAAAGACTGTGGAACTATTAACAAGTATTAGCTTTTTAATTAGGGAGTTTTAGCTCCACCATGTACTTTATGGCTCATCATCTAAGTGCTTCATCTCTCTGGAGGCCTGAACACGAAGTTTAGTTTTCCCCAAGCACTCTCGGGCAAAAGCAAGAATTCCTACTTATAATTTGCTTATAACCTTTTATAAGGGGAGAGGGAAATTGCCTTGCACCACTACACTAGTTTTCCTTTCACTTCTCCAGCATTTTTTTCCCTAGACATGTTCCCAAAGGAAAAAAAAAAAAAAAAAAAAAAAAGAGATTCTGATTTGGTCTGGTTTATTAATATATTGAAATAATAAAAACTGAAGAAGAGTAATTTTAAATAGGGTACTTCAGAGCCTCTAGCACTACCAGTATTAGACTGAGAGCAGTTATATTGGTTCATTTCTGTGAATCTGGTTCAGTGAACAAACAATACCAGAGATCCCCCTCGTGCTCCTGCTAACCAGCAGCAATTGCATCACGGACTCCAGCCCTGAAGTCTGCTGCCAGAATGCAGCAGCCCCTCCCTCCAAAACAATGCTTTTGGTTTTTACGCTGTTTACTGAACTCTGATCCCATTTTTGCCAGTGCAGTGTTCATGCTTCCGGCTTCTGGAAAGCACAGTGCCCAATGTGAAAGTTTACAGGAAGAAACAAACTTCAAAGGAACACGATTGCAATTATGGAGAGAGGAACAGGAGGTTTCTTTTTCCTTCCTACACAGAACAGCAGTGGGTGTTGCAGAGCTAACCAAGCTTTATCAGTCCTGGAACTCACGTACAGTTCTGCCAGAAATGTTCTCTTTTGGTAAATACACTTTTATTTATTGATCACAAACAGCAGCAGCACACAGACAGGACAGAATCGTGCTTGAGACACACTGTTCACACAGCATTAACAGCAGACATTTTAGAAGGTAGTCCTCATTCTCTCTGGATTTGCAGAAGCACACAGCAAAGACAGTGATAAAACTGTTTTAGTGAGGAGCAAAATTAATTGCATGCAGAATTTAAGAGTCTACAAATAGGAAGGGAATAGGAAAATGTGTAGAGAAATGGCTACATAAGAATAACATACATATTAAGAAGACAGAAGTCTTATCATACTAAAACATCTGGAGTAGATTGCTGTGAGACTCCATTTTAAGTCTGATAGCAAATTCCTTCAGCACTGCACAAGAACACAAGTTTATACAGTAAATAGAAAGATTTTCAGTAACATAAAACTGTTCTTGAACTAAACATTCTCCCCCTCCAAAATGCTACGTCCTTCAAAAAAAACACAAACCAAACAAAACCAAAACATGCACAAAAAACCCCACCAAACCCACAAACCAAAAAACACCCTACACAAAAAGTTATTACTACTTGTCCCATCGTAACTTAAATGCAGAGATTATTTAATTAATTTAGAAATACTTCTCATAAGAACCTGAAAGACTAAGTTAGAGCTATATTTAAATGGAGCATTAATTAACATGTCTAAAAAATCTCACATATTCTGGGCCATTCTTTTTAAAGTCTGGCAGCAAGCAATTAAATTAAACTTTCAATGTCCAAACCATATTTTACCTTCAAAAAAGTATAATTTATAGATAAATTCTGATTTAAAACACCTAAAGCTTCGTGTTATAACCTTACTTCAGCTCAAGCAGCCAACTGTTGCCAGACTTAAAAGTTCTCACCTTTTCCCAAGTGACAGCTGAGAACTGGATAAAAAAAATTCAACACATGGTTTAACAAAGAGCTCGACATACAGGGTTTTTAAAGTCAAAACCCGCACCCCTGAGGGCGCATGCCCCCCTGAACTCGGCTCTGCTTTTCGCTCCAGCGGAGCGAGCGGCTGCGGCCACACGAGACCAAAGCGGCCCTCAGGGGTGCCCGGCGCGGCTCCAGCGCCCCAGCACCGGCCAGGGAGGACAGAGAGGAGCCGCATCCAGGCAACGAGAGCAAACAAAAGCACAGCACGAGCCGCAGAGGTGGGAGTGCAAGTGCAGCCAGGGCTGCGGCGATGGAGACACGTCCCTGTCCCCCCGCCCCCAGCAAGCTCCTGGGCTCGCTCTCCCTGAACGGGAGTGGCAGGAAGGCAGCGAGGTGCTCTCGTTCCGTGATTATTGCCAGCGATCTCTGCTCTTACTTGAGGGACCAGAAGCATACTCTTGAACTCCATCCATCAGCACACAGTGGTTTGCGAGTTTCCAAAAGAAGTTCGATTCTCGATACTACAACGGACCTTTTCCTTTGAAATGAACTAATAATAGAATTTCATCAGCACCAAGACTTTTGTTCAATTTCTTTTTGGAAAAGAGCCACCTTTTCCCTAAAGTTTTGTTACGCTTCCAATCCCCTACCCTGCCTTTTCCTCAGATCCTCTCTCTCCAGCGACTTTGTTTGCCTACTGAGGGTCCAAGACGCATAAAAATACTCTTCCCATACTTGTTGAAAACAAACCATGAACTCTCCAAAATCAAATGCCCATGCCTCCAAAGGCAGTTTCTGTTTATGGCTGTTTCATATCAACACAAAAATTCAGCATTCTTTGTTTCTTAAAATCTAGAGGAGGGCAAAGGAGAATACAGGTTTTGATTACAGCTTCAGGAGAACAGAAAAGCTATGATGCAACTTTTGTAAACTAGCCTCTCAGTTTACGGCCCACGAGGGTAAGGAAAGATGAGGAAATTACTTCAATAAAGGGGAGCTCAGGCCTCCTTTAAGGGAACTTAGGGCTCCAAGCCTCTAACTCGCTGATTACTGTTTTCACATTTCTATTTCACCCTAGTTGATAACTTTATCTTTAATATTTCATCTTCACTACCACAGCTCCTTCTCAGAGAGAAAGCACTCACCAGTCAGAAAAAAAGGAGATGTTTTGGGAGCCAAATTTATTTCCATTGCTCTCCAATCACTGCTTCGAGAACATAGTATGGAATAACCAGGAACTTCCCGTGTTACAAAGCTCTTCCTCATTCTGGAGACACTCATCTTCTCAGAAGTTACATACCACTCATGGGTACCTCATTTATTCCCCTATTGTATACCCCACCTCTCTTCCCTTACTAAGGACACGCTCGGTATCGTATTAAAGCCTCAACCCCTCCAAACCAAAAAAGAGGAGTAACACAATCCCTCTGAGAAGATGAGCAAAGCGCTCTGGACTTTCTTTTCACTTTCTTTTTCCAACCATAAGGGAGGCTGCCAAGGCTTCGTTAGCCCGAAAGAGACCCCGGGAAAGAAGACGGACCCTAGCCCCGCCGGGTGACCCCGGGAAATTTCCGGGGGCAGCTCCCCCTGACTGCCTCGGGAAAGGGAACAACTGCCCGGCCGAGGGGAGCGGGACCCCCCCGTCCCTCGGGAAACGGAGCAACTGCCCGGCCGAGGGGAGCGGGACAGTCGCGGGCCCTCAGAGCGGCCGCTGCTCCCCCGCCCCACCGAACAGCCCGCGCACGCGCGCTGAGCACGGCCCCCACCGCCGCCCCTTCAGCCGCTGGCCGCCCCCGCCTCTCACCATGTACCAGGTGCCCAGGATGATGGTGCCGGTGCGCACATGGCAGCAGCCACAGCAGCGGGTGCTGTAGCAGCGGTCACGACTCCGCTTGAACGTCATGGCGGCAGCGCAGCTCCAACCGCCAGACCCGCCACCCGCCCTCTCCAAGCAGTTCCCGACTCCGAGGGCCGTAAAACCCCCGGCGCGCGCGTCACCGCCACACTGACCAATCAACCGCCGAGAGAGTGCCGAGGGGCGGGGCTGGGTTGCCGCAGCGACGGGTGATTCGCAGCAGCACGGACCAATCACAGCAGTCCTGGGGATTGACGCCCCGCGTTCACCTGCGGCGGCGGGGGCCGCACCTGCGGTGGGGGCGGTGCCCTTTCCGCCATGTTGGCTTTGCCCGCCTCTGCCGCGGCCCTCAGGCGGGGCTGGAGGGGAAAGGTTCTGCCCTGGCGCACGGCCAGCGGCTCGCCGCGGGGTTGAAGAACCGGAACTTGGCAGCCGGGGAGGCAGCGATAACCTATGGGGAAAGCTGCGTTGCCTAGAGACGTTCCCGTGTACTTAGCGTGGGTGAGGGGCGGCTCGAATTCTGCGGCCAGTTCTGAGCCCCTCAGTTCAGCAGAGACATGGAAGTTCTAGAGAACGTCCAGAGAAGGGCAGTAGAGCTGGTGAAGCGTCTGGAGCAGAAGTCTGGTGAGGCGCGGCTGAGGGTATTTTGTCTGGAGAAAAGAAAGCTCAGAGAGAACCTTATCGCTCTCTACTACTCCTTGAAAGAAGTTCGTAGCCAGGTGGGGATCGGCCCCTTCTCCCAGGCGACTCGTAACAGCATGAGAGGACATGACCTCAAGTTTCGTCAGGGCGGTTTAGTCTGGATGTCAGGAGGAATTTCCTCATTGAAAGGGTGATTAGACATTGGAACAGAAGTCATTGTCCCTGGAGGTGTTTAAAGAAAGGCTGGCCATGGCCTGGTTGACATAGTGTTAGGGCATGGTTTAGATTCGATGATCTCACAGTTTTCCAACCTAACTGATTTTGTGGTTATGGGCAGCCCTTAATTTCAAAATAGTAATGAGTAAGTAATGTCTCCTGATGTCCTGATTCCAGCTGGGGCAGCGTTAATTCTTGAAGGTGCCAGGAGGGAGCATGGCTTGGATGTGGAGGTATTTTATCCCACCGTCATCATTGGCAGGAGCAGTGGGAAAAGGGGTTTCTTCCTATGGACAAAACATGGAGGAGGGAACTGACTGGTATTATGTATTGGGAACAGGGGCAGGTTTCTTATCTCAGTGATGTTTCCAGTATATTGTTGTGTCTCCAGTTCTCAACTCTATCCCAACGCAGCAGGAAAGATGAGGGGAAGGGGGAATGAGAGAGAGAGCAGTGTGTGGTTTTGGAAAGTCTCAGTGCTGATCCTGAACTGGGGAGTACCATTCCTAAACCGTGACACCAGGGCAGAGCCTGGAGAGGTCTGCTTTGAGGTACTGCCAACATCCCCCAGCTTTCACTGAAATTCACCCAGTGCTGCAGAAGGTTTAGTTCACATGAACTGTTTTGCTGTTCTTTTGAGTAAATTCCTTGGATTAAAGAATAAGATTGTGTTACATGCTAAGAGGATGTACCATCAAAGGGAAAACAGGTGAAATTTAGTCTACAGTAGTGCTTTATTGGTGACTCCACATCCTACTCAAGCCCCTGTTGGTGAGTGGGTAATGGAAATGCTTCATTAGTACCACCAAAATCTGCGGGTGCTGCACATTTTCCATACGTTAATTAGAAATAACGTGTGTAAATCCAAGTGCCCTCTTCATTTGTGTATGTGATAAGTTCCACCACCACTTAGACACACAGTCTCCTGTTCCCACATGGAGCAGGACCTTTCCCTGACACAATGGTTTCTGGAGATCTGAGCTGTTGATGCAGAAATGCACACAGTTTATTTTAACCTTCTACTTGCAGCTGCAAGTATTTCCTTCTTGGCAGTGCTCAATCTGAGACATGGAACCATAAATATTTGCTGTGCATATATACACCAAGATGTATGTCAGTATTGAGTTTTTTCACTTTGAACAAAGAGAAGGTAATGATGGTGACAGTGCTTGTCCTTTTGATACATTCCAGATTGTACAATTAACACATTTTATTGTTTTAGCTGCTTAGTCCATTTTTAATATGAGCTGTTGCTGAGTTGTTTGAAATTATTTACTTAAGGGCTTTAAAAGTGACCTTTTTATTTCAAATCCCCAGAGTTTCATAGTTGGTGTTTTTCTTCCTTAGGGCATATTTCATTTTTGAATAAACATGTTGTAAGTGCTGCTAAGATGGCTGTAATGATCCTATTATAAACTATTGTTTGTTTCTTTAGTGCTCCTAATGTTCTCAGCCCTGTGCACAGATGCCTAATTATCAGCACTCTGATTTAATGTAGCAAGAAGGGACTAATTTCAATCAATATACGCATGTCCATGTAAAAAAAAAAATAGAAAAAAAGAACGTGCATTTTATTGTAATCACTTATTTTAAAAATCGGTTTTCTCACGGATGGCACTTTGGGAAGCCTAAGCCAGCTATTCCTGCTGCATGCATGCCTGAATTGATTACATTGTTCTTCGGAGCTGAGAGATTCTCTTTCCTGTTGGTCTGTCCCTGTGTGAAACAGGAAATCACAGGATTTGAATGAGTCAGAAATGAAAGCAGGCGCCCTCCCTCAAAGTTTGGACATTCACTTAGAAATCTCTACATCCCACTCCCAGTTCAAATGATTTGTGAGGGCAAGTATTCCATCTAAGATCTTGCAGTTGGACACTGCCTTCGCTAAGATCAAGCTCTTGTCAGGCTCAGGTTTTCAGGGCTATTTTCATGAGATGAAAGAAATCTTAATTAAGTGTTCATATCTTTGTCAGCCAGACTCAGAATAAAAATTGATGCGATTCCCTTGAGCTTCACTGCTTGTTACACTCTGAAAACAACAAAGATACTGGGAAGAATAATGTGAATCTCATTTAACACCACAAAGAAGCTTTCCACAGCAGGATAGGCTGATGTGGACCTATCGAATTTGCATAAAAAAACCTCTCTGCTTTCTCCGCCCTTCAAAAAAAAGATAAGAAAAGAAATATTTAAAGAGTATTTTGAGAATGATTGCATTGTTTCTTATGCTTAAGGGAAGAGGTAATAGGTTAATGATTTTAGTCCTACCCTCTGTGAAAGATTGCAGTTCTTCCATGCCACAAGCAGCCCAGATGACCTCAGGCAAGACACTTCCTTTTCGATGAGCCTCAATTCTCTCCTTTTTACTAGTACAAAGAGGATTTGTGAGGCTAAATATATTAAAAACTCTGAGCTCAGCTTACAGTCATGACAGGCCGAGCAAAATCTCAGAGTCAGCGAGTGCTAGTGATAAAACTTCCTCACAAATAGCAAAGACCACGGCATGCAGGACCAAAGCATCCACAGCAGTGAGCAGGAAGCCATACACAGATCTGCAAGTCAAAAGCAGCTGCAAAAGAATGATTGGGATTCCTTTGCCAGCATGACATTTTAACTCCTTCCCTCTCAGCAGGTAGGGAGGGTTTGATATCGAGGTGTTCCTCATTAGCCAGACTAGTCAGAGGCTTTCAAAACCCATGTCTAGACAGGAGATTTGCACTTCTGTCTTGAGAGAGACTGGCAATGTTTTACCGAACACAAATTAGTTTTGGATAATCATATTTTAATAAGGTGACAGCAAAACAACCAGCATCAGATAAATCAGAGACTAGGCTTCAACTTCTTCAAAAATTTAAAGTCCTACCACCTGCAAGATGCCAAAACAATGCAGCACTAAGACCGTTTTCTGCTAATTTTTGTAATATCATAGTTTGTCCCTTTTGTGCTGTTCTTCAGTCTATCCTTGGTGGAAGATGATGGTTTAATATTGTAACCACACACTGGACTGTTGCCAGGATGGCAATAGTTTGAAGAATAAGGTGCTGTTCTGCTTCAGCATTTACTGTGTTGTGTGAAGGGAAACCAGACTCTGAACTGATAATCATATGTAACCTCAGGCAGAGTTCATATCATTTTATAATGAAAATACTGTCTTGATGGGAGTTGAGAAACAAAGACACAGTGAGATGAACTGATCTGATCTTGACTACTATGGGTTAATCAAAGTTCTAGGAACGTCTCCTCCATTGGCTCCTTTGCCAGGAAATAAAAGGTACAATGCAGGACATGTTGGAGCTCCTCCATCCCAAATGGAAGGCATTTCATTATGAGGGCAGGAACAAGCTACTGCTGTTTTTTAATTTTTTTTCCTATAACTTTATGCATGTGCCTCCTACTTTGCATTCTAAAACTAAAAACAAACAAAAAAAAGAAGTCAATTAGCTCCTTAGACTTGGTTATTTTCTATGCTGAACAAACATTTTTAGATTTAAAAAACCCCGTGTTTTCCAACATCACAGAGAAAGTAGTATCTTTATATAGAAACTGCAATATATGACACTGTATCTCCTTAACAGAATTTAGAAAAATCCACAGAACTGGTGCAGAAGGTGTGAAAAATACCCAGGCTGAAAGCATGGATTGACTCTTTGCTTCCTTAAAAAAGATAAGAATGTACTAGAGTAAAAGCAAAGCATTAACATATCAATGAGGGGAAAAAAACCCTCATATAAATCAGTCAGGGGGAAACTTTCCTGTTGGTGACTCATGCAGCAAAATCATAGATATCCTGACTTCAGCATTAACAATTTTACCATCCTTTTTCTCCAAGATGAATTTTGTAGGAAAACAATCCAATTTGGAGGATCAGTATTTTCTTGTAAAAAGAGTTAGAAAGTAATAAGAATGTATCACAGTGAGTTTTGTGGTTATTGAATTTTACTCGTTTACTGAATTAATCAACTTCATTTTGAGATTCCTAATGTAATGTTCCAAGCTTCTGTACTATTTGTTCTAGTTGGTTGCTGTGAACAATATGAATTATCTTTTACCAGTATGAGTCAGTTTAACTCAGTTCCAAATCTTTTAAACTCGTAACAGATGGGTCAGAAAGTCAGGGTTAGAAAATAAGCTAAAATATGACACCATGATATAAAATTTCTCTAAGCCCAGGACTGTTTCTGAGTTACTCGCTGTATGCTCAGATTTTCTAAATCCCAAACACTGAATAAAAATTCTTGTCTTTAGAGAATCAAAATCTGCTAAACTAAAAGAGCCGTGGTTCATTTATAGCAGCCTCCACACAGCTGAGGAGCTATGAAAACGTCTAAAAATAACGATCTAAAACGGTACTTGCAATTTCAGATATCTCAGTGCTTTCACATGAACAACAGTGAGCACTGGAAATGGAAAATCTGTACTCACTGGCAGCCTCCCCCTCCTAGCCCTCAGCCGGGACTTGCCCCTCCATGAACACGGTGAACAGGAGGAGCCTGCGGACCTGGACACTCCCTTCTCAGGGAAGCAGGGAGTCACCTTGTAGTGATTATTTCTTTCCACGTTGGCTCCTTGGCCGGGTTGCAGTTCGGACGCCAGCAGGTTCCAGGAGGAGCGCTGAGCTGTGGCAGGCGGCTGCTGCTCCATGAAGCCATCGATCCTGAGTCCTGGAACGTGCACTGCACAGAGCCACCGCCAGAGAAAATCGGGCAAAGAGAAATCAAAGTTTGATTGAAAAGAACGTTTACCAAATTTCTGACATTCTCTCGGTGGGATGACACAGGGGTCAATTACTCTTACAGTGGCCTTTTCCTCAGAAGACACAGGGAGTTGTTTCTGAGATCAATGCATTGCAGTGTCTGTTCAGTCAGTGTGGAAGGACCTTTCCTTTGCAGGAACACCTGCAGGGCTGAATGTCAGGGATGGCACATACTGGAAAGTTCATTTTATCTTGAAAAGATCCTTGGGTCTGGTTCAATATCATCAAAGAAGGACAAGGTTTCCTAAATCTGATTTTTGTGGCACATGACTTGAAAACCCTCTCTCACAACATCCAGCTACCCCTAGAAAATACTCAGTGTCACAGATTAGGCCCATGTTGTAAGCATAGTAAAGAAATTATTTCCTGCCAGGCAATTAGCATGTCTACCTGCTAGTCAGCTTGTGCACATGTTGGCTGTGCCACCAATCTGCACACTGGGTGGGACCTTGTTAATTATAGACAATTACAGTGATCAGTTATGGATAATTATGGAACAGCAGGCCAAATTCCTCTCTATGGTTGCCCTTCTTAACCCTGGCTGTCTTACACCATCTTTTGAGCGCAAAGCAAAGCTTCAGCCTCTGCATCTGCATCCTGCTGTTTGCCTGCAAGTAAACACAACTTTGTAGGTCAGGAGTTTCTCAGTTACATAATCAGCCACATCTTAATGCCTGTGAAACTGTGGATTCATCACATATGGATATGGCTCTTTTATTAGGGATATAGCCAACCTTCCACCTTCAAGATGCTGCCCACAAGAAAGAATATCATTACAAAAAGTAGAGCCGACTGAGTTTAAGAGAAAGTGGGAACTTAAAGCCATGTATTTCATCATTTACAGCTGCTGCTGTAACAACTAATTGCTTGCCTCTACCCAGATCATAGATGATTGCCAGCCGCACTTCATCCCACCTCCCACACTGTGGCTGCACTAGAGGCTTCATTTCCAGCCGCTGGGCCATTTGCAGGCATGTGGAGAGCTTTTGGCTGTTCCCAAGGCAAGTGCCTGTCAAGCAGCTAATAAATTGCTTAGAGAAAAGCCAGGGGGTGCCAGCTGGACCTGGCCCATGAACTGGCAATTAAACTACACTGGATTATTGAATGACCAGAGAGGACTACTCTCAATTTACTCTTCTAAGGGATAACATTCAGTTATAGCTCAAGCAATGCTTCAGCATGTTGGGGGGATGTTGAATCTTCTGTCTGAGGATTTACAGTAGTCTCGAGCTAGCAAAGATCAGAGACTGGGAGAATGCCCACATCCGGCACACCCATTTAACCCTCTCGGAGCCAGGAGCAGCAGAGCAGGCTGATGATCTGCACAGCCTCTGTCCTAAAAGCACAGAAACCAGGGAATAGCCTGAACATGCAGTGATGAAGGGGAGTTTCTTAGGGAACTCAAAGATCTGATTTTCAAAGCATCTGCAGAGACCATTTATTAGGCTGTGTGATGGCTTTTCAGCCTCTGACAACTGGGGAGTGAAAGAATGGAAGTTGACAGAGTTGCTTAGAGCTTTGTGTTTTGGTTTGGTTGTTTTTGTAAATTCAGTTCTCTCACTGAAGAACACTTGTGCATCCCCGGGAGCCTGTGCAGCAGCGCTGCTGGGGGATGTGGTACAGGAAGGCTCCAGGCACTGCCACAGCCATATCAAACAAGCAGCAACCAACATACCCCTTCCTAACTGCTCACAAAGATGGATCACACAAGCATGCTGTACCTTGCCACCCAATTTGCCCTGAAAGGTGCTTTTCAATTATTTAGGAAAGCCTATGATCAAGAATATTTAGTTGTAGGAGTGTATTTTTTTTGCCTGCATTAGAGTGTGGTATTAAATAATGTGCTGCTGTAAACTGTTGAGCCCATCTGTATTACTGTGAGGACTTCCCAGAGTTGAAATAGTGAAGCCAGAAGGAAAGTGCAGGCCTCAGACACCACTGAAGACAGGAAAAGGGATACTGAAGAATTTGACAGAAAAACAGTAATATGATTTGCTGCTGCTTGTCATCAGCTCCTCAGTCCACATTATAAATCTGGATTGGTCTTTCATCCCAACAACAAAAGAATATGAGGATTTCCTAAACCGAAGAATTCAGATGAAGGGAATCTCTTAAAAAAATTTATGGTACCTTGAAAAAGCTTGAAAATGGAATGGTTCTAGCAAAAAACACATGCTCTTACAAACATACAAATTAAATAAAACAGCTCATGAGTGTTGGGCTTTGGACAAAAGGTTTAATTTTTTATTATAAAAACAGTGACATTTGAAATACTGAAAAATGTTGAAATAAAGCATAATTACAAAGACATCAAAAAGTTTACAAGCAGATATAGAGAAAAAAGCAGAAGAAATCTGTAGTCTACCAATCTTGTGAGCTTCTCTTTATCTCTTTTTTTTTTTTTCTCTCTTTTTTTTCTTTTTTGGATGACAGAGGTTATCTTCAATGCTAAGCAAAGGCCATGGGCAACATCCTGGCCCCAATGAGGTCAACAAATGTTTTCCATTGGCTTCAGAGATAGCAGAACTTTGTTCATTACCCACATACTCATTAGCACATCTTCTTAAGCCTTGAACTTGCTGTACCTGTTCCTCCAGCGAGGCCATGTATTTTCTTGTTGTGCATCTATTCCACACCAGTTACTTTCCTGATAAAAGCTCTTTGGTCTGTTCAATCCATTCATAAACTGCCAATATTTCGCCTACACAAGACACAAACACCAAGATGTGCAGATCCTAGACAGTGGGCTGCTAAGTGGCATCAGTTAAATTACCCCTCCCCTGCCTGTCTGAAACAACCATACTGTGCTAAATTTCAGGGCACACAGTACAGCTAACTACCCCAAAAATCACAGCACAAGAGAACTGCCCTTCAATATATAGTAGCTAAACTCTAAACACAAATACATTGCTGCAGTTAATTGCTGCTCTGAAGGGTACAGCTGATTTGACGGCTATGCAACAGAAGAAGGCCATCAGGGAAAAGTGTTGAGCTGCAGGTAAAGCTTAGGCAAGCTGGGATCAGGGATCAGGGATGCAATGGCAGAAGCACAGAGCTCTCCTCTGGCTCTGTGATGCAAACAGGAGTGCAGCTGTGGCAGTGTAAAACCACAGACATCCCTGGTTATTCACTGTCCTAGTGAAAAGAGTTTCACAGCATCAGCCCAAAGCCTACAAATGTGCACACATTTAACATGCATTAGTAACTGTCCCCCACCATCTCCAGAGGCACAGAGTCAAATGCAGATGGAGAGTTGAGAAACACCATCTCATCCCTTGAGGCAGCACTTCTGGGATGGGTCAGGCACAGTCTCAGGACCATCTGAAGACCCCCCCAGCTACCACCAAAGCTGCAGCTCCTGTGAGGATAAAGGGCTTCTGCTTTTAGTGGTGACAGTTCAGCATTGTTTATAAACCACAGTATTCTATTGTAACATATTCTCTCCTCCATACTATGAGCCCTCTGACAAGGAGAAATACACACCCTTCAATAAATATTAAACTGACTTAAATACTTAATTCACAAATTTAGTTTATATTAGAATATTAAAGTGACAAAATGATAAAAAACTTCCAAACATCAGATTAAGAAAAATGATTTTTAAAAGTTACCTCAGTCTACTATAAGTACAAATGCAACATGCTTGGACATACAGAGTTTAAACTTTAACTCACCATGAAATTCAGGGAGAAAAATGTGTTTAGACCATCTTTCCAAACAAGTTAAAAACCTCCTTTAGAAATGTTCCTTGAGGAGCAAACTAGTCTGAGGTGGGATAAAAAGTATAAATATGGCAAGGTAAGAGGCAAAAGTCTGACAATAGCAGCCACCAAGGATTTAAAAGAGTTAGGAGGTTGGAGAATGATCCATGTTATTCTCCCTTTGTTTCTGAACAGTGCTTCCTTCTGTACATTACTAGCCTGTCGATGAGCACCTCTGCAAAAATGCCAGAGGAGACCAGACTAGCTGGTGGATCCTCCATGGGACCGAAGTACAATCACAGCCAGGTACAGCCCGACTATTTCTACAATGGCAGAGAACAATACAAGTTGACGAACAACGTGACAGCAAAAAACTGAAAGGACTTAACGCAACCAGTCAAACCCCATTCAACAGCATTTGGTCAAGGGCAGCAGCTTGCAATGAGCAGCCACTCTGTTCCAAAACGCCCTCCTGTGCACAGCCTGCTCCCTCTCTCCGCTCTCTCACACACTCACGCTCTCTGGCTCACTGCTCCTCTTCTCTTCCTCTCCCTGGGAGGTCTCCTGGAGCCTCTCTTTGCCTGGGGCTCAGCGGCATCGCAGAAAGCAGAATCCTTGCAGCTCACTGGCATGTCTGCCCCATCGGGTTGGCACTCTGGCAGCTACACAGCTCCCTCAAGTCTCTTTCTTCATTTTCTTCCTCTTCCTCCTCTCCTTTTTTCCAGGTACGCCTGCCATATAAATAACAGGGACAGTGCACACACCCTCCACATGCATTTGCACCCTTGAGAACTGTTGGCTTTTTGCCTGATGAAGAGGATTTAAGGGTTCTTAGATGTGTTTTACAAGGGCCACCTACATCCAAGGGTAATTCAAAGTTATGGGAAGGACTCAATGTTTTTAGTGAGCTCTGACTCACTCATATTTGCTTCTGTTCCATGTTGAAAAGAGCTGTGCAAAAATTGCTGTCACAAAATGCAATAGTAGCTTTTTTTTTTTTTTACTCAGTAACTCTGAGAGGTACAAGAACAGGTATTTGTCCCAGAAGAGCCTCTCAGTAATACAGAGCCTCCCAAAGAATTAAAATATGCAGCTAAAGGAGAAGCATTTCACATATTCACTTAAAAATGCATTTGTGAACCCTTCTTAGGTTACACTTTATTCTGAAACTTCATCAGATGTGCAAACGCAATCACTTACCATTATTGGGTGAATTATTAACAATGTCCAAGGATTTTTCAAAGGAAGCACTGGCTGCATCACTGCTGTGTTTTGTAGATATCAAGTCCCTGGGGCCTTCTTCCATTCTTGTTTGCAAACCTTGCTGGGGCTTAATTGAAACAATATGCTCCACTAAGCATATGATTTAAAAGAAACATATGCAAGTACAAAATATGAGAGAAAATGTTATTATTGTAGAGCATTTAAAGAAACTGCAGGAAAAATTGATTTTTAAGTTATTAGAACAGTTTGCCGTGTCATCTACCTACCTCTTATCTATTTGTTTTAGAGGGAATTAAAGTGTTGAAATTGTCTTTCAGTGTTATTTTTCCCCTTGCTTCCCCCCAGAATAGAAGAGCAGCAAAAATACTGAGATGAAAGAACTGTCATTGTGTAGTGACACTGAAGAGTGAGATGTGCCCAGTGACTGCGAAATGGCTAGAGTCCACAGAAACACTGGAGGAGGACAAGGAGAGTGATGAACATCTTTGTGGATCTGGCTTCATAAGTAATTTCATTTTTTATGTCCCTCTGAAGGCTGAGCTTGCCCAGCAGCATTTGGGGCACCAGACACTAGCATTTGGGGCTGACATGCAACACAAGCTTCTTCTGGCCTACCATAAACATGTCAGAAGAAGCAATGCTGTCCTGAGGAGACTGAACAGCACTGTTAGGATTATTCATGGAGATACATAGAAAGCCAAACCAACTAGTTGGATGTGCAAGAGAGAGAGTAGTATGGCAGCACTCAGAACTGATGGGATATCGTAATGATTATGTGTATTGTGGTCAGCAAGGTAGTTAAAACCTTTCCCTTAAAATGGGAGCATCAGGAGAAATGAGAGCAAAATCATCTCAAGGATCATGAGAGACCACAGTGGGCATGAGGGGAAGACAAATGATTTAAAAAAAAAAAAAAAAAAAAAAATGCAGCTGTACATGTCCAGAAAAACATTCTGTGACAAGTGAATGAAATACAATTTGGACATTTTGGGCATTCCCCCCTCGCAATTTCTTGTTTCACCAGTCACAGGCAAGGACTGGTCGAAAAACCAGTCAGCACTCTGTTCCTTTGCACTTCCCATCCCACATTAACTGACATTCTCCACAGCCTTTCTCTGTTGCACTCGGAGATATTTTTCTCTCAATAAGTTTTTTAGTGGTGTAACAGTGGTCTTGTGCTATCTTCACTGACTTTTGGGAACCACCTTTTCATTACTGTTGATATCTCTGGATGACCTTCAGCTACAGATGCAACAGGCCAATTGTACACTAAATTTGGAGTGCATCTGGTTTTAATTATGGATGAAAAAACGTTTGGGCAGATGCATTCCAAGTTTAGTGCACAACATTCAGTACTGCAAAATCAAAGTGTTTTGAAAATATGTTAGGGAATACCATGTTGCAAAACTCCACTGCTCACTGTGCTCATAATTTCTTTTTATGGGAAGACAGGGAGAAAAGAGAAGAGAAAGCCAGAAGACAGGAAGAAAAGTCTCCCTTAGGTCATCCTAACAGAAAAGAATTCCTCTCTGCTCTTGGAAAACCAAACACTACTCTTGGAATACAGAATACTCACATGCCTCAGTCCAGCTCCACCCCTTGCTTCCTTCACTTCCATTTTCTTCTTCTTCCGTTGTGTTTTGCTTTCGGGTCCAGAAAGGCAGAAATGAATGCCTGCTTTGCCTTTTGGCAAATCCTGAAAGCACAAGAGATTTTGTAAGAGGAGTCCTGGGACAGATAATTTTGTTTTATTCAGGAAAACTTACTACCTCTAGGAGTGTGTGCTGACAGTGTGCAAGTGGGGCTATCTCTCTGCATAGAGTGCACACTTCAGCTTAACACTCTTCACAAAAAGCTCAGCATGCTCTTCCCACTGCTGCCCGAAGGGAACATTTCCCTGGGCTTCTAGCAAGCACTTAAACAGCAAGACTTCTGCTTCTACATCTCCACCCAAGATACCACTGTATCACTGTCACCAAACCCTCTTATCAGCAAACTTAAATAAATATGTCCTGGCTGCCTGAGATGCTGTGAAGGCTGTGTCAGCTCTGGACTCCACACCTCTTTTAAGGCCTGGGTATTTGAGAAGGTCAGCAGCAGTAGGTGCAACCACCCAGGGTTTGCTGCTTAGGACAGTGGTACCAGAGGGATGGTGAGCTCCCAGAAACACCCAACTCCCCCCAGCCCATCTCATGCCTCCTGCAAGTGTGTTCCCCAGCTCCAGCTATCTCAGACAGCTCAAGCAGGGACCATGCCAAGCACTTCCTCCCAGCATGAGAAAGCCCCCACAACTGAAGAAGCCTGGCTCCAGGGCTAGACTGGAGACCCCAGTATGGATGAGACTGACCCCAGTGGACCAGGTCTCCCTTTGCCATCAACAGCATTGCCTCACCTTCTTCTCATCCCTTGTCTGATGCTCTTCATCTCCAGTCCAGTTTCCCCACTCCTCTGTGGGAGCCTTCCAGTCAGAGTCCAGGTCAATCACTGAAGGGTCACCTAATTAGGGCCAGCATACAAATGAGTTATGTTCAAATCCACACTACTTTTCAGCCTCACATGAGTAGCACAAATGCTGCAAAAATACCTGACATCTTTTTGCTTGCCCATGTAATGTTTGGATGTGCATATATGCATGTCTTAAATGTGTTAAAATATTTACAAAATTATTTTAAAACTGTATTAAGACATATACATTGACTGACAATTCACAATTAGTGACAACAGTTTTCAGGACAGGATAAAAATTAAAGAAGGGCAGAAAAGCACATACAAAAACAAAAGCCCTTCCAGCCTGCACTTCAAGAAAACAAGCTTTACAAAATTAATAGCATGGCTTGTCAAATATTTCCTTTTAATTTTATGAAGAAGGATTGAAGCATATCCAGAAACACTGGCAGACACAGCAGGCTCTTCCATTCACTGCAACACACCATTCTCTGGGCAATTATTCATATGGAAGAGTAATATTAGCAATGGATTTGTGCATTCATTATTGCTCTCATTGGTGTTTTCTTTCTTAAAAAAAATAGAACCAAGTACATTCTCAACTTCATCTTCCTTTTCTATTTTCTTTTCTTGAATGTAAGCCAGAAAAACACCATCCCAGCACTGATTTCCAAACCTCCTTAAGATACAACTCTAAATAGGCATGAAATAGGTAACACTTACCCTGCATCAATTCTCATCATTTCATTGGAACTAGGCAAAAAACTTTTCAAAATCTTTTAGGTTTCTCTATCTTTCAGCATCTGGTACTTTTGAAAATCTGGCTGTAAGCCCTCAGCTGCCTCTCCACAAAGCGCTAAGAAACTATCCTCAGTGAAGAAAGCAAAATAGACCAGTTTAATTCCTTCACCCAAACTGAATGAGGTGCAAAACAGCAGATAAACCAGCATAAGGTGTTGAAAGGACTATTTGATTATTTTTTAACAATTTGAATGTAACAATCTTACATCTTATCCTAACAGGAAGAACGACTTTAAAACACAACATATAATAGTAACTCTTAGCTGATTACTTCTCTTATGAAAAAAAAAAAAAAATCCCAAGCTAGATGGAAAAACTTCTACTTGAAGCAGGGCCAAAACCAAAAGCATGCTGGGAATGATAAAAGAAAACTGTTTCCAAAAAGTTGTTCTGACCAGTTTGCTGCCAAATGTTATAAACATGATTATAAACATTGTTCAAGTTTCTCAGTTTAAAATCCATACCCTCTATATAAACAATATGTCTTTCCTTCTTCAAAAGGAAAGGAATAAGTAATTTTGAATGCACTCCCCAATAAAATTCCAGTCCAAAAGAGAATTCAGTCTCCTGAGCTGCAAGGCAGCAGCTCTGCTGATGGATGCTCTCGTGGGTGTGCAAGCAAAACAGACCATAACACATGGAAAGGCACAACTGTTGTTTTCACTTTTTTAACTTCTGATATCTCAAAAAGTGCATTTATGTATATACTTCTAAACATGAAAATAGTTCTGATGGCAAACTGCCTGCAATGGGATTATGTTAATGCTTCACCCTTGTCACATGTGGGCATGGAACTTGGCCACAGTGGTGACTCTGCCTCATCTCAGAATTACTCCTCCTGAAGTACTGTGTCCCAGGGGTGTTTAAAATCAACTCAGACTAAAATTAAGGGCAATATAAGATTCTTTACAATTTGCTGGATTTGACAGGGAAATCGGATTAAATGTACTTATCCCAAAGCTCTGATTAAATGTACTTATACCAAAGCTCTGACTTAAAATCTCTCTTGTTGTGTAGCATATTTCCCTTCTACAGTGGTATCTCCCACAGTATCTTTTAACTTTGAATACTCTCTAGTATTTTTAAATCTGATTCTCCTTGGGTCATCAATTCTCTCACAGGCTAAAACTGATCAGTAATTCCTGTGAACATAAACACCAAAAGGAACGTGCCCTGCAGCAGCATGTCCCCCTGCTCCCCACGTGGGTTTAGCCCTGACAGAGGTGATATCTCCTTAGCACCACATTTCTGCAATTCCTGCTGTTCATTTTTACAAAAGCAATGCTGTTAAATGTCATTTTCCAACTACGTTCTTGCTTGCAACCCACTCCAGTCCTCAGAAATCAGGGAGGCTGCCAGCACCTCTGTATGCAGAAAGTCCATCCCAGCAGCAACAGCCTGAATGCCCTTGGTCTCCAGTCTCTCTCCTGTGCAAGGAGGAGCAGACAGGGAGCTGACAGCTGTGCCCTGGGGGGGTGTTGGGGAGCAGGCCAGCAGGGCCCTACAGCAGCAGGATCTGGTCAAAGGGGACAGCAAGCAAGTTCTCTGTGCCTGCTGATAGATAGGGTGGAGTACAGTACTGTACAGGCTGGACCTAATTATCTTGCCTGGAAAATGAAACTGGAAAGTACTGCAGCAAAACTCAGTCTGTGTCACCAAGAAGGGGATTAAAATTTTTCTAATCCGGAGTTGTATATTTGGATTCTAACCTGCCAGCAACTTTCTTGGCATGCTGTCCCAAAATATGGGCAGCAGAAACTTAAGGGAGGTTCATCTGGCAGGGCAAACCCCTCAGTAGGTTGCATATTGTCCATGGCACTGAGCTTTTCTTTGGCTGCTGTAGAAAACCCGTCCTTTTGCAAAAGGCAGTTTTCTGTGTTATAAACACAGTCCTAATCCAAATCCTTGCCAAGACATCACTTGTAGACTAAGTGTAATACATTCAGTTGAAATGGGTAGGTAGTTTCCAGTATAAAGCTTGCATTTCTGTGTTACAAGTCAATCAATAGATGGGTGGAAGAATCCCTCATTTGGCACCTTCCTTCAGCATAATTCAGTAGAGGCAAAATATCAAATAAACCCCAGACTGAAGACTTCTTTTAGTGGAAAAAAAAGCTACTGATTCCCATAAAACAAAGGAATTAAAATTGATTTTAACTCTGGAACAGAAGAAAGGTTGGGAGTCAGGAGATGCGGGAGTTTTCCTCAGGTTATGGGGAAAATTTGCTTTGGCAATCAAGAAGGATTCATTGGGAGGATGCCAAGGCACAGATAAAAAGTGACTCTCACGGTCATGAGATGTTGCATTTGCAAAGCAGAATGTGGATTTTCTGGGATTGCACTGCACTATTGCCAAAGCATAGATCCACTGCACTTAACACATGCAAAAAGTAGAGCTTTCAAGGCAGAGGCAGGAGGATCAAGAAAGGACTTTCTCCCTGTGACAGGAATGAGAAGTATGCAAACACTGAAGATGAGTAGGGAAAAAAGATGATGAACAAAGCTTTCCAGTTTGGGGCCCCCTTCCCTCATGGCAGAGTCCTGGCCACCTCTGGGTCTACAACCATCAGTGCTGACCATGTGGCTTTAACTCCAAGACACTGAATGTCCCCAGGTAACCAAGGCTTAGATTGGTAAAGACTGATTGTTTGAATATGCAGAGACAATGACTGCTGAAAGAATGAGAATTTCAGAATCAATGAGGTTGGAAGTGGCCCCTGGAGATTGTCTAGTCCCACCTCATGGCTCACAGAGAGCTCAGCCACATCAGGTTCTTCAGGAATGCAGCAAAGTTTTGAATATTTTGAAGGGTGGAGAGTCTGCAACCTCTCCAGGCAAACTTGTGTTGCCTGACCACTGTCATCATTAAAAAAAGCTTTCACTTATAGGTAAGTGGAAATTCACTTCTTACCCATTTGCCTGTTCCCCACTCTCCAGGTCAACCACAGGCAATGACCCCATCAGGTGCTCACACACAGGCATGGCTGGACCTTCTCCAGCATAGCCCAGACTGTCTTGTGCTGGAGAGCTCAGAAATGGACACAGGACTCCAGATATGATAATAATTAAGAATTAACCACCAGCAGCATGTGTCATTACTGAACATCTACACAGGAGAGTTGTTTGTTAACCAGCCTGATTGGGAGACTTTTAAATAATCCAAAAGTGACTGCCCAGTTCTCTTTACCACTAACTCTCTCTCTCCCAACACTTAAACCTCAAGCCTTTTGTAAGTGAGGGTGTTATTATGGCTGGTACTTCACAAAAAGATAACCCGATGTGGAGCAGGGAGCAGGCCAAAGCAGCTCCAGCAGCCAGGCCAGAGGCAGGAGTCCAGCATCCAGCTCCTTCGGCTGTACCAGCCCAGCACAGAACAAAGAGACTCATTACATGTGCTTCTCTAGATTTGATAAAATGACCTCGGCTCATATTTAGGCTATGAATGGCTTTTTTTTTTTTTTTTTTTACTTCCCAGGCCTGCAAGAGCTAACAGGCCTTGTTTAACTGTCTAAGAGCTCATTTTGCCTGCAGCACCGACCTTAATGCCAACCATTACCTCATCTAAATTCAGGGAATACATGTTCCTGACGCACCCCTCCCCTGCATCAATATCAAGGCTAATGATTCAAAGGAAAAGAAAAAATACCAGGCAGAAAAGCTAGGTCTAAGACAGAATCCTCTACAGATTTTTGCTCTGCTGTTTGCAGAAGCAAGCTGCTGAATTTGCTCCTATGGTTCTACTCTCAGACAGATATGGAACTCCAAAAGCAGAGCTCTGCTTGGCTTTGCAGATCAAGCCCAGAGTGTGCCAAGTTTGACATGTGCTAAATGTAGTGCAAGGGAACGCTGCTGAAGAGCTGCCCACACTGCCTCCCTCCATCCCGCATGAGTGCAACAGGATCCAAACTTGGAAAGGGCCAGGCACCCTTTGCAGGAACGCAGGGGGAAAGAAACACAGCACACGGGAAGGGAAGGCTCAGAGCTGGGGGTTTTGTTTTTATTCTTTTTAAGGCAAACAGTGCTATTTATAAAATCATGGCCAAAATGATGCATCTGCTGCAGTTTCAGTTACCGCTGGGCAGAGACACAAGACAACCACACTCTTTTCTCCTTAATGCATTCCGCCCCTCTGGGTTCTCCTGCAGTTAAGCAATCAGAGCAGCTAGAGCACAGAGAGGTTTGCTCAGCTCATCAGCCATAATTCCTGCAAAAGCAGGGAAAAGCCTCTCAACAACAGGGGTATATATAAATACTTCACTCGATCCTGACCAAAAGGTCAAGAGAAAAGGTCATCTCATACCCACACTGTTCATGCCAAATTATTCCAGCCACTCAGGACCCGTGCTTGTCTTTCTTTTAAAACTAAAAAACCACCCATTACCAGTCATAAAAAGACTGAAATCCTGATTGCCACAATGCACTGGAGTTGCATTCTGCATCTGAGTTCAGGGCACTTCCCAGGCAATTTAAAGTTTTGGCAAAGGTACACGGAGCTTGAACAGCACCCTGTCCTACCATGGCTCCCCCCAGCCACCCCACTGAGCCTGGAAAAGGCCCCCTCAGCTCCACCTTCCCACGCAAGGATGGCTTTGGACTCGTTTCACAAATTCAGTAATCTGAGTTGACTCTAACACTTTTGAAACACTTTTGGGGCTTTTTGAAGCACAGAGCCCATCCTGCTGCTTCTGGCTCAGGAAGTCCCTGACCCGCTCTCAGCAGGGTGTGGGGAGGGATCGCGCTGTGCTTGCCCTGTTCCTGTGTTTATCTGCCCGCAGCTGATAGCAGTGCAACTGCTGGAGAGGAGCCTGCAGACAGCCCCTACAGCTGGTGCTGCTGCCCACGAGCTCTAATTACACTTTGCACCAGTATGTGCGTGCCAAAACAGACTGTACCTACTGCATTATTTGTTTTGCTTCTCAGGGAAAACATAAATAAAATGCACTTTCTTGCCTTTCTCAAGGGTTCCACGTGGATAACTGCTGCCCTGACTGAGGTCACAGCAGCTCTGGGCACCTGCTCAAAACAGGTGCCCAGACCCACACGGGATTTCTCCCTGACCAGCAAATGAGCCACATGGGAAGTGGACCCTGGTATCTGAGGCTTAGGGAATGGACTGAAGAGAGTTCCTGCATTGGTGCACTTGTTTCTCTACAGAAAAAGGGCAAAGAGACGTACCCTGCCCCTGCCACGCATCATCTGCAGGGAGGAAAGTCGAGCTGCCATGCCAATAGCATCTGGAAGGACTGTCCTCAGATGATTTACTCTTCACGTTATCTGCACACAGGAAAGCATATTCATTAAAAAATTAAACCAAAAAAAGCCCAAATCCCCAACCTAAAGGATAATCACATAGGTATATTCACATTATTAAAACCAATTAATCATGGCTTTGTCTGCTTGCTATGTCACCATGCCTGGATGTTATGTAATTTAAGCCACACATTAATCTATGCTTCCCATCATAGTGGATTTATTAACAAAGGCTGGACGAGGACACTGCATGCATAAGTTATTAAAAACAACTCACTCGGGAGTGGCTACACTAACAACATTCACAAATGTAAACTTCTGGCACATCTCTGTTGGGGACCTAATGAGGGAGCAGCAGTTCCTGCAGAGCAAAATCCTCATCCAGAGCATCCAGCTCCAACTCCCACCACCTTTGGCGAGAAGGCTTCTGCTCAAGCTAACAGAAATCCATAATTATCAAATTAATTGCTCCATGAAAGAGCACAGGTGAGAGAGCTGCGGAGGAAAAAGTTGTTTTGATGATTACTTTCAGTAACTAAAGCAACCAGTAGGATTCACATGCCTCCCTGAATGACTCCCCTTAGCCCCTTTCTATAAGGCCTGTACATAACAGACTAGGGTATTCTTCATATCTTTCATAAATCAGGTGTTTTATTTTTTCACATCTCTGACTTTTCCTTTCTTCCTTTCACCTAATGAACTCTGTGTTTTATGTAGTTATGTATCAGTTTGAATTTTTGCTGCATAAATACAGATGTTAAAAAATATTTATCCTTGTTGAATATGTATACATTAGGAACTGCTTGAATCCACTGACAAAATGTTGGAAAATAGATGGTTAAATATGACATGTGTTATATTAATTGCCTTATCTGGCTTTAGAAGCTGATTTCAGCATCCTGGCTAACATCACAATGTTTTGTGCACAGATATCTATACTTATCTATCTGTGTTTGTCTTTAGCATCTCTAACAGATTCAGGACCAGACTTTGCATTCATTATCCAGCTAAGCTTTCAGTGAGTTTCTGGTAGGCAGGGAACGTATGAACCAGGAGTGCTTGCAATCAATCAGTGAAGACTGACAGTTGCAAAGATGCAAAGTGAAAGCCAGAAACGAGGCTTAACTTAATGCAAAATGAGATGCTCCATCCTTCTCAAGGCCACGCATGGAGAGGCTCAAGCAGAAAATCCCTCACTGTGCTGGATGAGGAGCTGTTGGCAGCCTCTAACACAGCCTTTCCAAGCTGCACATTCACTCCCTCCCCCAGTCTGAAATTCTCTGAATTTGTTAGTTATCAGAGCACCACAGAAACCTTCTCTGTGAGTCAACCTAACAGAAAGAATCTGCAGGGGAGGCTACTTTTTTTTATTTATTTATTCCAAGATGAGTACATGAGTTTGGAAAGTGCTCAATAAAAGGTTCTGATGTCACTCCCTAAAACACTGGTGTGCTGGATTGCAGATGCAAGCAAGCTCTGCAAGAGAGGTTGACTAATGAGATGTGGCTCTGGGGAAGAAGGCCCATGTGTGATCAGTGAGAGCCCTTTTCAGCCAAGCAGCTAAAGAAGTGATAGAAGAATTCAGATAGAAGTACAACAAGAGGCCACTCACCTAAATCTCTGGAGAGATCTGACAATGTCCCGAAGGTCACAGGACAGGATTTTACATCTGCAATATCCCATGTTCCTGCATTTAAAATGCAAACAGTAACCCAAAATCTGATGTCATGTTCACAGTTTCTACCTCATGCTCCCAAGCTCATTACAGCCCTTCCATGTTCTCTTCATTCTAAGCCTGCATCCACTGCTGTTACTGGACAGCATCAAGCAAGGAGAAATCATCTTTATGGACAGAGAGTCCAGTCCCATCACCATGTACACCTTCTCAGACTTTCAATGTGCATGTCACACCAGCACGGCACTTCTCTGGACTTAAATTCCTCACTCATCTGAACTGATGTCTTCTTTATGCATTGCTGGCAGAAGTTGTCATCATGTATTGGAACTTGGCCTCTTGGAAGCATTAGAGTAAAAATGGTATTAATGTCCTCCCCCTTCAACCCTGTACTGTGCAAGAAAAGGACTCCAGCAGAGAAGGCAAATCACAGGAGGGCAACCTAAGAGCATTTTCTGAATCATCGGGGTCCTGGATTACTGCTACTGAAGGTGAGTCATCATGTGGCCTTATATACCTTTCAATTCAGCCACCATGCTCAACTGATCACTGAGAATGTAGTCAAAATCAAAAGCTTTTGATTTGGGAAAACCCTGCCTTTTCCTGTTTTGAAATACATGGATATATCCTTCAGCCTAACTCTGACCATGTATGAGCATCCTCAGAATGCAAGTCTTTGCTTGTAAAGGACACAAATAATACCTGTGGGTAGAAAACAACTTGCACCCAGCAGGTCTACAACAGCCTACAACACAAGGAATTCCTGCCATACGGACCCCTCTTTTCACATTGCTGGGAATTAAAGGACACCTAGCAGGGCCCAAGGGGGATAGCAAAACTGTGTGTGCAGGATGAATGCCAGTGGGGCTACGCTCTGGTGAGGACACAGCAATTTGTGAAGCTTCCCCTTGGCAATATTTGAATGTCACCACTCACCTACGTTGGAGAAAACATCATCTTCTGTCCTGGAGGGTGTCGATTCTTCCCGTAGGGCTCCTGAGCCCTTCAGCACGGTCCCACACTCTGCCTTGGCAAAGAAAGCACCTTTTCCACCACCACTGGTGTCCTCTGTGAGTGGCCACACCGCTCCCTTCTCATCGCAGCCAAAGGCTGGGTCAGCCACCGAGCTACCCAGGGATGCTCTGCTGGGATCTTCTCGGGAATAGACATTACCACAGGATCAGGATTATTTTTAATTACGAGGAAGAGTTTGTACAGGAGAGACAACAGAACAAATCTAAACAGATCTAAACCCATCAGACTATTTCCAACTGAAATTATTTACAGATATGATGACAGCGAAGGAAAGCTCCTGGGATGGGACACTAAAGTGGAAAACAGGAAGGATGATGTGAAAAGGAAAATGTGAGAAGGACGACGCCACAGCGACCTCGGGCATTCCTCCCTGGAGAGGAGTCTCAAGGCCTCCAGGGTCCTGCTGGGGGCCCAGAGCAGTGAAGGGAGAGAAAGAGAACAGCTGGACCTCCAAGAAAAATGAAAGTAAACCTCTTGGTTGGTAGTTCAAGGCTGCTAGAGAAATCAGTGCAGGCGTATCAATATTTTTAAAAATGACAGTAATCTCCAACATGTTTGTTCCAAAGGACTCCTTAAGTGTTTTATGGCTCTAGCCTTCAAAATAGCAAAGCATTTTCTGAAGCTCTAGTGAAGAGGAGATCATCTCCACCTTCACATACCTTAATGCTGATGCTGCTGTTTTCCCCTGCCAGGGAACAGCAGCCAGCACTCAGCAGGGTTAGGACTTCTTACTAGAAGATCAGATCTCACTACTCTGTAAATGCCCATGCTAACATGATCATGGGGTTCAGCATTCTGCACAGCCCTGGCTGCAGGACTGCACCAAAGACTTCTGTGCTTCAAATGAGACTTAGTGAACTGAGCTCCCTTTCCTGGGTCAGCAAAGTCCTTAACACCCGCATGACCTTAGGGTTAACCCTGTGGGCTTCTGCACGTGGAGCTGGCACCACTGATGACAACAGGTCACCTTACATGAAGAAAGAAATGTGGACCCTTTTGCTTTGCTGGAGAGAAAGTGAAGACCTCAGCACCTTCAGCCTTTAAAGATTCTTGATAACCAAGAGTTAAAAATCTAAACTCTTGCTATTTAACTCTATATAATCCAAATGATAGATAAAGTGGTCCCAAGGTGTCTGTATGTTTTTCTATTGACATTTCCTGTTCCCTTACCCTTCAATTTTAATAGAGCACCTGAGAGTACTTTGAGAGCATTATTGCAGACTGTGCACTACCTCACACATATATCCAGCTACATGTCCCAATCCAGCTACATCGCTCCAATATCCAAACTCCTGTCTTAGCTTCTAAATCAGTCTCATATTATAAATCTAAGGTTATTTTGATCATTTTATCATAGATAATGAAAATACTTCCAAATGTCTTAATTCTATGACCTGCTTTCAAATAGTGGTTATTATATATAACATGGTTAGCAGAAATGTAGATAGGCATAAGTGCATGGCAGACACCTTGACATCCCCAGAGGAAAAATGTGGAGTGAGCACAAAGTGTCATTTCATTTTATCTCATTAGGATAAGAGTATATTGCTATTATAGTTCCTTAGTCTGGGCAATCCTGGACTAAAGAGCCTGTTTGGAAATTATGAGCAAATTATGCATGTTTTTATACATCCATTTTCAGAAAACTTCTGTCAAGCCACGCAAAAGGAACAAGTCCACGTGATTCCAAGCCTTTAGCAGTTCTACAATCTCACAGACATCTGCTTTCAAAGTCCTGTGGGTAATGGTGTGTGCTCTGCTGTGTGTTTTAATGAGAGCATGGAGTAGAAGGCAAGCTCTCAAGTAAAAGCTCCCAAAGCTGTTTTAAGTAAATAGCCTCAGTAAGTGGATGGATTTTGCTGCCAAATGATGAATAAAACATACAGAAAGATGCTTGGCAGTGAAGAAGTAACAAACCCAACCAGATCAGGGGTGTGAATTGAGTCTGTACATTTACCTTTTTGTTTCAGCCTTTCCTTCCTTAAGTGCCTCTTTTCGCGGCTGCTGATCTTGGTCTGCCAAACTCCTGCAACACAGAGCAAAGGTCATTTTTAAGCCATCAAAGTACTTTCCTCATTGCCTTTCCTGCTTAGCAACAAGGTAAATAACCATCTGAAAGTTTCTGATGCTGGCTGTACAAGAAGTATCAGGTCTCGTGCAGCACGTCCCCTGTGTGCAGCCTCTGCTCCCTCTGCAGAGATGTGTTACGTAAGAAATCCCCATCACAGACCTGTTTGTTGTGTCCTGACTCACACAACTGCACGTATTCTTCTGTCCTGTGTGTCACCCTGATGTGACACCCATTCCCTTGGGGGAGATATCACAGCAGAGCACCAACAACCTTATATGTGTGACAGTGGGGAGAAGTTAATGGAAGTCTTAACCATTAAATAAGGCTTCAATTTACTGGGTTCCTCTAGCCCTGAACATACACTAAGACTTGTTCTGCAATGTGGGCTCCCACTCAGCTGATTTGCACACACATTCATTCACACCCATGGGGCCACATCCTGCCTCCATCCATGCTCTCCATGACCCGAGAAGTCAGAATAGATGCTGGCAAAAATGGTTAATGAAGTTAAAAACACAGCCCCTAGAGCTGACCAAGACACTTCCTTTCTCTGAAGCATCCCTGAAGAACACATGAAGCATCCTCAAAAAACAAATGAAACAGTTCAGCTTGTTATAAACACGTATTATAAAGTTGGCTTTTCACAAATACTGAGTGTTGTACATATAAGGTTGTTATAAATACATATTATGGTATTGAGGTTTGTTTGTTTGTTTTTTCACCCCCATATAGGGTGGATACTATATGTGAGGTATGGAAATGGTTTTAAAGATACAGTTTTCTTTAGGAGAAAAGTAAGTTGATAAAGTGTCTTTGTAGTGAGTGAACTGACCCCTGCTGCTGATATGAAGAATCTACTTCTGATAGACCAGCTACCAGCACCAATCACCTGTGGTAATTATAGACCAAGGCCCAAATTAAGACTGGTAAGAAGAATTAATTAAAACCACAGCCAAGAAACATGCACGCTCTAAAAAGGCAGGACCAAAGAGTGACCATGCAAAACAGCTCCTGGAAAAATGGAAATAAGTTCTTAGAAAAGTTTAAATATACATATTTAAGGGGGGGGATGTCTCTTAAACAGCAGGTGTGCTCTTGGCTCTCAGCCAGAGACTGTGTATTTTGCTTTATTGCCTGTCCTTATTGTCTTATTAAATTCTACCAAGAAAGTGAACCTCGTTTTTCACAAGCTGGCTCATCCATTCAAAAAATTACAGGTATTTGAAGAAAGCCTCTGCTGTGTCCCCTTCTCCCCCAGCAGCCTCATAGGCCCCAGGAGGGACTCTGGTCCAACAGCAGCAAGGGCTTCTCTTGCTCTCACCACCACACTAATCACACTGTAATCTTTTAAGCCCAGAAAAGCTCAGAATTTGTTGTTTTCAATGTAACCCTTGGTGGGGAGAGGCAGAGGGGGACTCATGGGATGTAATGTATTTGTGAAATTCTAGCTGCCTGAGCCATGCTGGCCTCTGCCAGATGTCTCTGCAGATCTGCTTGCAAACAAAGGTCTTGGCTCTGCTCACAGGCGTGCTGAAGTTGGCTGTGAATTGCCCCAGCACCTTAACCAGCCTCGGTCATGGGCACAACAATGTGCTGCTCCATCTGTGTATCAGCATGGCAGAGGACACAGGATTAGGGGAAGAGCATGAAGAGGGACCCTGCTGACCACTGGGCCTCTGACCACATCAGAGATCCTTCCTCACCTGCAGATTTGCCCTCCCTGTGTACACAGTCGGGACCTGGGGGGTGTGGCAGGAAAGCACATGGCCCCTATCAGAGACTGAAATGTTATCATTTATGGCTTAAACATCTTTATGAAGCACTTTTGCCCACCCTGGAGGGGTCTCCTGACTGAAACCCTGAACTGTGATTTAAAACGCCTAAGGCAGCTGGAGAGAAGCAAAGTGACACTATTGTTCAAAGGACCTGGCAGAGCACCCACGCCCAGCCCATCTGCTGCCAGGCTCACACAGACCCTGCACCAAAGCAGGGAGGAAAGGTTTTGGGAGGGTGGCACAGCCTCTGGCCAGAGGCAGTGAGCACCCATCCTCTGCTGAGCTGGCCAGCTCAGCTGTGGGGCTCCTTCACCCCAGAAAAGGCACATCTAAGGGACATCCATGTGAGGGACAGCAGAGGGGTGTCCTGGCCAGCAAAGGCCCCTCCCGAAGGAGTGCCCAGACCCTGCACCAGAGCAGGAGCTGCAGGAGATCCACAGTGTTGCAAGGGACAGTGTCAAACCTGCCCCCCTCAAGGGAGGCACTGGGCATTCCCACCTGCCCAAATGTTTATTAATGCACAGGATTCTATACTTTTAGACAGGGGACCCACACCACCACCAAGAAGATCAGATGGAGAAGCCGTGAGGAGTCATTGGAACCCATGGAGGGGTGATGCATTTTTATTTGTTACTCTCCCTGTCCCCCCACTCACCTCTTATTCTATTTTTCTTTCTTTCTTTTCTTTTTCTCTTTGCCTCTTTTACTGTTAAATAAAATATATCGATTTTTTTATATCAAGAGCTAAGCTCGTTTGGTTTGAATCACATTTTTTGGATATATTCAAATCTTTCAGAGTTCTACCCATTTTATTCACAGAGAATTCTCTTTACTCCTCTGTAATTAAACCAGATCACAACAGCACCTGTCCACGTAGTTAAACACAGGAAGAAGGTGATAGAAATAATTCTCAAACTGGCAGCTTTCCCCACTAACACAGAACTCTAAAATAGTAGAGGCCTCCCTTTTGACATATTTCATCCCATGTTATTATTTGGCAGTATGCATCAGATAACAGAAGAACCAGATCATATGTTACCTTCTTCCTCTTGCAGTTTGTCCTTTTCCACAGAAAGCAGATCTTTTGGCACTTCCTTGTCTGAGCACTGGGTTTTCCTCTTCTTCTTAGGCTACAGTATAGAGGAGATAGAGAGCAGAATGATAAAACAAGTATTTGTTCCATTTCATCCAGAAGAAAAAAAGAGTCAGGAGAGTAGTTGCAAAATGGAGACAACTCATGATACTCAGAGAGAGTAGGGGGTTGCTGGAGAGTTTTTAATGTGTGCAAAAGTCTTCCTAAGCAGATTTTATTGCAAATTCCAAACCAATAAACACTATTGCTTTTGATCTACAAATCTTATCTGCTAGATTAGAAAGTTTACATTTTAATTGAGGTATCTGCTCTATAGAAAGATTTGCATTCACTGTTTCTAAGTTCTAATGTTCTTCCTCTGAAGGAGGAAAGTCTAAAGTATTTACCCCCTTTAAAATCAGGGATGCTATAATCAAGTTAGGACCCTGCCAGTGCTTAACAAAAAACCCCAGCCCGTCCACCCCCCTCCCCTCCAAACCATGGAACAGCCTGTTTTTAATGAAGGTATCTGTAGTTTGCACTAATCTGAGAGGGCACAGGGGTAGCTGAGGCCATTTTCACACAGCTTGATGAAACAGTAGTGCTAACCTTAAACCACAACTTTTGAATGTTCTAGTTTAAACAGTGGTTCTTGACTTTTCCAAGGTGGGAAACGCCTGCCAGAAATACAGTTCCCTGCCCAGGCTCAAGGGGTTCCCCTTAAAAAATTGTGATTTTGTGATTTTAGAATCACAAAATCATAGAATGGTGTGGAAGGGACCTTAAAGATCATCCAGTTCTGCCATGAGCAGGGACACCTTCCACTAGACCAGGCTGCTCAAAGAAAGCCCATCCAGCCTGGCCTAGAACACTTTAGGGCAGCCACAGCTTCTCTGGGCCACTTGGAACTTGCTGGAAAGACTTGGAAGCTCTTTAAAGCATAAGCATCTTCCTCCACACCAGCACCAGTGCTCAATTGCCCAAAGCAAAGCACTTAAACAAGTCCAAGGAAATGGAATTCAGAGCTGGAATGGAAATACAAGAGATTCCAGCACTCCTGGGCTTGGATGGTGACAACATCCCCCTTGTGGTGGCAGTGACAAACACTGCAGTGTGGCTGTGCCAGAAAACTCCATGGTCTTATATTTCTGCATCACCTCTTAAATGCAGCAAACCAAGGAAGAACAATCTACCTTTAAAAAAGGAACATTCTTGAAACAACTGTCTCTTGAATGATAATATGTAAACTCTAAAACTCTTGCTGGTACCTTGAGGAGCTTTTTCTCTCTGATGTTGACTGATGTGATAAGATGGCCATTCACTGGAACCTAGGAGGTGGACAACAAAAAAATACATTATAGTACATATACATGCATGTGTGTCTGTATATGTAAATACATATAGAAATATATTTATTTCACTGGCTTCCTATAATATATGCAACAGTCTGAAAGATACAGCTAAGTAACCTGTACAAATCTGGGCTAGAATTTGTGGCCTTGTTCCAAATGGAGTAATTTATTCCAAATTAATTAGTGTATGCTAAGCCTTTGCGAATGTAAATCCAGAAACTCCACAAAGATTTATTCCAAAGCAGACATATTTGTGGTTTATCATAAGATTTGTCTAGGATCAAAGTTATTTTTCAAAGAGGGTAAGCCTGTCTTAAAGAAACAGCATAGACTTGAGAGAGCTTATTTTAATTCTTGTTTACCAGTTGGTGTGGACCTTGTGTTCCCTCTCAAGTCTATCTGACCAACTACAAGAATAGATTTTTACCCTACCTAGATCCAGTAAAGTAAACAATAAATATTTAAAGACTTTTCAAATTATAGTTTTATTAATGTCTCAGCTGTCTCAGAATTCCCTTGTAATTGCCAGCCACCAGCTACAGGGATGGGAGGTGTAAATCTGCAGCTGAGACAGCCAGGGCTGTGCCAGCGAGGGCCACTGCACACTGTGCAGAGCCAGCAGCATCCAGGAGAAGGCTGAAGGAACCTGGGTGAGTCAGAGAGGTGCCACACATGCAGCAACGAGCTGCTGCGGGTCAGGGGCAAACAGAGGCCCCTGTGCAGGTTGCTCTCCTGTGCACTGCAGCTGCTGTTCAGCTCTGTCCAGGCTTCCTTCAGCCCATCAGAGATGTTGGGCTGCCCAGCTGAACCCACATCTCCCAGAAGGGACCTGACTCAGGTAGTCACCCTAATCCCTCACCTCTCCTCCTCCTCTGACTGGGGCAAGGGGATCCCTGGCAGGTGAAGGCAGCCCTGCCCAGAGCAAAACCCATCTGATCCCTGTTGAATTCAGGCACCCAGCCCTCTTGGGGAAAGGAGCCGGCTGATGCTTCCTCCTGCCTCCTCTCCCCACTTACAGATCATCTCTGTCCCTGAGACACTGTGGCAGTGATTAGTTAACAGCAGATAAAATCCTGTGGGTGGCTGCCCATGTCTCCCCCCAGCAGACCCAGTGGGGCTGAGGTCCTTCAGACTCTGAATGGTCATATCTTTGATATTTTGGGGATTTTAGAGCTATTTTTCACAAGCCTCTCAAAGGACTGATCTGAAGTGCTCAGGCACCTGTATGCTGCCAAATGCTGGCAAATGCCCTGGAGATGTTTGCTTGGAGTTTCAGACCAGTCACAAGCCCATGGTGGACATGGACCCAGCAGGCTGATGTTCATCCCAAATTCCACAATTGTTAGGAGAGGAATCCCCAAAATTGTGGACTTTGCACACAGACAATACTGATTCTGGGTCTTCCAGTAAAACATCTTAGTAGCAGGAGGTAAAATTCCTGCCTGTTATATCAGTAAATTCACCAGTTTCACATTATAAGCTTAAGCCAAAATCTCCTCCGTCTCCCTCGGCTGTCAAATACAAACAGTATAATTGTTTACAATTATGTTATTCTGAACATTAGTAAAATAATTACTTCTCTGTTAAAACCTAGAAAAATTTTTAATAGCTAGCAAGGCTGTCTTGTTTTTTCCCATGGGCACTCTCTTCTAAGACTCTCAGGTTCATTTACTCGAGGCACTCCATAAACCCCACCACAAAGCAAACCATTTTCCATCTCCTGCTCTGCTCAAGGGAAAAATCCCACTCTACCTGCTGCAGGGAGGGAAGCAGCCTCTCACATAAAATGTTGGATATAAAATACAAAACAAGGGGCATTTTGGTGAAAATTTGAACAACATAGATACGGAAAATCTTGAGCTTATACTATTCTTTCTTTCTCAGCATATGTTTCTGTCCATTTAAATGTGTGAAAATACAGATAGATCTTGTTTCAGTGGACAGCAATTCCTATACAATATAGAATCTTGGGGAAGTGATTTTCCATTATATGACAGAGAACTTCAGGAAAACTGAATTTTATCAGATGAATACAAGAAGAGATGATTGGGAGAAGCCAAACAACACGCAAGTGGAATATTCCTTCCTGATGTCATCAAACCCTGGTGATTTCCCAGTTTTCATAATGAAATCTTCACTGTTTTCTAAAGGCTTTGAAAATGGACCTCCCAAGTGAAGGCACTTTGAGCAAGACTGCCACCATGGGCACAGAAATAGCAACACCAGCTCAGGCGGCCAAGAGGAGGATGCTTTTTTGCCTTTTTTCAGACACACACAGTTAAGAGGATAAGAGACATCCCACCTCCTGTTAGCCTCTCTTTATATCAAGATGCTCCTGCAAGCATGAGGGACTACAGGCAGAGACAAGGAAATGTCAGGATTAAGGACAGGAAACTGCCTTTCTCCCCCAGGCTGGCGTAAGTGAGCACAGCCCGAGGCTGTACAGAGCCCTCACACGGGCAAGGAGAACTCCAGAAGGAAAATCTTGTGTGCAATAGAGGATTAGGGAAGATGCAAACTATATTGGCTCCGACAGACTTGTCCCAGCTGGGGCAGGATCATGTTCCTGGACCTTCTCTCCCTATAAATGACAGTAAGCACGGAGCTGGAAAACTGCAGCACTTTGTTTCAGTGCTTTGCCAACCTGACTGCTGAGTACTTTTACCAGACAAGCACAACATTTGCTGCTTAACTGATATTTCAGCTGCTAGACAAACATGCCCCTCTCTCTCCACCACTGACTAGGATATTAAATGTACACAGTTGACAGTCATTTGCTATGTCCCAGGGGTCTTCATGATGACTGAGTGGGCATTCAGCCCTAAGTGCCCACCTGGGACTCCTGAACCTTGTTGCATCCTTCCTAAAGAGCAGTTGAGTGCAAAAAAAGACCAAACTTGACCACTGACTGATGCTCAGCAAACATCCTACCACTGTGATGATGCTCTTCTTTCAAACCTGAAATATCTCTTGCTTCTCTGCCATCCTTCACTAATACCAGCAACTCCCTTCCTTTCATCACCGAGAATTTTTACTGAGTTCTGCTTCCTTTCAGTGGAAATGTATTATGTTAGCCTGACCTTTTGCATTAAATCCTGCCCTTATCCAACCCTTTTTCAGGCAGTAAGCTGGCTGTGTGGCTGAGGGGCCCCACCCTACCCTATTCTTCCCTTTTGAAGCCCTTAGGGTAGGGGATTAGTCATGCCTCTTTATCATGCCATTTGGCCACTATGAAAAGGAAAAAGGAATTTTCATTATTTTATTTCATTTAACCTAATGGAATCATTAAAGAGAAATTAATATTGTCAGGGGAATTTTTTTCTTAATAAAAAATGTGGTTTTGTACAGGGGAAACACATCTAAATCCACCACAGTAAATGACTATATTAAATCTTAAGTGCAAATACATCAAATACATGCAGAGAAACAGAATCAGGACTTTTAGTGAAATCAGACTTAGCATATTAATTTCTACTCACATTCTGTAGAACAATAGAAAGATTATTTTTAGTTCCTGGCCATTTGGATCGTGACCCAGTGGAACAGGATTTCCACCCCACCCCCTGCCTTTTTTTCTCTTTTTTTATGTAACTTAAGGTTATATTTCTAATGATTATTCTGAAACTAGCAATTTCTGATTCTCTTGAGCTAGTGTTTAATTCATTTCATGATGTTAATATAGTTCTACATAAAGTCACAAAGGAGGCAAAGTGATACATCACAAAGTGCTAAAAAATACTGGGTTTAGTATATAAACCTTGTACTCAAAGCCATAAAGCTGTATGCCTGGAGACTTACCTTTCTGCATTTCAGTAGTTTTGTTAGACTAGTCAATTTAATAAAACTCAACACCTTTGTAAGTGTCTATCAGATCAGGCAGCCTGCTCTCACATCTCAGTGCCACCAACTGGTTAGAGGATAAATTAAAAATTATGTGAATATCAGCTTCAGGTTCACTAGCTGCCCTTTGTCCCTCTAGGGGAAGGTGCTTAAAATTGCCTTCCTTAGGAAGGCATGGAAAGGTTTGCCCAGTAGAGGGATACTAGGACAAAATAAACTCAGCCTATGAAACCCAAAGGAATATGCTTCACACATTGGAAATCTGAGAATTCATTTAAGAACATGAATAAAGATTCAGAAAATTGTTCTCAGCTCCCACTTTCAGAAAACTCAAATTAAGTGGGTTGGGCATTGGAAATGAAAGGAAGCAAAACTACCCCATTCTGGCAGGGGGTCTGTGAACACAAAACCATTTCCAGATTCAAGAAGTACTTCAATTAAATTGTTTCTCAGTGCTCATTTCCAGTGAAGAAAACTGGACGTTTTTTTCACTTTATGTTACAACACAAGAAAAATGTGGTGGATTTAGGCCAAAAGGCAATACTAGTGTGACAAAAGTAACACCAACATGAACTAAATTAAAATAATAAGGGAAAGGGTGGGAGAAAAGAACAAAAAGAAAAGGACTTTCTAAGAAGGACAATAAATAAACAGGACAATAAACCTCCCTTAAACACACTCTGTTACAACTGAACAAGGTATGACTGCACTCTTCAGCTTTCTCAGTAGATCTTCAACAAGATGAAAAGTGAGCAGGAAGTCTTCATCCCTCTCAGCATCCTCTGGAAGATCCGGTCCTTGCTCCCTACACTCCAAGCTCTGAGTCAGATTATTTGCAGCAGGGCTGCAGCTCCCTGCTGGCTCTCTGCAGGTGGGTTCTTGTCTCCTGTGCACAGCAGCAGGGCTGGCACTCAGGGTGAGCAAACCCAAGTGCTGCTGCTGCAGCCAGACAGGGCTCGAGCTCCTCCATCCACAGCGAGCGATTGGCGAGACAAACGTGTTGGGAAACAAAGCAGAGCTGGGTTTCATTAATGCTGGTTCAGAGCTTCATAAATGGAAGCCGACATCCTGGCCAGTCTGGCTTTGCCACATGGTTTTGTCCTGATGATGGACTTTGTTCTGGGAGAGCTATTCCCTAAACCAATGGGAAGCAGGTGAATGGGAAAAGACAAGCCTCCATTTGTCAAGGGAAAAAGGATGGAACAGAGGCAGAGGCCATCAGAGAAACAGGAAAGTACCAGCTTCAAAGAAAATTTCTCATTTAGTTCTAACAGCTAGAGAAAGGATAGCACAATGGCAATTTCTGCACAGGTGAGAATGGAAAGCCAAAACAATGTTGGGTTTGTTAGCCAAGGAAACTGAGTGGCTCTCGATGCATGGCAGAAGGACATAAAGAAACTTTTTTGGGACTTGGCTGCTCACAAAACTACAGACATATCTGCAAAGGGGAGGGGAAAGAGAGCAGTATACTGGTTTTTGATCACTACTGTAAGTACTAATAATCTTATTGTTAATAGCTGTTATTGATATGTGGTAATGCAAAGTCTTCCCTGGAAAAATCACTTCAGACAGATGTGTTTCCAGTATGAAAGGAGTCTGTTGGAAAGGAAAATTACATAGGAAACACATGCAATGAACAGAATTGGATAAGAACTATACACTAGGAATATGTGAAATTTTCCCTTTAAGGCACCTAACATAGAAAAGAAAGGGGCAGTTCACCCATCAAATGGATGCTCCAAGAACCTTGTGGAAAAGGATCTGGGCCATCAGCACAGAAAACCCTTTTGTCTGCACATATTCCCAGGGATGAAGGGGTCCCCACAGGGACTCCTTGAGTACAAACAGAGGTTGATGACAAGGAGTGGGAGCCAAGACTGTTTATGTAGCCATTCATATCCAAAAGCAATTGCATGAGAAAATTTAGGGAAACATCCTTAAGATGATGCTGTCTCCATTAATGTCCTCCTGCTGGCCAGCCTTCCCTGGATGCATGAGGAGCATCATAAGCAGCCATAAACTCAAGGACCTGACACGTACCTGCCTTGGCTCAGCTGCTCTCATCATCAGGGGGAAAAGACGTATCTGGGGAAAGAGTTTCTGCAGTGTGAGTAGATTAAAACTATTGTTGTGAGGAGGGATAGAGAAATTAGTTTCCTGAGATCTTTATTCTAATTAATTAGAGCACCATCTCAACAAGGGATAAGGTCTCCATTTTAAGGAGGCAATTACCAAACTTCAACATCTTCCAGCTTACATTAAAAATCAATCCTCATCCAAGATAGCTGCATAAAAATAATTGTGCAACTGTGTTGCATTGGTATGAAAAATACTGTGTATCCTGAAAAGGTAAAAGAAAAAGTCTGTTTGAAAAACTCTGGAGCTGAAGGGATGCATCTGTAGTTCTGGTTCTGTTAAGCAATCCTGCAAGAAGCAAAAAGTATCTCCAGTTTATAAAGACATTTCAGAAAAGCAGAAAGCTTTCTTCTGGAATTTATCAGATAGCACATATTTTTAGAAGCTGCTTAAGGAAGATGATGTCATTGCATTTGTAAAAAATGCTCTTCTTTGCAATTTGCAAAACAGCCCAAAAACTTTGAATAAACACAAACCCCCCAACTCAACAACTGTCCCATTCAGCTCAGTTGGCTTCCAGCAAGTCTCATTAGCAATTTCCTGTAATTAGGGAAAAGGCAATCCTGAAAAATACTAAACACTCTCAGCATATTTTCTAGAGGGTTTTTTTGGTGTATGTGGCTGTGTGACAACAACCAAAATGTAAGTTTTTCTGTTCTATGCATAATGAGATCACATTCAAAATGTTCTTGTATAATTGTGTGGAGCCCATGTATCCATTGGAACAAAGTGGTGGATGAGAGGCTGGACATGACCTGGCCATGTGCTCTGACAGCCCAGAAAGCCAAACGTGTCCCAGGCTGCACCCCAAGGTGGCTCTGCTCTGCTCTGCTCTGCTCTGCTCTGCTCTGCTCTGCTCTGGTGAGAGCCCACCTGCAGTGCTGCATCCAGCCCTGGGGTCCCAGCACAGGAAGGACAGGGACCTGCTGGAGTCCCGAGGAAGCCGCCAAGATGATCAGAGGGCTGGAGCACCTCTCCTGTGAGGAAAGGCTGGGAGAATTGGGGTTGTTCAGCCTGCAAAAGAGAAGACTTCAGGATGATGTCCTGGTTCTGGACAGGACAGGGTTAATTTTCTACAGACACTGTGAAGGGGTATTGCCAAGACCTGGAGCTTATTCTATCCCACCTTACAGTTATTGTCAGGGGTGCAAGGGGAAGGGATTCTCTTTTGGGGAGAAGGGGTTCCTTCCAGTCTGGTACTGTCTTTTGTCAAGGGGTTTCTGTGTGAATCATTTATTTTCTTGTATTATTGCTCTTCCTGTTTGTTTTCTTATCTCTTTGCTGTTTCCAGTAAATTGATCTTATCTCAGTTTGTGATCTTTGCCTTTTGTGCCTCCAAGTCTCAACTCATCCCACTGCAGGTGGGAAGGGAAAAGCTGGGGAGCAGGAGGGAGGAGCATGTGGTTTTGGAGAGTCTTGGTGGGGGCACTAAATTGGGGACTACCATTCCTAAATCATGACAGTGAACCAACTGAGGCCTTCCAGTACCTGAAGGGAACTTCAAGGAAAGATAGGGCAAATTTACAAGAGCATATGGTAAGAGGACAAGGGAGAATGTGTTCAAATTGAAAGAGAGGAGATTTAGATTAGGTATTAGGAAGAAGTTCTTTACCATGAGGGTGGTGAGGAACTGGAACACTTTGCCCAGGGAAGTGGTGGGTGCCCCATCCCTGGAGGAATTCAAGGACAGACTGGATGGAGTTCTGAGCAACCTGGTCTAGTGGAAGGTGTCCCTGCCCACAGCAAGGGCTGGAAGCAGATGATCTTCAAGGTCCCCTTCCAACCCAAACTGTTCTATGATTCTATGAAAGTTTGTTCAACCAACTTAGCTCACATGGGCTATTGAAGCCACTCAGTCTGGGTCTAACAGGGCACCTGGCTCCTGGACAGCTCCTGGCTGCCTCTTGCAATGGGGAGTAGGGACACACAAAGGGAAGAAGATCAGTCCTACAACATCCTGCAGCCAGGCAAGAGCAGGTTTCATGGGAAGGCAACCTGACAGCCCACCCATGAGGCAGCAACTGGGAATCGCTGGCAAACATGCATTCCCAAACCGAAAAAATAATTAACCACCTAGGTTCTTTTAATTAAGATCTAGACTTATCCACCACTCGAGGATATGCAGATGTTTGGCTGCTGGGATGTATCAACACACCTGAGCACTGGAGGCAATTTGTGTCTTGTTTTCTTCATACCTCAGCAGGCAGCAGAGGGGGGCTCCCATCCTGTGATAGCTGCACACCCCATCTTATCACATTGGCCATGTCTATGAATGGGAGACTTTGTTATTAATAACACCTCTGCTGCTGCTTTGGTGGAGATTTTCATATGCAAATTTCAGCATATCAAAGGTGTTTGGCTGTTCTGGCATCCTGAAATCAGCTAAGTGCCAAAGCAGTGCAGCATTTTACACTTAGGTAAGGAGATAAAGCTTTTGCCTCAAGGATATGATGTTCCAAAGACAGAGAGAACCTGATGGGAAATGACAAGGAGCAGTGGAGAAGGCAGGGTGGGGAAAAGCAAACAAAAGAGATAACAGAGAAAGGAAAGGGCATGGTACTGTCATGGGAAGACAAGCCTTCATTTCATTTCAGTATGCAAGATGTTTTCTCTAGGTTATCTATCTTAGGGATCTTTTAAGTTATTTTTCTTGATTATCCTCTTTTCATCCTCCACCTCCTCAGGACCATGTTTTCCATACTCTGCACAATAATCAGTGAGTTTCATATAGAGGATGATGCTATTGTGAAAATGCAACTGCTAGAGCCCAGTCCCAAAAGAGTAGGAATCACTCAGCACCAGAAAAGATGAGATTAATGGCAGAAACTGCACATGACTGTAAACAAATTTATCCCTTCAGTCTATCCCTCCTCTTCTTTGGTTTCTGTTACTTAGGCCTGTGAGATGCAGCATTTCTGACTAGGAAGTATCTATTCAAATCAATGACTTCAGCTTGAACTAATAACCCTGTTATCATCACAGCACCTGGATTGTCTCTGGCACATTTCTGTTCATGAAGAAGAAGACCACTTATTTTGTAGCACATATTAAAAAAATCCCTACAAATTAACTTTGTCTTTCTCAGAAATGAGACCTAAGAGATAATAGTAACAGCTTAAACAATGAAGTGGGTGTCTCCCCTTTCTGTCCCACATTGCCTTTGGTATTGCTCTAGAAAATTTTCATCTGTTCTTCAGGCAACTGAGTTATCTAGTATTGATTATTATAAAGGTATAATAAAATTGTTACTGAAATCCCTCTTCACCCCTTGGCATTGGCAACTCTGTTCTGATTGCTTTTGGATTTAATTGTTCTTTACTAATTCAGGGGTTCTTGTGCTGCCAGATCAAGATTCTGCTCTGACTGATGAAGAAAAAAATGCCATAAAATTGAATAGTTTATTAAAAGATAATGGTAATACAACTAAAAGCTAAAGCTTCCATGACAAAATAATAAACCCTTGAAAACTAGCATTACAATGGAAAGCCTGACATATTTCTGCTCCTGAGGAACAAAACCACTTATTTTATAGCACACTTAAAAAAAATCCTGCAAATTCATTTTGTCTTGCTCAGAAATGAGACCTAGGAGACAATAGTAACAGATTAAAATGTTTTTAAAAAAGCTCAATGTACTAATTTTAAGTACGTACTTATGTTTAGTAAGTTATTCTGAGAGCTTTACTTTCCATATTGCAGTGCCTTGGTGAAATTGTTTTCTGTAATTTACAGTGAGATTTTCTGCTACAGACAGCTTACAGCGTGTCAAAGCAACAGAGTCATGACAATGTCATGCAGAAACTTCAACACTGCATCAAATCAAACTCACAGCATATATTCAACAGGGTGGCCATAGTCACCAGCTCACAGCCACGCATTAATGCAATAGCAACAGAGCTTTGATTTGGAGTAAATATACATAATTAGCTCATTGTATTAACACCATAATATGGATATTATTCTTGTATATTCCTTCTTAATATGATGGACATTGAGTGGAGTTTTCTTATTTCCCCGCGAAGAGGATCAGTGTCACACGGAGTTATGCTGTCAGACAAAACGGCGGATGAAAGGCCAGTGCCAGCAACACCCAGCCAGGTGCTCGGGCAGCCCGCTGCCTGCGCTGCCGTCCTGATGGCACCGCGGAGTTCAGCGGGGAATGCTGAGCTCCCTCACCCCTAAATCACACCGAGAGGTTCGGGACGGAGCGTGTCGGGCGGGACGGGGCGGGATGGGATGAGACAAGGCGGGATGAGATGAGACAGGGTGAGATGGGATGAGACAGGGTGAGATGGGATGAGACAGGGCGGGATGGGATGAGACAGGGCGGGATGGGATGAGACAGGGCGGGATGGGATGAGACAGGGCGGGATGGGA